>CM060709.1:189867111-190467111 GCA_030686995.1 Artemisia argyi
AAGCGCTGGCACGGAGGGCACTTCGGTGATAAATAGTTTGTTTAAAAATCCGGTGAGGTTATAGTCCAATGTTTTGAAAAATCATTTGGTTCTCTATAACCATGGATCTGATGCCAATCTGTAACACCCCGAAAATTTGATAAGCAGCGGAATTCTAATCGGGGTCATTACAGTTTAGTACACAGTCATACTCATAGAAAACAATTTAAAAGATAGTCAATATCATTCCATGAAAACTCAAATATTCAGAGTTACAAACATTTTTCCAAAATGTTAATTGTTTAGCAAAAGAAGTGATGAGTTTGTAAAGAATGATAATATTATTGAAATCAAAAGGGAGGTCCTGTGCCCTTTGCCAGCTCCGTGCCGCCATGCTTGCTAATTTCCTGAGATAAACATGCTTAAAAAGTCAACACAAAGGTTGAGTGAATCCATAGTAGTTTAAATAGTAATAGTGTGAACACAAGTCAAGCATTTGAAATAAACAAGCCAAGATAGACAGGTCTTGACTAAAATGGGTGTAATATTGCTCCTAAGCCTCACGAAACGCAAGCATTAACATCGATTTGACATATCATAAAGATAATAACAATCACCTACACCACAGCGGATGTGAATGACAAGGGGCCCTCGGTGACAGGAAATGTGCTAAATTTCCATAATACCTCGAATATAGCACACCTCCTGCCAAGTGATCACCTTCACAGAGGCAGGCTGCCATTCCAATAGATCTATCAACTATATTCGCGCTCACTCGCAAGTGATTAAGGTTCGTGATATGAGGGACTTGTAGCACAGGTGTCAACTTAGGCAATATCAGGTGATAACAGCATACAGAAAAATACTTGTGTTCGATTTATAGCATGTATCTCCCCACGGGGTTTAAAAACAATTAAAAATGTGGGACCATGAACTCACCTGAAAGGTGTGTAATCACAACGGTGCTCAAAAGTGATGGTGTATTGCTATGACTAGCAATGGAATTCCACCGACTTGCGACCTAAATAATACATTGTAATCGGTGTTTTAGATTCGTGTTGTAATTGACATGTGATATGTCATGTGTACGGTGATATTCATTCGGGTGTCTTAATATATTTCAAAATAACTTCACGTAGTTATTTGTATCGTTGTTACAAACCGATGTTCAATAAGTATTAACTTGTTGTGAAAATAATATAGTTTAAAAATATTTATGATTAAATACTTTTAGTGAAAGTTATGTGTATATATATATATATATATATATATATTAAAGTTACAAAAATATATATGTACTTATAAAAATTAAATTATATGAAATAATTAATTATAAAAATATCTTTGTCACATTTAACCTTTAACTTTACAAATTTACACTTTTTACCCTTTGGTTAAAAGATATTACAATTTGGTCCTTTTACACTTTTTACACTTTATTCCTTTAATATTTGGCCAAATGACAATTTCTACCCTCGATTTCCAAAAGAATTCGGATTTTGTCAAAATAGTTCGATAGTTTGTGATTTTGACGGTTTTAGTCCCTCATCGTGGAACTTTTTGCAAAAATAGTCCTTGATGTAATTTTCGAAAACCAACCTTTTTGTTTCAACATAAGTAGCATTTAAAACTTGTAAAAATACTTAAATTCAGTTTTTATGCTTCTCGTTAAATTTCAAGTTTCCAACCGAAAATCTCCTTTTAGTTGGGCTCGTTAGCCCGTTTAAAGCCCAAAAGGGTTGTTCTTTGTTTTAAAAATCACATTCGACTAGGACTTGGTTTAGGCTTTGATTTCATAGTATACGATCAAGTACGACTTGCATGATACATGGGTTTAGTTAGGAGTGAGTCGAGGGTGTAGGTAGTCGAAAAATGTATATGGGTTGCACGTATAAAAATGAAGTGGCGAAGCCATTCCTAGGGATGTCGAGGCATGTGATTAATATCGTTATAAGTGTGATGAAAGTTTTATACCCAGAAATATGTGTGTGTCGTGTGATGAATATTCGTGATATGCATGAAATAAATAATCGTACGAATAGAAAAGGGTGAATAACAACTTACTACACAAAATGGTGGTGAGGAGTTCGTGTGTACGAGACAAGTAGCAAGCAACGTAGTATTCCTTCCCCGTCTAGCAATCCCTTAATTCACAAGAGTCTCCCAACTCGTTCCAACCCAAACCTTAGGTTGTGTTCTCCTTGGTCCTTCTCGACAGCAACACGAAACGAAAACAATAGAGTCTTTGATTTGGAAGTTTTGTGGAATTGAGAGTGTGTGAGATTTTAGCATTTAATGTGGCTTTTATAGGGTGGTGAGGGTGGTTCGAATGTCTCCAAGAGACACCACATTCTTCGAGTGGTCTTTTCATGCTCGACAACATTGTCTAGCTTCCTTGAGATTTGTCAAGTCGAGTTGCAAAGATTTGGGGGCTACAATTCATGTCAACGCTAGACACTTAGCAAAATATTAGGCATGTGTGTACTTTTGAAGATTTGTTTAAGGAATATGTTAGTGGTTTATGAAGCATTCGATCCAATGGGTATAGAACTTTGTGTGTATAATCCGAGTGACCAAGGGTTTGACGGCTCCATGGTGGCTCATTGTAGTGTGTTACAAAGTCAATGGAGGGGGGGTGTATGTTGGTGTCTTGTGAAGAGGAGACATGGATTCAAAAAGAAAGAAAGCGTGTTGTATTTGGGTAGCAAGGTGGTTTGCTTCTGTTTCGAGTGACATGCTACGCAAGGTAAGAAAACAAATAAGCCAAGTGGGCTGTGGTAAACTAGGCCCAAACGAAACAAGAAAAAGAGAAAATTGTGTGGGCTAGTGGGGGTGTTTCGGCCCAAAGTAAAATCAAAGAGAGAAAAATATACGTGTGGGCTTGTGGTGTGTGCTCGGCCCAAAAATGAAGGGGTGTCGGTGATTCGTAAAATTGTGAAATTAATTTTAGTGTCGATGTCGGTTCGTGAAACCAAAAATATATATAAACGGTGCCATCATACGTATATATATATATATACTTATATATATATAGTAATAATAAATTTGTAATAGTTAATATATACATAATGCCATATATATATATATATATATATATATATATATATATATATATATATATATATATATATATATATATATATATATATATTAATAATTCCTCGGTGTTCAAATGGGGTGTCGGGTCGCAAGTGGGAGTTACCGGTGTTAACCTCATTGGGTGACATCCAAGAGTGACATTCAGGTGATATCGGGTGACAAATCACAATCGGGTGTTAAGCAAACGGTGTTCAAAACAATCGGGTGTTCAAACAAACAGTGACAAAATAATTGGGTGTCAACCAGTCGGTATCTCATATGAAAATTTCAAATTAGCCCGCAAAAATGGCTTAGTTAAGAATAATGTCGATAATTAGCATTAATAAATGACCTGGGATTTTACGGTGTATTACAAAATTCCTGCCGGGGTCAACATCAAGCAGCCCTGAAAGCAGGTCACTTAGGTAATTCCTTGTGGATTACACTTAGTGGTCGCGGTGCTTATAAACGGTCAACAGTCGTGGAGTGATCTCCAGCGACTCACCCAATCATTGATCTACTTAGGTAGTTCGTGTAAATCCTCTTAGGGTTTTCTGATTGGGAACGGTCTTGGTAAGGGTTAGAAGGAGTCTTCACACTATGCTGTTGATAATTTTTAATTCCAAACCTATAAGTACCGGATGATTTGTTGCTAACTGTTTGCTCGCAGGAAATTCTGACGGTTGTAGTTAATTGCTGAAAAGATGTTGATCCATCACCACATGCTCACACTTCGATATCACTATCTAAGAAATCATGATCATTGATTGGGCCAAATCTATGCTTCCACAACTCTGATGCAGAAGAACATGATCCTGAAAAGTGTGAGCATGCCAACACAAAGATGTCAAAATCACATGGAGACGTTACCACTCAAAGATGACTCTCAGACACTCATTTGGATGATGAACTCGAAGTAATTTCCAAAGATCATCCAACACATTGAACGAGTCATCTAGAGTACACTGACAAAAGCACAAAGATCACTACAATGAGGAATCAAAAGGCTACGAGCTACAAAGATATCTTCAAAGACTAGAATGCTATGATTCAACATGTATTTTCCGAGGTGACCTCCCTTAGGGGGAGATTGTTAGGAATACATTTATTCATATGAAGACTAGGTCACCCCGAGTATAGTTTAGCATGTTGTAGCTCGTAGTAGTTATCATATTAGTTAGTATGTAGTTTAGTGTTAGTTAGTATTTGTGGAGTCGGGTCGGGTCTTACCCACTGTCAGCCCGCTCCACAGCCCATTTTAGGGGGCGTTTTATTGTAACTATAAATACCCCTTCCCTAGCTTGGAAGGTGTTGGACCTTTCACTTCAATCTAACATTTCACTTGTTCTTTCAAAGGCTCCCAACATATCTTTCTCTCTCTAACTTCTCACTAGATTTCCTTACTTTTAATCTTCCTAAACACAATACCATACATGTTCTCACATTAAAGTATACTACAATCTCTTTACCAATGGTTACTATATGATATTAATTGAAGTTCACAAATTATTTGTTTTAATTTTGATCTTACAAATATGTATGAAATTTGACGTTGTTATTCATAAAAATATGAGTTTTGGTATGTTGGTAGGGACATGAAAGTGAAAATGTGTCGTAATTAGTGGGAAGGGGTAATCTTAGGCTCCATTTTTTTGTGTCGAATTCATTTTAATGTGGAGTAATCAAGATACTCAAGATGGAGTCCCATTGCATATAGTACAAGATAGCTAATGCTCGAAATTCAATGCAGCCTCATAATGACTATACAATCATGAAAGGAGATGAAGTGCAAGGGTTGCCCGAATTGATCACATGGCATTTAGTATATAATTAAAGTCGGTTAGATGAAGTGCAAGGGTTGCGAAAGGTTGCAAGAAGAATTAATAATATAACCTAGTTCATGCCTATATAAACCGGCCAAAATCACATTTAGTATGTACAGATTCACACATCTTTTAGATCTTTGATTGTTTGTAGCGGTATGTAAATTCTCTTTTGCAATATTTTGGAGATGATTCACACATCTTTTAGATCTTTGTAATTAACTCGGCCTTCTTTTTTTCTTAATTTAGTTATCATAAGCAGATACCATGAAACTCACACAAGATAATGCATGCTCAGATAAATGGAACCAAAGACTGTGATACCAACTATTTTCTTTGTTTCATACATATTTAGGTGATTGTTATAGATAAGCATATATATATATATATATATATATATATATATATATATATATATATATATATATATATATATATATATATATATATATATATTATGTTAATGCATTTTTATATACAAGTAATTTATGTGCGTTTTCTATTGATGTAGCTCACATGTGCGAATTGATTCAAGAAAATGTGCACGAGCATGTATGTAAAGCAACATTTAAATGGTTAAATGATACTTTTTAGCTTGATTAATTTATGTAAGTAGTTGCTTTCGAATGCTCTTTGAGAAATATTAGAATGAATTTATTGTGTGCAATTGAATTATTATTGAAAAGAAGAATGTCCGCGGATCGCAAAGTGTTTTCTTTTTCTATATGTAGAATCATTAGTAAGAAACCGAAATTTATGCCCATTAAATGAGTTTGCCATAATAGCAAAATACAACATATTAAAAATATCACATTGAGTAACGAATAGAAAGAAAAAATACATAATTTTGACTTAAAGCCATTTGTAAATTATAATATCAAATAAAAAATTTGAGTTTTAAACATAAGCAAAAGTTCAAACTTTTATCGAAAAACAAAACCGGTGCACTTAATGTGAAGTATATACAACATCTAGATGGAAGTGCAAGGCTTGCCGGAATTGATCACATGATATTTAGTAATTAGTAGAGAATTAAAAGTCGGTTATGGATTGAGATGAAGTTGAAAAGGTTGCAAGAATAATTGATGATTTAACCTAATGCAATATATATATATATATATATATATATATATATATATATATATATATATATATATATATATATATATATATGTGTGTGTGTGTGTGTGTGTGTGTGTGTGTGTGTGTGTGTGTGTGTGTGTGTGTGTGTGTGTATTATGTTAATGCATTTTCATATACAAGTAATTTATGTGTGTTTTCTATTGATGTAGCTTACATGTGCGAATTGATTCAAGAAAATGTGCACGAGCATATATGTAAAGCAATATTTAAATGGTTAAATGATACTTTTTAGCGTGATTAGTATATGTAAGCATGCATCTTGAATAATGAATATAAAAGGAAAAGTACATAATTTTTGCTCGAACCATTTGTAAATTAAAAAAATTAAGTTTAAAGCATAATAGTGGAGTTCAAAATGTTTTAGGAATTATTAATAGTGTGTTAATTAATATTCATTTGGTTAGCTATTTGGAATTGAGTTTATTGATAAAATTTATTATTATTAGTTAGACTTCAATGTTAATTTTCAATGAAATTAGTTGTACAATAAAATGAGATGAAGCTAACTATTGTTTTTAATCATAAACTTTATAAATAAATACTAATATATTATAAAAAGATTAAATATAAAAATTACCAAACAACTAATGGCATATTTACAACAGATGTAATACAATCACAACTTACGAACCTAATAAGAAAAAGACCGTGTGCTTCGTATTACCATGCAAAAACCATATAATGCAAAATTATTGTTGGGTTACGTAATAGGCCAAAACAATCAAAGGAAATTACATCAAGTGTATGACAATTTAATAACGACAACCCCATTTAGAAAAAATATAAAGACCAAAAAACCAAAACAATATCAACCATTTTTATATTTTTAAACAACAAACTAAAAACGTTTCATACAACACACTAAACTAAAAATACAAATCCACTCGACAATACACAAAAACAACACACGCGATTAACAATTAGATTAAAAGCCTGTGCGTAGCACGAGTTCTGCATGCCTCGTAATACTATAAGATTCAGTCCTATAATTTATTGTGTAGGCATCAAGATTGCATAGAGTACAAGATAGCTAATGCTCGGAATTCAATGTAGCCTTATAATAACTATACAATCATGAAAGGAGATGAAGTGCAAGGGTTGCCCGAATTGATCGCATGACATTTAGTATAAAATTAACAGTCGGTTAGATGAAGTGCAAAAGTTGCGAAAGTTTGCAAGAATAATTAATGATTTAAATTAATTCATGCCTATATAAACCGGCCAAAATCACATTTAGTATGTACATTTGAAGATAATTCACACATCTTTCAGATCTTTGATTGTTGGTAGCGGTATCTAAATTCTCTTTTGCAACATTCGGATACCAACTATTCTCGGAATTCATTCTTGCAAAAGTTTGCAAGAATAATTAATGATTTAACCTAATTCATGCCTATATAAACCGGCCAAAATCATATTTAGTATGTACATTTTAAGATAATTCACACATCTTTTAGATCTTTAATTGTTGGTAGCGGTATCTAAATTCTCTTTTGCAACATTTTGGAGATAATTCACACATCTTTTAGATGTTTGTAATTAACTTAGTTTTTTTATTTTTATTTTATATTTTTTTAATTTAGTTATCATACGCAAGTACCATGAAAATCACACAAATCATGCATGCTCAGATAAATGGAACCAAATATTCAGATACCAACTATTTTCTTTTTTTCGTACATATTTAGGTGATATATATATATATATATATATATATATATATATATATATATATATATATATATATATATATATATATATATATATATATATATATATATATGTGTGCGTTTTCTATTGATGTAGCTCACATGTGCGTATTGATTCAAGAAAATGTGCACGAGCATATATGTAAAGCAACATTTAAATAGTTAAATGATACTTTTTAACGTGATTAATTTATGTAAGTAGTTGCTTTCGAATGCTCTTTGAAAAATATTAGAATGAATTTATCGTGTGCAATTGAATTATTATTGAAAAGAAGAAAGTTCGCGCATCGCAAAGTGTTTTCTTTTTCTATATGTAGAATCATTAATGAGAAACAAATATTTACGCCCATTAAATGAGTTTGCCATAATAGCAAAATACGACATATTAAAAATATCACATTAAGTAATGAATAGAAAGAAAAAATACATAATATTGACTTAAAGCCGTTCGTAAATTATAATATCAAATAAAAAAGTTGAGTTTTAAACATAAGCAAAAGTTCAAACTTTTATCAAAAAACAAAATCGGTGCATTTAATGTGAAGTATATACAACATCAAGATGGAAGTGCAAGGTTTTCCGGAATTGATTACATGATATTTAGTAATTAGTATTGAATTAAAAGTCGGTTATGGATTGAGATGAAGTTGAAAAGGTTGCAAGAATAATTGATGATTTAACCTGATGCAATATATATAGATATATGTATTATGTTAATGCATTTTCATATACAAGTAATTTATGTGTGTTTTCTGTTGATGTAGCTCACATGTGCGAATTGATCCAAGAAAATATGCACGAGCATGTATGTAAAGCAACATTTAAATGGTTAAATGATACTTTTTAGCGTAATTAGTTTATGTAAGCATGCAATTTAAATAATGAATATAAAAGAAAAAGTACATAATTTTTACTCGAACCCATTTGTAAATTAAAAAAATCAAGTTTAAGAGATAATAGTGGAGTACAAAGGTTTTAGGAATTATTTATAGTGTGTTAATTAATATTCATTTGCTTAGCTATTTAGAATTGAGTTTATTGATAAAATTTATCAATATTAGTTAGACTTCAATGTTAATTTTCAATGAAATTAGTTATACAATAAAATGAGATGAAGCTAAAAGGTTTGTACCGATTTTAATTAACACAAACTTTAACTTACAAACTTAATAAAGAAAATATTTAACGCTCATTAAACTATAACCAATTAGATAAACCCCGTGTACTTCATATTACCATACAAAAAGCATATAATGGACAAGTATTGTAGGGCTAAGTAATAGACCAAAAGAAATAAAGCCATTTTTTTTACTATGCAAATAAGTAATAGGCCAAAAGAAACAAAGCCATCACAACTTAATAGCCAAAAGCCATTTATAAAATACAACACCACAAAACCAAAACAACATCATACATTTTTAAATTTTAATACAAGAAAGTCAAAACGTTTTATACAACATACTAAACAATAATTAAGCATACACTCACCAATACACAAAAAGAATACGCGATTCACAATTAGATTCGAAGCCTGTGCATAGCACGGGTTCTGCATGCCTCATTAATAGTAATGATTAACCATATTGTAGTAATATTTCATTTTAAATACTCTTGCATGAACTTTTTAAAAATACCGCATGATATGTTAATCATATGAGGTGAACTTGGTATATATCAGGTGTATCCAATGGGTACGACCCTATGCCCCAATAAGTTTGAAACACATCCTTGCTGGAGAATTAATGAAGGGGCTCTACACTTTCTAATCCACTAGCATCGTACTCGCGTGTTATAACGGCGGGTACTCTGAAATAATTTTTTTTGATAAATCATATATTTTAGTTTATTATGTTTTTTTTTACAATAAATTTACGTATATTAAAAATTTCGTATAGCTCATGCCCGTTCGGGCTTGAGCCCGTTTGGCCCAAGCCTGTTCGGGCTCAAGCCCATTTGGCCCATGGCCCGTTCGAGCTTGAATACTTGTATAATGTGCTTTATTATTTGTACTAGCTTATAGACCCGTGGAATCCACGGGATTTTAGAGAGTTTTTGCATAAAAAATTAATTACGTGAGAAAAGAACAATGAACGTAAACGCTATGAAATTTTCTTGTAAATATCTGTGTAATAAACATTCATTGCCTTGTTATCTCCAATGTGTTTGTCTCCAGAAGCAAATGTATGTAGTGACCATTCTAATAATTCAACAAAAAGTCCACTACGTAAACACCTAATAAGTTTTAAAAAAAATATGTAAGTAAAAAAAGTTTGGGATTTATAATAAGCTAGCGTAAATAAGAAAAATGCGATAAAACATGTAATATGTATAGATTCGTGGAATCGCGGGGTTTTAAGAGAAATATCATCTATGTTTACTGTCGTTTAAGTTCATCTATGTTTAAGTTTAAGACAATTTATAGTAAGTGTAGTTTGCATATCATCTATGTTTAGTGTCGTTTAAGTTCTTCCGATGGCCACATTTTATCTTTTGCTAGTTTGATACAATCATAATCGTATGGTTGGTCAAACTTCTTAAGTTCTTTGACCTAAAAATATTTATTTTATAAATAATTTTAATTGTTTGGAACTTTGGATAGATATTGAAAATGATGTTTAATATGCAAGTTTATGTATGTTATTCAAGAATAATGGGTTTACTGTAAATAAAATAATAATTCATAGTAGAATTTCACCTCTAAATCCCATAAAAAAATACTGGACACTGATAGGAACTTTTTGTTAAATACAGATAATGCACAAAAAACTTTACATGTGAAACTAAATCTTTCTCATTTTCTCAACTATATCAAACACAAAAATAAATGAATCATAATGGCGATGGTACAAAGCATCTTTTACTCAGCATCACTCCAAACACATAATCCCTCATACCTTAACTCCTGTGAGAATTACTTATGATTCTTCATTTTAAGAAGGTGAAATTACACCATATCTTTCTTGGCAAGTTCTCTAACAGAACGTACTTTGTTTTGTCAACTTACATGCTATTTTTCATGATCAACATCCTTTTGAAACGTGCAGTTAATGTGAATCAAGGATCTGTAGGGAAACGATGACAATATTTTGCGTCACATCACAACATTGGTAAGAATTCATTTTGTTATTACAACTAAAAACCAAAACCCAAAACTCTTCATCATACTCAAATATAGGACACAAAAAGCTACCTTCTCAACGATGGGATATACAAAGTTACATTGCTTTACTTTTATTTTTTCCTATATATAAAGAGGAGGTGAATCAAAATTTCTATCACCAATAAATATGCATTGATAATTATGTGTTATTAAGTTCGTCACACTATCATATATGTGCAATGTTAATATGTGCATTTAAGTTTGTCACATACCCGTAAAAATTACACAACATTAATGAGCTTAAAGGGTTTCTTTTAACCACGCTTGTCATTCATGTCATAGTTATCAAGCTCTTGCATAGTTCAGTTCGTATAGATTAATGATACTCTAATTTATAGTTAGATCTTGAGAGCTTTTACAGCACCTCATATTCACAATAACATACATGCCTAACACTTTCCTCATCAACCCCTGATTAAGCTCATACATATGATGACTCATAGAAGACCACTATACCTTAAGTTCATTCTTAGTTGCACAAAGGTTGGTTCTTATATTGACCCAAACAGTAATACATAGGAATTACTCAATAATGCATGTACCAATTTGTAACAACACCTTCTTGGAGGCCAAGTATGTTTGTTTCTACATATTTAATTTGCATTTGTATGTATAATCCATTAAGCATCCTTTCTTAAAAGTGTGGTTTAGTAAAGAAAATGAATTGTGTTCATATGATCATATGACAGGGTCTCGATGTTTATCTATAAGTTGTGGTGTAAAGTTTCAACCTTACATTGATATACATAAGGTTTGTGCTTTCCATGTTTTGATATTTTTTCTTTGTAATAGTGACCAGTTAACTAATAGACAGATTGACTTAGATTGGTATGTGATAAACTATTTTATATCAACTCGTTATCATATTGACCCGTTAACTAATTTCCATCAACCCTAACTGTAATTGATGTATATAATATGATAAACTATTTTAGGCAGAAATTTTTTGACCCGACCTGTACCAAAGTAACTTGTTATGTCCCATAATTTTACTTGCATCTTACTGCCTCTTCATTGTTTTTGTGTTCTAATTGACCAACCTTTAGTCTTAATTAGTCTTCGCAGATTGGATTTTGTTTATAAGAAAAGTTGATAAAGTAAATCATGAAACGACATAATTCGAAAGTAATATATCTGGAAGAAAGCTCATCCAAAAGTTAAACATCCGGTTTTACAGCATCTTTTATCACCCATTTTTCTATACTTGGATAGTTTATCATTGTAACAAATATGTAGTTACATCCGATCTACGAAGACTAATCAAGTGTCTTCAATCACTATTTCGTAGAAACCTAAGTCCTGAACCATTTAATTCATAGTAACATCATATACCTAAAGCATATTTATGCAAATAAAATATAATTAACATACTTTTTACCTTAAAAATAAAAGTCTTCGCATGTCCCTTTCCCAGCACATCCTATACTTATTTGTAGCAGAAAAATATTTTTCCAAAATACTTTTCTTTGCATGTCCCTTTTCCACAATTCCTTCACACAAATACAAAAAACAAATAGTAAGTAACTCAATTTATACGTACTACCAGGCCACTTTCCCCTTTCCACATTTCCTTGAAAAATTAAGTAAATATGATATGGGTCAAATTAGGGAAGTCAAGTAACGAATCATAACGGGTCAGAGCTTTATTGGTCATATTATTACTTACATCAAGAGCAATCAGTCTTTGTGGAACGTGTGCTTATTCACATGTCTGTTGCCAACGTGTGCTTATGTAAATGCGCTTGGCATTCGTTTGTCCTATGTTCATATCTTTTGGGGTTTCAATATTTCTTAAACTCATATTCATAATACCAGTCACATGATGTCATGATCTAAGTATGCCAAGTAGGGGTGTCAGTAGGTTCGGGTTGACCTGACCCGAACCCAGTAAGGCTTATCGGATCGGGTTGAGTCGGGTTAAAAAGTCCTATCAGCTTGTGTGACCAAAATCCGTTATTAGTTTTGTGTTTGAAAATTAGATAAGTGTTTTCAAAAAGTATTAAAAACGCATATTGTAACCTTTTTATAGTGGTTTGCGGAACAGTTGTATATTAACTTGTACTACATACTAATTTTCACTTATTGGTTTTTGTTTCCTTTCTCTATATACTTGTATATTAACTTGTACTACATACTAATTTTCACTTATAATCCTTTGCTTGATTGAATAAAAGGTTACGTTAAAGACACAACAACAAGTTGCAATTTGAAAGGTGAGTAATGACGAAATGAACAGAAGATTATAATGAAATAAGTCGTTTTAATAGGTGCCAATCTTCACAGGGTTTTGTAGATTTTCTGTAGTGATTTTCCTCCGGTGACCATGTAGCCGATGTCAACGTCCACTTCTCATATATCAACTGTTGTGGCAAATAACCATTTTTCAGGAAGATCAATACCGAATTGTTCTACAGATTTGTTTCATATATCAAAATTTAATTCTTCGTCGTATGATTAGCAACAAATAATGCACTTTCAAGGATTAAAGACAAAGTTACTTTTTTATGGGTAAAAAAATTTAAGGAACCCGATTAACCCGAATCACCCAACACGATAACAACCCGAACCCGATAACCCGACTATTTATCGGGTCGGGTTGCGGGTTACTTTTTCATAACCAAAAACCCGATTCAACCCGACCCGATAACACCCCTAAGTCTAAGGCATGTAATAGTAGATAATACATGATACAATCTTCTACGCTCCTGTAGCCCAATCAATGGAAGAAGCTTTAACTAAAAGGTCATGTACCGTACTACAAACAATCTTCAATACTCCTACCACTTCTTTATAGTGATCTAAGAATTATTTTGTTGCAACAAACTATAATCGTGAGAATTTAATACTTGCAGTAAAATTATACATTGCATTCAAAGCAGTTTCCACAGTAACATCATTTATAAGTGAAAGTGCATACACTATGACAATCACAACATACTTTATATTCATTGCGGTTTCCACACTTGAATCTATAAATTGTGAAGAGTAAAAACACCTTTAATACTTATCTTAGCTCTAATCAAGAACATAAAATTTTGTTAAAAGTAAATGATCTCCATGCTCCATAAGATTAATAAATGACTTAGGCTTCTTAAGGAATCTGCAAACAAAAATATACTATAAGTGACAATCAAACCAGGTATTAATATGCTTCCAAGTGTGTTATTTGCAATGTTGGTAACTGATATCATATATAGTAAAACTGAAAAGTTCACCATTTGTACACTGTCCACATGTGTTCTTTTCTCACAAGATGAGTCACAAAATGGTCATCCAGTCCTTCCTGATTTCCGCATGGCCCAAAAACTGTGACAATAAGTCATTTTAACATTTGAACTATCCATCAATTGCAATTACAACATACAAAAGGAAAGAGAGTAAAATTAAAAAGAAACGGTTAAGGGTTGTTTGAACAGATTCAGTCTAAAGGAATGTTTGGACACATGTAAATTAACTTGGAGATAGATGAATTTGTAGCTTTAATAATAAGTACCTGTTCCAGTCGTAGCATTGATCTGCTGTTCGTGCCTTAATCTGCTATTCCACTCGTGAATGCCACTACAACTTGTCCCTTCGTGTAGAGTTTCCTTGGCTAAAGAAGTTTCACCTAAACTGATAGACAACACACCAGCATGTCAGATTACATAATCTGTATTTAGCCATGCCTCTTATCGGTTTATTGGTCTCAACGTTGTCATAATTAGTCGAGGATCAATATAATACGTGAACTGTATCATTCAAAAAAGCACCTAACGTGCTATAAGTAGTTTCATAAGAAATGGCCAATAACACCTAAATGTAGTTAATCTAATAGTTGTTCAAGCTTAAAGAACCGTGGATTCACGGCGTTTTTAATGAAACATGAAAATGAGATAATAAGAAAACAATGAACGTAAACATGTCTGATTATTATATGAAATAAAAAAATGAGATAATATGTGAATTATTCGATAATCAATTGAGTTTGTAACAATTAAAATAGTAAACGTCCATGTGTTGTCGTCTCCAAATTTGACGGTCTTGAATAGCAAATGACGTATATGAGCACTAATCAATTTAATAGCACATTCCCATCCTGTGAACACCTAATAGTCCTTAGTAAATGTAAGTAAAGTTAGGTTATGATTCATAATCTATTATAATTTAAGGATCAATTTCATATATCACCCTATTTTCATGATTAATTTCATATATATCCAAAATGCAAGTATTGAATGCATAATGCGCAATATTTTTAATGCATTTTTGGGTATATATATGAAATTTCCAACTAAAAAGATGATACTTAATTAAATGTGCTATGTATATTATACATACATCTTGAACCATGTTCATAAACCTTGAAGTACTTCTTTGTAGACGACATTTGTAGTACTTTTAGAGATGTTATCATCCTGATCACAAACAGAAACGTATAGTTATCCATGTGTGAAAACAGGACGTGACAGGTACCTAAATAGGACTTAATTTTATAAATAGGTAGATTTCAATTGTAAGCTGTATTACACGTGTCAAATCAAAAGTTGTAACTGAATGAGAATAGGTTAAGCATTGTCCAAAGTCTATTTTTTAGAGCATACAACCTTTTTAATACTTAAAGTGATAGATTTAGGATATTATCAATGTACGCTATATCTTTAAACATGATTAACAAATTAGTTAGTCATAAAAAAGATAACATATAACGACAAAAAAAATGTGCTAAAACAAAAGCTAATATACATGGGTGCATCCAAAAAGTTGACTATTTTGTAAAAGATAAATATGACCATATAGATCTGGAAGTTGCTGACTCCTCATATGTTTTCTTAATATATAATTTCTTTAAAAATCCTACTCTCATTGCTCTAAATCCAATATGGCCTATTTCATAGATGTAAACGGTTAAATGTGAAATGTAGCTTCCATAGCCACATGTATTGGTATCCCAAATATGTTTAATAAAAGTTAATGGTACATGAAAATAGAAAAATGAGCATAAATTTGACATGCATATATTTCAAAAACACACTCTTCACATGTGTAAACAACAACCTTCATCAATGGTTTTACATTCGAACATCGGGTCACAATACCAGATATCTTGACTTGATATCTTGACGTGCTCTGGAATATTAGAAGCCTTAACCACCCTTAATAGTAAATGGTGGCCCTTTGAAGGAGCTTGAATGTACACTTCACTGGTATACCATAAAAATGACCATTAAAAACTAACTATAAACTATAATCAAAATTTGAAACACCAATCGACTGACATGATTATATAACTTGCCTCAAACAATAAACACATAGCATAATTCATCTCAAACAAAAACTGCGAAATACAATTTGGATCCACTCGCATTCATTTCAATTCCGGCTACAAAATTTACTAAGTCATGTTCTAAAGATACACGCATACAAAAATAGGCTATGGACCCTTTCAAACAGTTAGAGGGGTATCTGGATTACATTTTGAGTGAATCATCATAAAAAACATGTGGCAAAACGACAATAAAAATTCATTATTTACGTTTTTCCCTAAATGTTGCAAATGGTGTGAGGTTGTATCTGTCATCGGATCATTGCCTTTGGGTTTTGTCGCTGGATCTCTAAATACATAGTACATAGCCTCGCCCCACTTTCCCGTCAACATTTCCATAATTTTCTCCTGTTCTATTGTCATGCACAAAGCCATGAACCTATATTTATCACAAGATTTTGTTCATAAAATGATGGTGTGCAAGAAACTATTTTACAAATATGTTACTAAAAATTGTGCAATTGTGATTCCATACTATAACTAACATAAAGATAAATTTTTATGTTAAAATAGCAAGAAATATTTATTTACTTCTTGGATATACCTGGATTTCTATAAATAATCGACTGCTCCTTGAACTTGAGTTTGCAAGAGTAATTGCTGCTACCCTTGATACACATGGAACTGTAGTGATCAAAACAGATTTAACCAATAATAATATTGTATATAGATGTCATAATCTTGCTCCATTGAGACACCCACAAGATCGAGCTGAATAGAACGCCCCTAAATATTTCCTTTGAGATTGAAATCCGCCCATAATTTCTAACCTCTGTGCTCTACAGTGATAGGCAACAATCATAGGGTGGTTGGTGACTCACCTAAAAAAGAGCAGAAAAAATGAGTACATTCATCATTCTTTATACATGTAACAGACCTGTAAGAAAATATTATCAAATAATCCAACCATGTATAGCATGAAAAAATGGAAAATTTCATATGGCAAGTTTAATCATTGTCGTTTCCTGATTGAATAAATACTTACCTTTTCAAATGACTTTGTCCGCGTTTCTCTTTGTGTTTTTATAATGCCTCTGTATTGACTTTGTCCAATCCGAAAGTTAAGCCATGAAAGAAAGTCCTGTAACATGTATCACACATATTTTTTCATTTTTAACCATTAACGATACTAAAATAAGAAGCGTAACAACAATTGTGGATGCAACAACTATCGAAACCAAATTTCAAAAGACACCCTTCACGTGTATAACCATGTATTCATTTTGTAAAAATAAAACCATAAATGTCCATTTTCATCAAACACAAACTTAAGGCCTAGTCATATAATATAACTTTGCACAGACTTTAAGCGACTTTTTGACAACTTCGTACAGACTTGACCCAGTTAACCAATTCGAATTGTTTCCATTTAAGACTTTTCAGTTTACACATAAGAGATAAAGCAATACCCTAAATCCTAATTGACCCGTTCATCAGTAAACCGATCTAAATTGTCACTCTGATGAGTGTGTAAATACTCATCATTTTTATCGTATCTGAACTGCCAAAACATCCAAAAACACTCAGAAATGCATCAAAATACAGAATTTATCCCAAAAGTGTGTTTTATATGTTTTAGATGCAAAATGTTTAAAAACAAATGAAAAACGAACAAAGTTTGCATAATTGGCAGTTTCAGTCCCTCAAGTTTCAAAATTATTACAAAACTAGTCCCTGAAGGTTTAAAACGAAAGAAAAGTCAACCCAAGGCTTTCTAAAGTCAAAAATTATCAAAAACGATCCTTGGGTGAAAAGTTTGAGAAAATTACATGTTTGGTCCCTGTACTTTGCAATTTGGCAATTATAGTCCCAGGGTTTTCAAAATTGAAAAATAAATCAAACAAGGACTTATAAAATTACAATATGGCATGAATGCTCCTTGTGTTATCTTTGGAAAAATGTCAAGTCCAACCCCTCAAATTTCAGAAGTTACATGTTTAGTCCTTGTGTTTTGCAAATTACTACCAAACGGGCCAAATATTATTTATCCCTTACAATCCAAACAAACCTTTTTAACACAAGCCCACCCAAAACTATAACCAAGCCCACCTTAAATCCCTTAAAGCCCATACACCAATCCAGCCCACTCCCATATATACTCCTCCCCGTTTTATTAAAACCAGGGTCAACGCACCCTAGTTTCACCTCCATCCCCAAACAATACCACGTGAACCCCTGCTGCTCCTAGCCTGCAACCCACACCAACACCATCATTCATCCCTACCTCCTCAACCCTGCAACACTCCACCCCAATTCACCTTTCCACCACTACATAACAAAAAAAAAACCATGTCCCCTGCCAAGAGAAAAATGCCAAATTGCATAGCCTCCTCTTTCCCGCCAAAAGCAATTGAAGGCCAGGATCCATTCCATCTTATCCAAAGGCTAAAAAGAAAGATGGGAAAAAGGACAAGAAGCACAACAAGGCAGTTAAACCCTAGTTCTGTTGTAATATAAATAGAATATGATTGTAGCCAATTTTTTGCATTAGGAAGTAGTGTAATTTAGTTTAGAATTAATTTTAGTTTAAGTGTTGTTTGCTTTCAATCTCAGTTGTAATCCTTTGTTTTTAAATTAAATAAAAATCTTATTTCATCAAAAAAATACTCAGCTTATTACCCTGCTCATTAGCTTAATAACTGCTTATCTATTTATGCTTATTGTCCACTGCTTATTGTTTGATTTATTATTGCTTATTTAAGTTTAGTTTGACCCTAGGTTCAAGTATATATCCCAATTTTAGCTTAAATCCTTGGTTTAGTATTGAAAATTTCATCAGGCACCTTCTTGAAGGGGTGTTTGGCATAAGGAGTGTTGAAAGCCAAAAGCAGTTAGTGATCAAATTTTAGTTTACAAATAGCTTTATTTTACTATTATAAGTTGTTTTTAAGTAATTGCTTGGAAGTACTAATTAGTTTTCATTGTTTCTTAAGTAGCCTTCCAAAAGAAACTTTTTGTAACTGTTTTGGAAACCATGGTATGGGTGCAATCTGTTTCAACCTTTGATAGGTTAATCTTTTGGTTTCACTTAGTCATTTAGGGTAGTAAAACTTATTTACATCTGTAATTGAGGTTCCTTGGGTTATAAAAACCCATTTGACCCATCCCTGCACATCAGCTTGCAAAACTGACCCAAACACCCTTTTGATCACCACTTTTAGGTTAGCTTTAGATTAAAATTGGAGTTAGCTTTTAGTTTCACATGTTGGTAGTAACACAGGCTTCAAGATTTTGAGCTTGTGTTGTTGTTTGCAGCTCATTTGTGGCTTATTATTTGGCTGCTAACTCATGCAATTGCCCTGCACCAGTCCTAATGGGTTTGTTTCACAAGCTCATTTATAAGCTCATTCAAGTTCAAAGTGGTTTAAGATTTGCAAAATATGTTCACTACCAGCTCACATTTAAGTTTGCATGATTTTTAGATCTCAGCTTTTAGTTGGTAAGCTTGTGCACAAGCTTGAAGTTAGCTAGTTGACTGCTTAGTTGTTATTTTTTATCATTATTGCTTATCTGCTCTTGTCAGCTTTTTAACTTATTAAGTTCTTTTCATTTGGCTTATTTTAGATAATTTAGGTTGCTTTAAGTCTTTAGTAGCCTAGTTAGTCTTTATTTTCAGCTTATAGCTTGTTGGGGTCTGCTTGTTCAAGATCAGCTCAGGGCTTGGTCTTTTGGCTTATTAACCTAGTGGCCATTGTTTATCTCAGCCTGCTTATTGACCCCCTTAGCTCAATTAGGATAGATTTAGTTTAGGTTTGGCTTATTGCACCCCTAGCTTAGCTTATTGGCCCCCTTTCTCTTTGGCCTGATTTGCAAATGTGTCCCCTGCACCACATAGATCTGGCCAAGCAGTCACTTTGATAAGCTTCTCATGAGCTTACAGGTGGGTCCCACAGAGTAAATTTGAGTTTTTTTGGAATGCCCTGGTACCAATCTTATAGGATCCATGTTTGTTCTTGGCTTTTGAGCTTATTTGATAAGCTCAAAGTGTCTTTTAATAAGCCTGCCTGTTGCATTAGTGTTTGAATTTGCTTATTGGTGCCTTTTAATTTATTCAGCTAGCTTATTTGTTTCATTTAGCTTAATTTGTACTCATTGCAATCATTTCTAGCTTATTTATCCTTTGTGTTCAGCTCTTAGACAGTTGTGAGCTTATTCCACCTTAAAAACTCCATTGTTAGCTTATCTACCCAACTGTTGGCGTAATAAGCTATTTCTGAGCTTATTCTTTATTTTCAAAAAAATTGTCTTTATTAAAGTTACTTGTTTTTCAGTGTTTTATACTTTTTTAAAATAAAAATCGAAAAAAAAAATGTTTAGCAAAAAGGGTAGAGGCAGGGGTCGAACCTGAGACCTCCCCCCTTTGAGAGTGATATGGGTGTACCTGTATGCCAGTCGCCCTTGGGTCTTTTTTCAGAAACACTTTGCAAAATTAAATACTAGACCTTTGTTGTGTTGATTGGTAAAAATAAGCTTTTTTACAGGTTAAGTTTGCTTATTGTCAGCTTATTTTGCACTATACCTAGCTCTCATTTATTTTTCTTATGACCTTATTAATATGTAGTATTTGTATAAAAAAAAATTATAATTTTAGGAATTAGTTTAATATTTATTACAATTAAAATAGTTTAAATTAGGTTTTAAGTAATAATAACCAATTAATTATAAAAATAGCTTATTTATTAGAACTTAGAATTTTTTTATATTTTTGTTAAGTTTCTGTCACTTTAATGTATTTTTAGAAAAAGTTTTATAATTTTATAGATTAGTTTAGTATTTATTATAATTAAGTTAGTTTAAGTAGTTTAATTAAGTTTAAATAGTTTTTAATTAATAAATAAATAATTAAAAAGTCAAAAATATAATTTTCTTTTTTCTAAAATTTTCTTTGATTATTAGGTTCGTAAAAATATAATTTTCATGTCCGTAGGGTTAGCGTAGCTCAAATTTCACTTTTTATTTCGCGCACTCGCGTTTATTTTAACTTTAACTCGCGTTTTATTTAAATAACTTTTACGTTTTTAAATTTAGGTTACGTTAGTAAAAGTAGTTTGTAAAATAAAGAAAAACCAAAAACATAAATAAAGTGATAGCTTCTATTTAAGCCGTTTGGCTTATTTTTCTGCTTATTTATAAGCAAATTCTGATTTTAAGTTTTTAGATTACGTTTTAGGTTAATTAGGTTTCGCGTTATTGTTAATATAGTTTGTCTACATCGTTCTCATTCGTATTTCCTTAGGTTAATCATTTCAAACCCTTTCCTGTACAAATTCACCCGATCACAAACCCGTTTTGATACCATCCACACCTCGTCAGGACATAACGACCCGGGGAAACCCTATACTTCCGCGGAGATTGATTCTAGGCTGTTTTACCTTGTTGACCATTCCCTGGTCAATATAGGTTGAGCGTTTGGAGACAATCAAATTTTGGCGCCGCTGCCGGAGAGGTCGTGCGCGTTATTCTAAAACGGTTTTCAGATTAGTGATTTTGGAATTCACTTCTTTGTAAATTTACCATCCTTGTGTATATTTTCATAAAAACGGTTCCCGAAAATATTTTAAAATCAGTTTTCAACGAACACAAAAAACACAAAAACATTTTCTTTCGTATTTGTACAAAATGTTTATCCAAAAATCCAAAAATATTCACCTTTACCCTCTCACACCTTTGATTCTCCATTTCTTACCCTCTATAAACCTTTGATTCTTTCCTATGTCGTATCCACACCATTTGGGATGCAAATGGTGTGGTGGCCCTCATAACGATGGTAATTGCCCCGGCTGTGGCATGGTAGAGTCAGGAAATGGGTCTGTCTATAACCAGGATCCCTATCTTACCATGACACAACTGATTTATTCCACCAGCCACCAAACCATGAGATACTGACATATTCGTGTGAATATTGTGGAGGTCCTCATCAAGGATTTGAGTGTCAAACCGGAAACACGTTTGTCTATGAACAGTTTTCTGGTAACACTCAGAATTTTGCAAATGATCAATATCCATACGATTCACCAAACCAGACTCAACAGTTTAACTATTGTAAGTACTGTGGTGGCCCACACTACAGTTCTGATTGTCAATCAGGGAAAACGCTTGTCTATGAGCAGGTTCCTGATAACAATTATGACTACAGCACATATGACTCACAGCCACATCAGTTTTACTGTTGTGATTACTGTGGAGGTCCACACTTCAGCTCAGATTGTCAAACAGGGAATCCAATTCCCTGTAACAATCTTGACACATCATATTATAACCAACCTCCACAGTCCCAATTGAGTCAGGCACTTCTTCCAGAAATGCAAAATATGATGAAAATTTTTGATGAACTTAAGGATTTAGTTAAAGACCTTGCCCAAAAAGACAGTCATCAAAAATCAATTGAAGAATTGCTAGCTGAAGAGCAGGCTGCTAGACTAAATTCCCAAGATGCCTATGAAAAATCTATTAGGGAATCCATTGCAAAAGAAAAAGCAGCCAAATCTAGCTCTCAGTTCCGTTTTATTCTTGATGACAGTGATGATGAAGATACACTTGATATCCTTCAATTCTATAAAGATTCATCAAGTTCATCAGTTGATATCCCAGCAGTTGAGATTCCATCTCAAACAACTGCTATCACACCCGAAGTTCACACTCACTCTTTGAACATGGGGGATGAGCATCTTGACACTATTCCTGCAAAGGAATCAGACGAATTCATAAAGTCTAGTGTTGAGAGCCTTGTCCCAATCCAAAGAGAGTCACAGGGAACTTTGGATCATGTGTGTGATTTACTTTCCCCTCTTGAGTGTTCAAACGATCATTTTGAGACTTTCTCAGATTTTAATGATGATTGTACATCTCATGGAGACATTGAGTATATTGAGGCATCACTCCCACAGTCTGATGTTGATCCTATTCTTGAGGAGTTCGCCGATGAACTTACTCACATCAATCCACTTTCATCAGATCGTGATGATGGTCTCCTCGATTTCGAAGCCGATCTGGGAGAAATTGAAAGTCTCCTATATCATGATCCACCACTCAGTTCTTATCCCAGCAGTCCAATAGAGAATGATAATCACTTTGTTCCCGAATCATTCAATACTACTCTCACCAATCCTCTATTTGAATTCAAATCTGAATTCACTTTGATTTCTGATAATCCACTCTTTGATATTCGGAATGAGGATTGTGATGAGTCTATTCCGGAACATGAGTTCACAGATTTACATCTTGTGAAAGATTCTCTTCATGAGGAGTTCTCCGGTGAACTCACTCATATCATGACTCCTCCGGAGTATGATAGCCCGGGGGGAGATGCACTCAATCATGAGAATTTGCAAAGTCCCACTCACCCTCCCGGGATGTTTTTGAGCTTAAACCTTGCAATCCAAATTCAGGATAATGAGCCTGCTCTCGAGGAAGAAAATCTTGTCATGATTTTCATCATGGTTTTCTTCCTTTTCTTCACCTACAGGGTGACTTCTCTTGTTCTTCACTCCTTCGGGAATGAAGATACCATCTTTGATCCCGGCATTTTCATTTACCATTATCTTGAGCCGGGTACTTATCTCATCGGTGTGGAACTTTCACGTGCTTCAAATGTTTGTCCAAATCCGATGGAGATTCCTTCTTCCACATCATGCTTCCCCAAGGACAAATGAATTCGGGGTCGAGTCAAGCTAGCGACTCGGTAAACAAAAACAGTAGCATGTACTTAGGGTTTTCACCCTAAGTGGGGGGGGGGGGGGGGGGGAGTTACCCCTACTGTGGTTACAAAAGAAAGTGAAAGACAAAATGGTGTTTTTCACATTTAGCTTGTAATGTTGCCCTTTCACGTTCAAAGAGTCGGCATAATAGCCGGGACTTTGAATATTGAGGACAATATTCATTCTAAGTGTGGGGCGGGGGGGGGGGGGGGGGGGATATTTCGCTATTCTAGCGAATTTTATCACATTTTACTATCTAGTACCCCCGTTTTGGCCAAAATCTGAAAAATTTTAAAAAAATTTCACTAAAGTTCAAAAAATTTTGTGGTTATCAGTCCGCCATGTCTGAACGACAAAAGGGATTGGCTAATCCAGGAGCAAACGGCTCTTGGTAAAGATATATCAAATCCGTTGATGGCTTGCAATTTGCCCAAAATTGTATGGTAAATCAACGCGCCATATCCTAAAAAGCGAATGAGTTGGCTAGCCCGCAAGATTATGGCTTGTGGTAAAGGCAGTGGAAAAACCATAATTGGTAATCAGCTCACCAAGATGTTGACTATTCCATCAAGAGTTGGCTAGTCCAGAAGCAAACGGCTTTTGGTAAAGACAAATCAAATCTGTTGACAGCTGGTGGTTTGCTCAAAATCACATGGTTATCAGGTGGACCATAGTTCTTACTTGAATAGATACATCTGGCTACTCCAGAAGTGATGGCTTTTGGTAAAGAGTTTTCAAATCCATTAAATTTTCTCAAAATATTGCTAGGGACTAGCAATAGTTTAGTATGGGGGATTGATGAGTGTGTAAATATTCATCATTTTTATCGTATCTGAACTGCCAAAACATCCAAAAACACTCAGAAATGCATCAAAATACAGAATTTATCCCAAAAGTGTGTTTTATATGTTTTAGATGCAAAATATTTAAAAATAAATGAAAAACGAACAAAGTATGCATAATTGGCAGTTTCAGTCCCTCAAGTTTCAAAAATTTACAAAACTAGTCCCTGAAGGTTTAAAACGAAAGAAAAGTCAACCCAAGGCTTTTTAAAGTCAAAAATTATCAAAAACGATCCTTGGGTGAAAAGTTTGAGAAAATTACATGTTTGGTCCCTGTACTTAGCAATTTGGCAATTATAGTCCCTGGGTTTTCAAAATTGAAAAATAAATCAAACAAGGACTTATAAAATTACAATATGGCATGAATGCTCCTTGTGTTATCTTTGGAAAAATGTCAAGTCCAACCCCTCAAATTTCAAAAGTTACATGTTTAGTCCTTGTGTTTTGCAAATTACTACAAAACGGGCCAAATATTATTTATCCCTTACAATCCAAACAAACCTTTTTAACACAAGCCCACCCAAAACTATAACCAAGACCACCTTATATCCCCTAAAGCCCATACACCAATCCAGCCCACTCCCATATATACTCCTCCCCCGTTTTATTAAAACCAGGGTCAACGCACCCTAGTTTGACCTCCATCCCCAAACAATACCACGTGAACCCCTGCTGCTCCTAGCCTGCAACCCACACAAACACCATCATTCATCCCTACCTCCTCAACCCTGCAACACTCCACCCCAATTCACCTTTCCACCACTACATAACAAAAAAACCATGTCCCCTGCCAAGAGAAAAACACCAAATTGCATAGCCTCCTCTTTCCCGCCAAAAGCAATTGAAGGCCAGGATCCATTCCATCTCATCCAAAGGCTAAAAATAAAGATGGGAAAAAGGAAAAGAAGCACAACAAGGCAGTGAAACCCTAGTTCTGTTGTAATATAAATAGAATATGATTGTAGCCAATTTTTGGCATTAGGAAGTAGTGTAATTTAGTTTAGAATTAATTTTAGTTTAAGTGTTGTTTGCTTTCAATCTCAGTTGTAAACCTTTGTTTTTAAATTAAATAAAAGTCTTATATCATCAAAAAAATACTCAACTTATTACCCTGCTCATTAGCTTAATAACTGCTTATCTATTTATGCTTATTGTCCACTGCTTATTGTTTGATTTATTATTGCTTATTTAAGTTTAGTTTGACCCTAGGTGCAAGTATATATCCCAATTTTAGCTTAAATCCTTGGTTTAGTATTGAAAATTTCATCAGGCACCCTCTTGAAGGGTTGTTTGGCATAAGGAGTGTTGAAAGCCAAAAGCAGTTAGTGATCAAATTTTAGTTTACAAATAGCTTTATTTTACTATTATAAGTTGTTTTTAAGTAATTGCTTGGAAGTACTAATTAGTTTTCATTGTTTCTTAAGTAGCCTTCCAAAAGAAACTTTTTGTAACTGTTTTGGAAACCATGGTATGGGTGCAATCTGTTTCAACCTTTGATAGGTTAATCTTTTGGTTTCACTTAGTCATTTAGGGTAGTAAAACTTATTTACATGTGTAATTGAGGTTCCTTGGGTTATAAAAACCCATTTGACCCATCCCTGCACATCAGCTTGCAAAACTGACCCAAACATCCTTTTGATCACCACTTTTGGGTTAGCTTTAGATTAAAATTGGAGTTAGCTTTTAGTTTCACATGTTGGTAGTAACACAGGCTTCAAGATTTTGAGCTTGTGTTGTTGTTTGCAGCTCATTTGTGGCTTATTATTTGGCTGCTAACTCATGCAATTGCCCTGCACCAGTCCTAATGGGTTTGTTTCACAAGCTCATTTATAAGCTCATTCAAGTTCAAAGTGGTTTAAGATTTGTAAAATATGTTCTCTACCAGCTCACATTTAAGTTTTCATGATTTTTAGATCTCGGCTTTTAGTTGGTAAGCTTGTGCACAAGCTTGAAGTTAGCTAGTTGACTGCTTAGTTGTTATTTTTTATCATTATTGCTTATCTGCTCTTGTCAGCTTTTTAACTTATTAAGTTCTTTTCATTTGGCTTATTTTAGATAATTTAGGTTGCTTTAAGTCTTTAGTAGCCTAGTTAGTCTTTATTTTCAGCTTATAGCTTGTTGGGGTCTGCTTGTTCAAGATCAGCTCAGGGCTTGGTCTTTTGGCTTATTAACCTAGTGGCCATTGTTTATCTCAGCCAGCTTATTGACCCCCTTAGCTTAATTAGGATAGATTTAGTTTAGGTTTGGCTTATTGCACCCCTAGCTTAGCTTATTGGCCCCCTTTCTCTTTGGCCTGATTTGCAAATGTGTCCCCTGCACCACATAGATCTGGCCAAGCAGTCACTTTGATAAGCTTCTCATGAGCTTACAGGTGGGTCCCACAGAGTAAATTTGAGTTTTTTTGGAATGCCCTGATACCAATCTTATAGGATCCATGTTTGTTCTTGGCTTTTGAGCTTATTTGATAAGCTCAAAGTGTCTTTTAATAAGCCTGCAAGCCTGCCTGTTGCATCAGTGTTTGAATTTGCTTATTGGTGCCTTTTAATTTATTCAGCTAGCTTATTTGTTTCATTTAGCTTAATTTGTAATCATTACAATCATTTCTAGCTTATTTATCCTTTGTGTTCAGCTCTTAGACAGTTGTGAGCTTATTCCACCTTAAAAACTCGATTGTTAGCTTATCTACCCAACTGTTGGGGTAATAAGCTATTTCTGAGCTTATTCTTTATTTTCAAAAAAATTGTCTTTATTAAAGTTACTTGTTTTTCAGTGTTTTATACTTTTGTAAAATAAAAATCGAAAAAAAAAAATGTTTAGCAAAAAGGGGAGAGGCAGGGGTCGAACCTGAGACCTCCCCCCTTTGAGAGTGATATGGGTGTACCTGTATGCCAGTCGCCCTTGGGTCTTTTTTCAGAAACACTTTACAAAATTAAATACTAGACCTTTATTGTGTTGATTGGTAAAAATAAGCTTTTACAGCTTAAGTTTGCTTATTGTCAACTTATTTTGCACTATACCTAGCTCTCATTTATTTTTCTTAGGACCTTATTAATATGTAGTATTTGTATAAAAAAAAATTATAATTTTAGGAATTAGTTTAATATTTATTACAATTAAAATAGTTAAAATTAGGTTTTAAGTAATAATAACCAATTAATTATAAAAATAGCTTATTTATTAGAACTTAGAATTTTTTATAGTTTTGTTAAGTTTCTGTCACTTTAATGTATTTTTAGAAAAAGTTTTATAATTTTATAGATTAGTTTAGTATTTATTATAATTAAGTTAGTTTAAGTAGTTTAATTAAGTTTAAATAGTTTTTAATTAATAAATAAATAATTAAAAAGTCAAAAAAATAATTTTCTTTTTTCTAAAATTTTCTTTGATTATTTGGTTCGTAAAAATAAAATTTTCATGTCCGTAGGGTTAGCGTAACTCAAATTTCACTTTTTATTTCGCGCACTCGCGTTTATTTTAACTTTAACCCGCGTTTTATTTAAATAACTTTTACGTTTTTAAATTTAGGTTACGTTAGTAAAAGTAGTTTGTAAAATAAAGAAAAACCAAAAACATAAATAAAGTGATAGCTTCTATTTAAGCCGTTTGGCTTATTTTTCTGCTTATTTCAAACCCTTTCCTGTCCAAATTCACCCGATCACAAACCCGTTTTGATACCATCCACACCTCGTCGGGACATAACGACCCGGGGAAACCCTATACTTCCGCGGAGATTGATTCTAGGCAGTTTTACCTTGTTGACCATTCCCTGGTCAATATAGGTTGACCGTTTTGAGCTAATCACACTCATACTTAGACTCTCAGTTTGTATGCTAAGCCCAATAGAAATATAATTTTTAGAAAGCAAAGAGATGACCTTCAAAACTAAAAAAAATAAAAATCTGCATGACCTCATTTAATACAATTTTCTTTAAAGAAAAAATTCCTAAAGTGTTTATTATAGTACTAATTCCAGATATCCAAACCTAAATTTCAAACTTGGTTAACTTCTGATAAATCCAAACGCATGACCCATGCTCAGCTTCTTTAACCTGATACACCCGCACAATGTGTTGGATTAAATGGCTCTTTGGTGAACAGGTTATCTATTACTTTCAACCCGAATGACCTGAACCTAAATTGTAGAGTAATCATTGGTTGACCCATTTGACGCACTTCACTGTTTTTCTCTCTTGACAAACCAAACATGAAACATGGTCTAAAATGTTTAAACTACATTGACTACATTAATATTTAATCAAAGTTTATGGAAAGACAAATGCTCGAAAAATAAGAGAAACAACAGTTAAGTATAAAAGCAGACCTCAAAATGCAATGTATAAGGAAAGCAATCTTATTCACTTTTGGCTTCAAAGTTGTTCAGTCCCATGCATAGAGTACCCGTATCGTGAGTCAATAAAGGACCAGCATAATGGCTTTGTTTCATAAGCCAAAGGTCAGCTTGTGCCCTTGTTGAAAATTTTTATAGGTGGTAATTTCCTCAAGGTCTGAACCTGTTGTGTTTCCATTGTTACTTGACCAAGATTTCACAAGGCTCACATCTGTTGAGATTTTTGCTTTTGCTGATCATTCAATAGAAGCGGTTCCATTTTCACTTGCCCAATACCACTTAACCTACCTTAACAATGAAATTCTCCAACAACAATCACCAATCAATTAAAAATATATAAACCTATTAAAGGAAAAATGTATTTTAAAATTAAGCAGATTGCTTATCAGAGAAAAAATTTGTTTACCTTCAATACTAACGTTGACCAACTTCATAGGCTGACTTTCTGTATCATTAGTTACCCGAGTACCCAAAGAATATTCTTGCTCTTGATCGGCATGACAACCCCGAGACACAACTGCACTCATCATATTTCAAAAAAAGACACACCATTTAGGCGAACTGCATTTACACAATATAATTCTAAACCAAAAAATACTATGAAATAACATGTTACCTGGTGTTACATCTAAAAAATAACTTTTTCGTCTTTAAAAAAGTTGATAGATTGTTGAACTTTCATCATTTCTTCACTTTCAGTTACATCAGATATGCACATTAAGTTCCATATATTCTCTCATATACCTTTTAATCTGTGACCATACATTATATTTGAATGTTAGGAAACAATGAAGATTTCAATGAACATAACATATATTAACAGCTGTGAATGTCATGAAAAACGGAAACAATTAGGATTTAGGGTAATGCTTTATCTCTTATGTGTAAACTGAAAAGTCTTAAACGGAAACAATAGAAATACAATTTTTAGAAAGCAAAGAGATGACCTTCAAAACTAAAAAAAAAAATAAAAATCTGCATGACCTCATTTAATACAATTTTCTTTAAAGAAAAAATTCCTAAAGTGTTTATTATAGTACTAATTCCAGATATCCAAACCTAAATTTCAAACATGGTTAACTTCTGATTAATCCAAACGCATGACCCATGCTAAGCTTCCTTAACCTGATACACCCGCACAATGTGTTGGATTAAATGGCTCTTTGGTGAACAGGTTATCTATTACTTTCAACCCGAATGACCTGAACCTAAACTGTAGAGTAATCATTGGTTGACCCATTTGACGCACTTCACTGTTTTTCTCTCTTGACAAACCAAACATGAAACATGATCTAAAATGTTTAAACTACATTGACTACAATAACATTTAATCAACGTTTATGGAAAGATAAATGCTCGAAAAATAAGAGAAACAACAGTTAAGTATAAAAGCGGACATCAAAATGCAATGTATAAGGAAAGAAATCTTATTTTCTTTTGGCTTCAAAGCTGTTCAGTCCCATGCATAGAGTACCCGTATCGTGAGTCAATAAAGGACCAGCATAATGGCTTTGTTTCATAAGCCAAAGGTCAGCTTGTGCCCTTGTTGCAAATTTTTTATAGGTGGTAATTTCCACAAGGTCTGAACCTGTTGTGTTTCCATTGTTACTTGACCAAGATTTCACAAGGCTCACATCTGTTGAGATTTTTGCTTTTGCTGATCATTCAATAGAAGCGGTTCCATTTTCACTTTCCCAATACCACTTAACCTACCTTAACAATGAAATTCTCCAACAACAATCACCAATCAATTAAAAATATATAAACCTATTAAAGGAAAAATGTATTTTAAAATTAAGCCGATTGCTTATCAGGGAAAAAATTTGTTTACCTTCAATACTAACGTTGACCAACTTCATAGGCTGACTTTCTGTATCATTAGTTGCCCGAGTACCCAAAGAATATTCTCGCTCTTGATCGGCATGACAACCCCGAGACACAACTGCACTCATCACATTTCAAAAAAAGACACACCATTTAGGCGAACTGCATTTACACAATATAATTCTAAACCAAAAAATACTATGAAATAACATGTTACCTAGTGTTACATCTAAAAAATAACTTTTTCGTCTTTAAAAAAGTTGATAAATTGTCGAACTTTCATCATTTTTTCACTTTCAGTTACATCAGATATGCACATTAAGTTCCATATATTCTCTCATATACCTTTTAATCTGTGACCATACATTATATTTGAATGTTAGGAAACAATGAAGATATCAATGAACATAACATATATTAACAGCTGTGAATGTCATGAAAAAGTGAGGGTTATCGTGAACATTACATCAAGGCAATGCCTGCAATGAAAAAGAGAAAGGGCATCAAGGTGCTTGGTTGCCCAAATGCGGTATGTACTCACCTCGGTTTCATGGGGTTTTTAGGAATCGTGTTGTGCAGGATTTGTTAAATGGAAAATTAATCTACCATCCAAAAAAAAAGCTAATTCATGATTGTGATTTTCCCCTGCTTTTTGATGGTGGGCTAAAGAACACCATAATATTAAACATGTATTATCAGTAAATCCCTAAAATTTATATTGTAAATTGACTTAAAACACAATAATATTGATTTGAAAAACAATAAAACATCTGTTATGAATAATTATTAGTGGATGTCCATATAGCCCATAGTAGACCCACAGCCCATGTTAGCTATTAGGGTTTTGCCCTAATGTTTGTCTATATATACTCGTTGTAAATCTCCTAGTTAATGATCAATAGAAGAATATTTTCATTCCCTCAATTCTTGTTCACAACACGTTATCAGCACGAATGACTCTAAACAAGAGATCGACATATGCACCAAGAAAATAAAGGACGAATCAATCCTTATTAAATTCATGGAGGACGTATGCCATCTGTTTTAGATCCTGATGGTTCAACCAAATATTTACAAAGATAAGTTTTCTCCACTTCTTTGATTTTTTCTTAAACAATATATATTTTATTGATCATAATGAGAATTACACTATGAATCTATGATAAATTAATTTGCTGGATAAAGTAAATCAATTTAATAATTTTATAGTATATAATTATTAGGTAACATCTCTAAGCATAAAAAGGAGTTATGTACTCTTTTTCCTTTACTAGAATTTTGTTCCACTGGGTTTTATCTAGTAAGGTTTTAACGAGGCATAATCCTCAAATTGAGTAAAACAAATATTTCGATATCTTCAAGGTATAAAGTATATGGGTTTATATTTCACTAACCTATCAAATACAAGTTTAGTTGGTTTTGCAGATGCAAGATATATATTTGACCCTCACAATGATTGATCTCAAATTGGATATGTATTTACAAGTAGAGGAACAACAATTTCATGGAGTTCAATAAAGCAGACATTCTCAGCAATGTCATCCAACCATGCAGAAATTTTATCGATCCATGAAGCAAGTCAAGAATGTGTTTGGTTAAGAAGTGTGATACAACACATACGTAGATCATGTGGTATTTCTTCAGAGAAGGAGGCACCAACAGTTTTGAATGAAGATAATGCAGCATGCATTGCTCAACTTAAAGAAGTTCGTTCAAGCGACAACTTGGCTGGATCTATTTACCAAGGCACTTCCTACCTCAACATTGAAGAAGCTAAGTTACAACATTGGCATGCTTCGACTCAAAGAGATCAAGTGATGTAGTCATCAGAGGGAGATAATACGCGCTGCACTCTTTTTCCCTTAGTCATGGTTTTGTCCCACAGGGTTTTCCTGACAAGCTTTTTAATGAGGCAGCATTTTCTAAGCGTATTAGGAATATGGACATCCAAGAGGGAGTGCTATGAATAATTATTAGTGGATGTCCATATAGCCCATAGTAGGCCCACATCCCATGTTAGCTATTAGGGTTTTGCCCTAATGTTTGTCTACATATACTCGTTGTAAATCACCTAGTTAATGATCAATAGAAGAATATTTTCATTCCCTCAATTCTTGTTCACAACAACATCAAATTGATCTTACCTCACTGGCAATTTTATCGAATGGCAGCAATATATTTACTGGCACCGCTGCAAGTTCTTAGGGTTGAAGATAAAGAAGAAGTCGTGTGATTTGAATTCAAACAAATAAAGAGGAAGTCAACATAGAATTTCAATTAACAAATCGTAACCTTTTTTGTAGATGATTGATTGAACGATTATTTGATTGATTGTATGAGCATTGAATGTGTTAATTCATTACCAAAAATAAAAGCATTGAATGTCAGTTAGCGTTTTTTACAAACAGTATTGAAGATAGAATGGCAATGAATTTATGAAGAGTGTATTTTTACCGAATGTATACATGCATAGACTTGTTGTACGCAATAAATTTTTGTCCAATCACATTCGAGACACATCAGCGTACTTATTACAAAGGGTGCTTCATTGAGTTGTAAAATATTCTGGTTTATTAGTATAGATAGATTGGTGACATTTAATGCAAAAATTATGTTTAATTTGGTTGTACAATATATTTGATAATTTGAAATTTTCTTATGTAAGATGTGTTTTAATAATTGTATTTATTGACGAGTTAATTAATTGACTACATTAAATAACATTAATGTGTGTTTTGTTTTTTTTTTAAATATGTGCATTAAAGTAGTGTATACTATGCTTCTTGTCTTATATGTCTGAAAATCATGTGCATCAAAGTGTTGTACATTATGCTTCTTTTCTTGTAAGTCTTAAAATTTGAAGAAATAGTCATCCATCTATTATATGTAGTATAGATTATCGAGATACAAACCAGGGTCCAGTGTGCTTAATGGAATACCAAGGATCATAATAAACATAAACACAAACACAATTCATAATTATATTGTAACCTACTATTTCGTGTGTGATCTTCGCACAACGACCCATCTTGCCAGCTCTATTGCATGCTTATTTCATAGATGTTAAATAGAATGGTAGTTCTAGATTTATTATGTTAATCCAGTAAAAACACTAACACTCATCCATAAACTCTACTTGACAGCGACTTAGGGTGTTTGGCAATGCTGTTTTACCAAACGGTTTATTTATAGCTAACATGACGCATTCATGTGAATGGGTCTATATACTTGACGTTCAAAATTTGCAGAAAAGAAACAAACTGATAGAAAATGATTTGAGTAACAAACTCGAACTCCGCAAACAAACTTAACTGTAATAAGCGTATGAAATTCTGAATTAAGTAAATATAAATTATAATCAAAGTTAACATGCATCAAGTCATGTAATATATTAACTAACTGCAAGTAAAAATAAATTTTATATGTAAATCTTACTGTTTTTAAAGAAAGCTTGATGCATAACAGATATTAGACCATTATTTTGCACGGACCAATATAAGAAATATCATTACATCATGAAGTACTTGTTACACCTAGGGGAAAACTTGTTCCACTTAAAAAATATCCATCCTTTATCACTAAATAAGTTTACACTTATCACTAAGAAAAATCGTTGCAGTCTTACGGAAAATGTATTCTTGTCGATATAATTTGCAAGTTTGTCGTGGTTTCAATACTAACCAATAGCAAAAAATGAGCAAACAACAGTAATAGGGGAAAAAGTTGTAGTCATACCATGTAATTTGTCCCCTTGTTATTGACCTCGAAAATATGGAGACACAACGATAGCAACGACCACGCCATACTTCTCTTCGTAGAAAGGAAATAGAGCAGCACATGTGATAATTTTCCATTCTCTATCCACAACGATGAAAGAATCCGATGCATTTAGCAACTACGAACACAATGTACAATTAAGTTCTTGAAGAGTAAAATATATATTTTAAGGGATACTTTAAAACAACGCATTAACACAACCCTCCTCATCAGTCCTCTTGGCTAAAGTGCCATGTGTTAAAGAAAGAAGTTGTATATGTTGTATATGGCATCACAGAGGACGGTGATTCTAATCCTTTGAAAAGAAAGTTGGAAGTCATTGATGTTAAAGATCTCCTAGTAGCGTCATCAACCCAAAGAAATCAATTGGAGCTTAAGATTGAGAAGATCTAATCACATACATTGAGAAACTGCTTTTTCTTTTCTTTTTTTCATTTTCGAGGATGCAATACTATTTTTAGTGAGTAAGTTTCAAGGCCAGCAACAGTAGTTGCATCCTTTGTTGCTCGGCGTTGTACTGCACTTTTGACATCATAATTAAGGTACACGTTATCAATTCATTATAAATTCTTATATTGTTATGATTATTTAAGTTTACAAAATTAAAGTTACTAAATTTGGCGTCTTTAGTAATTTACCTCTTTTTAGAAAGTCATTAGGAACTCACAACTATTGCCATGGGTCTCCCTATTGCTTCAAACGCTTCTTTGCCTAAGCTTCTTGCCATCTCGTTTCACAAGGCCAATTCAATGGTATTGCCACTAACCATGATACAAAAATTTGGTGGTGTTGGTATAGTGGTTTGAGAATAATTCAGCATGTAAGTAGAAATATTGACTTTTATCTACATCAAATGTTGACGATGATGAGGTGACGTGCTCGTACCAAACATAACAAAATAATAAAATAATAAAATAATATAAAAAAACTAATTGAATTTTTTTAGAACATGAGTTCGTATTACTCATTGCATGTTAAATTAATAGTCTACATTTTTTTATTGGTTGTCAAATATTTTAGTTGAGCACTAAAGGTTTGTAATTATATGTTTGACGAAATTAGTTAGAGTTAGAGCTTATAATTGAAATTTATAATTATGAAATGACAAAAAAATGTCAATGTATAATTTGAACAAAACTTTAAATAATCGAGTGAAAAATCTTATAAAAGTTTTAAAATAAATAGAACTTATACAATAGGTTTGAATTTGAACAGCCCATTGCATACCAAACATTGAACAAAGCCCATTAAGAAAACAAACGACACGTGCCCGCCTACATGGCGTCGGCATATCCTTAATCGTTAAGGAAACGAGTAGAGGGACAAAAGCGTCATTTAATAAATAAAAATAAGGTCTCTTAAAATCAAAACCGTTGCGTTACTTCTGAAAAAAATAAACAGAATAAACATAAAGGGGGTTCTATCTTGATCATCAACAGAAGAAGAAGAAGAAAATTAATCAATGGGGTTGCTCTCGAACAGGTAATGTTTTAATCTTTTTTATAAATATAAAAGTCTCTTGGATAAATTTGTAATTTTGATTTTTTTTAATGGAATTATTATAGGCTGGATAGAGGGAGTTTGAAACCAGGGGATCATATATATTCATGGCGTACTGCTTATATTTACGCCCATCATGGTAATTTCTTTTTTTCTTTTAACTAATAATTGTTGTTTGGGTTATTGAATTTATTTGATATTTTTTGAAATTAGGGTTTATTACTATCGATTATGTGGTTACTTTGTTGCTGATGTTACTACTCCCTCCGTCCCAAAATAATTGTCCGTTAACAAAAAAACACTTATAGTTTGAGAAAACATCGTCATTACAACTTTCTTTTTCTTACTTTTTGCAAAATGACAGTTTTTTGCCTTTAAATAATTAATTTAGAACTTATTTAATGTTTGTAGTAATAATTTCAAGGGAAAAATCTTTAAAAACGTATCATACTTGCCAAAAAAATGACTTTCGTGTAGCGAACAATTTTTTTTCCTTATATGTGTACTGAACTTTCATTCTTTGGCCTTTTTGATGTACTTTTGACATTTTTACCCCTCAAATTATTATAAATTCAGGGGCAAAAATGTCACGAAAGTACATCAAAAATGCCAAAAAATTAAAGTTGAGTACATCAAAAAGGACAAAATAGTTGAGTTTAAGAGAGAGAAAAAGATATTTTTTTGTACAGTACGCGAAAGTCATTTTTTTTGCAAGTATGATACATTATTAAAGATTTTTCCCTAATTTCAAGTAAGGAAAATATATGGTTAACTCAAACTAAATTCCTTACCTGTTTTTGGAAGTGGATAATTAATTTGGGACAACCCGAAATGGAAATGTGGACAATAAATATGGGACGGACGGAGTATAAGATTTCAAAAATTTTAAATGACTAGTTTTATAACCATAAAGTTACAATAGTTGAGTTTTGGAGACACAATGAAGATTATGAGGTTAGTTTTTTGCTTATGTGAATCCAAGTGTTTTAACATCTATGCTAAAGTATTTAAATATTGTCGTGCTTAAAATGATTTGAGCTCTTATGGATCAGTGAATCTGTGTATATCGTGTTTTGTTAGACTTTCTAGTGATTAGGGGTGTTGTTTAGACCAATTGGATCGAGAAAGCTAAAAGTAATCGAACCCTTGTAGATTTTGTGCTTCCCTTTTGTTTGTGATCTACATTTGGTAAGGTTATCACGTTGCAAATAGCCATCACTAACATGATTGTACTTAACCAAGCGAAAGACATATTCAAATTGGGAGCCGATTAAGTTGTGTATAGTCATAAATATATATATACATGGTTAGCAGCCGATGGAAAATATACGGAGAACTGCATAGTAAAGAGTTTCATTGCTGTAGTGATAGCTTTGGTCCCTAACCAATGGGAAGTGTTTTCATTTAGGGCACGTAACTTAATACAGGCTTCCCAGTTGAGTAAGTATCTAGGTAATTTAAGGTAACATCTTAGGCAGATGTTCTTTTTTGTGTTGCTACATATTGATTACTAACGTGACTTAACAGGCTATGTTGTTACTATTATGTTTATATACTTTAATTGAAGTACTCAACATTTGTGCTCAAAAATTCAAGTAGGTTTTTCTAACGCTTACGATAGATTGAGGCTCTTTTGGATCAATGCATCTGTGTGGATATCTGTATATTTAATAGACTTTGGAGTGAATAGGAGTGTTGCTTATCACTTAAGGCCTATTTGGATCGAGAATGATAACAGCGAATATATTGTACGACAGTTGAAAGAAATAGAGCCATGGTAGACTACTGTGCATGCTTCTTTTAAATTGTGATCCACATGTGCTAAAATATACGTTTATCACATTGCAAATTTGAAATTTAAGAGTCACTGGCTTACATTGAATGTTCATGGTTAACCAAGTATAAGACAAAACTGTCGCTCATAAATTCACTTATATGAGCAACAGTTTTACGGAAAATATACGTTATAGAGTAGAGACTTTAATTGCTTTAACGAGAGCTTTGCTCTGTATGCAAACTATTCATTTTGGGAATGTTACTGAGTACAGTGTTTCTATTTGAGAGATAGGATTCAAGCATTTCAATGGAAGAGCCTAAACATCTTTTCATTCTGATTGCTACTTACTTATATCTATAGTTAGTGTGCTAATGTAACATTCACTTTGACTGCATTGTCAAATACTCAGTTTTGATCTACTTGGTTTATTGCATACTTGAAGTATGTGCATGAATTGTCCAGTACTTCAGTTTATATTCAAACTTGTTCTTAGGACTGCAGAAAGTTCATTTTGCATAAAAAATATGTTGGTGGGGGGACTTTCAAGACCAAGGTGGCTGGTTAACTGGTTAAGTACATGCTTTTTTGGTTATGCTGCATAGAAAATTTTCTTCGGTTCATCACCGTGTTCGTGTTCATGTTACTTGAAACAGTCATGCTATGTCCATCTTGCTGTGTGATACTCATGCTATGGACTGTTTTTTGAAATTTGTGTGACTTACTGAATGTGATTCACAAGTTGTTGATCAGTTTTACATAGTGGTCAGTTTATCAGTTATTATGGGTAATGGTTTCATATCTTTCTCTAGATTCTAACGAAGTTGATAATTTAAGAACAGAAGCCGATAAAATCACCCTCAAGCACTCAAAACACCTGATGGCTAGACTTCCAAGAATTAAAGCAAATTTTAACATGATCTCCTGAAGCACATAACTTAAGCCAGATATCCGATTTAATTTTATTACCGAATATCACTTACTCGGTTTAAAACCATATACCAATGGAGCCTATGTGGTGAATATAACGGAATAACGTTATGCAAGCTAGTATGAAGACATGTCCGTGTTATTTAATATCTAACAATGTTTATATATGTTTGTATGCTGTGAACAGGAATCTATGTCGGTGATAATAAAGTTGTCCATTTCACTAGACGTGGTCAAGAGGTTGGAACTGGAACCGTTCTAGACGTCCTCTTGGTTAGCTCAGGGCCTCGCCGGTCTCAAATCCCTTGCCCCACCTGCACCCACACTGATGACACCAATGGAGTCGTTTCCTCATGTCTTAACTGCTTCCTTGCTGGTGGGGTCCTCTATCGGTTTGAGTACTCAACCAGCCCAGCTGTGTTTCTAGCAAAGGCACGTGGTGGGACCTGCACTCTTGCAGTCTCGGACCCACCTGAAGCCGTTGTCCACCGAGCAAATTACCTTCTAAACAATGGGTTTGGTTGCTATAACGTATTCAAAAATAACTGTGAAGATTTTGCAATCTACTGCAAGACAGGTCTTCTTGTTGTTGATCAAAGGACAATGGGTCAAAGTGGGCAGGCAGTGTCGATCATTGGTGGTCCTCTTGCAGCCGTCTTGTCAACGCCACTTAGGCTTGTGACAACAAACGTGTATGGGATGGCAGCGACTGCCGTCACTGTGTATTGTGCTAGTCGTTATGCTGCTGATATTGGTATGAGGAGGGATGTGATGAGGGTTGGTGCAGAGGATCTAACGCGGAGGATAGCAACTGGGGCCATTACAGTTGCGGAACCTAGCCTTCCAGCTTTGATGGCTAACAATAATGCTACCTAGTATTGGCTTGTTTTAAGGATTGTTACTTTCAACTTATAAAACATTAATATTGTGTTTTCTTATGTTGTTGTGCCTTTTTTTTTTTGCTTGCTTTATGTAAATGTATGGGCACTTCTTTTGGTGCATATAGTTGCACTTGGTCAAAAGCAATTGGTTGATGTGCTTTTCATACAGAAAATAAATGTTAAAGGAGATTTGGCACCATTCTTTTCGTGAACACCCGTATTTTAATGCATCTAAGGTACTTTTTACCGCAAAGGGGAAGGCAGACAAGAAAAAGGACAATCAAATCAATTTAGGGTTGTGTTATACTAACCTTCCCTCGTAGGGAGGGTCCACCTACTTTAGTCAAAATGTACAAGTTTTAATGCAGACAGTACAGACGGCGGCAGCTGGTCAAAGTCAACACACCCTCCCTAGAGAGGGTGTGGTTATCCTACCCCTCAATTTATTAGAATCCGAAGGTAGAAATGATAAACCACAAACAATTGGTTATGGAGAAGTGAATGAATTGTACCTTCAACGATAAACTTTAACTTAGATGTATGGGTCAATATTAATGCCGAATTACCCATGTTGTCGAGCTTTACAGCATCTCGACCTTGTTCAAATATACATAGCTCTAATGAGTATCTATGAACCATCTGAGCTTAAGTTAACGTCAATTTCTCTCAAGTTTGTATATGGGGGACTAGTAAAACTATGAAAGCGCATTTAGGCCTCATCTGACGTCATTAACTTGGCTCGGCTTGTTTACTATTAAAACTATCAAAGGGCGTTTAGGCCTATCGGCTTGTTAACGGATCATGAAGAGATCATCTAGAGTCCTAAATTGAATCTCTGAAAGTTTTCATGTCACGAAGAAATCACACTCGCACTTGTTTTTACTTCCCAAAATTAATGATATAGAATGATGTTTTTTATGAGTTTGAATAGAACTAGGAGTTCACATATTCAACAGAAGTGAAATAAACGAAGACATACGTTTTGTAGCATAGGAGAATGATAATTTAACGTATTTTTTGAATGAACAACTTCTTGTGTGGCACTTTATTAGCATTCATAAATCATTTATTGTGACTTGTCGATGTCTATGAAATGGTGAATGTTCATCCATTAAATTAGAAATTTAGCCCTTGTAGGGGGTCCAGTCCATTTACATCCAACGAAAGCGTAAGAATAGACCTCATCAAAATAACATATACTTTGTGGATGTCAATTTTTGACACGATACAAATTAACATGACCAGAGTGACGCAAAAGTGCGAAACTACATTGTAGTAGTGTCCGCCCTATTTTTATATACAGTAGTATAACATCAAAGAAGTATCATTCATAGTAAATAGTAGTGTTAATGACCACTGTCTATTTATGATATTCAACTTTTTCACTTTTGAGAATTTATGGGATTTAGGTTATAAAATAACAAAGTCCTTGGTAGGTAAATTATAAAAGTATCATTAAATATAATGAACTTTTATAAAATGTTGCAATATGAATATCTTGATGTATTATCATACCTGTTCGGATTACTATTTTTAACGCGATAACATATAAAAATGCGTATATTATAACATTTTATGAAAGTTCATGTGATACTTTTCATAATTCACGTATAAAGACGAACTTTGAAAAAAAATTGTTACTATTTTGTGACATAAACCCTACTCATAATATACAACTTTGTTAACACGGATTCCCTGATGGAAATATGAACTTTAAACACAATTCCAGTTACCACGGATTTGGGGTATAACAACAAAAATCATCGTAGCAGAATCTAGAAATGGAAGCAAGGTTTAAGGATAAGATTAGCATGTCCAATGTCGGTGGTCCAAAAGAAAGAAAGAAAGAAAGAAAAGGTACTAATATAAAATGGGATATAATACAAACGTAACGACTAAAGTTGGTAGGATGTGGTCTACATTTGACAAAACCGTATCATAATTGGGTCTACAAAATTCCACACCGACAGTTTTAACTAAATCCATGCATGGAATGATGTTAAGGAAAAGATGTTCGGGCCGAATCTAACGAATATTGTTATTTTATTATGAATTTATGGTATTGTTTATGTTAAGTCCTTTTGTGAAGCGAGATTGCATTTGGTTTGTGTATGCATGGGATAATAAACTCAGATTTTTGTTTGTTAAATTTTGTTGATAACAAGTATTAAGGAAAATATATCCAAATCGGAAAATTTATTGGGGTACAAACGAAAATAGATCCTTAATTTTAATAAATAAAATAAAATAAAGCAATAAGGATATAAATAAAGAAAATTTCGACTCTCTTGTTGAAAAATTTATTGGGGTACAAACGAAAATAGATCCTTAATTTTAATAAATAAAATAAAATAAAGCAATAAGGATATAAATAAAGAAGATTTCGACTCTCTTGTTGAAAATCGTCAAAGACGAGGACGAAGTTCCCAATGATAATTTCTCTCCTATCGACATCTGCAAATCTTCTGATAATGATGAATGTGAATAGGAGTGAAGCAGAAAGGATATAGTAATTTTTTTTTTTTTTTTTTTTAATTATTATTATTATTATTATTATTATTTTTTTATTATTATTATAAACTATTACTTTTATTAACAATAAATAGGATTTTACAAGAAATTGGTGGGGAGCCGAGAAACCAACTGGCCCCCACACCTCTAGCAATAGCGAAACCAATCCTATTATTATTATTATTATTATTATTATTATTATTATTATTTGTGAAAGATTGTTCGGTATTCTACAGTACTTTTTCATATTTTCTCCAAGTATAATGGAGAGTGGGTTGATGATTTCTAAAAGTTCATGATGGAAGATCGATTAAAGTCTCGTGTGTAGTGACGAGTGTAATTTTGTTAGGAAAAAATTGGTTAAGGTTTTTCTTCAATCAGCGGTTCTTTTAGCGTCTCTTTGAGTTTGTCTTTGTTGAGTTGATTTTTAGTTAGTATTTCGTGGAGAGTTAGTTGGGAGTAGAGGTGGCAAAACGGGCGGGCCGGGCGGGCACGGGCTATGGGCAAAACGGGCGCGGGCTAAACGGGCGCGGGCCAAATGGGCGCGAATCACTTTAGAAAAGACTTAAAACAACAACAAAAATTCCTCTAACGTAACACCTCATTTATATTTAAGTAATATATCAATAAGTTTTTCATTAAAAACAATTTAATGTTTTTCAATTTAGAGAAAAACATGTGTGTCCATTATGCCCATTTAACTTCTAAATGGGCAATATATGCCCATTTCAAAAAAAAGAGGGGGCCCAAATATACCAAAATCTTTTAAAAATTTGCCCATTTAACCCATTTTTTTGAGTTTGGGCACAAATTGCCACCTATAGTTGGGAGCATCTTGTATGCGGGGAGGTTTGATATCATGCTTATTTTGCTAACTACGGGTACAAACTTGCTTTTGTTGTAATTTGTATGGATAAAGCTTACTAACTAAAAAAACAAAATGAAGCCCATACGAAACTACAGAAACAAAAAAAATCGCTCACTCTACTAGTTTGAGGATTTATAACGAAGCCAAATTACACATTAACTTAAAATTAAGATAACAATCTTCACGATTTCAAGAAGGGCCTTTTAGAGAAATGGCATGGGTTCAATCCCAACTCTTGATTAATTAGGTAAATGAGAAAAGGTAGTAATTTTGTGAGGAAAGTCCTTGAGGAAGGGTCCGGTTGACATATAAAAGATACATGGAATCATGGTGTTTCCACCGATTTACACCTTTTAGAGAAAGTAACGGTAATAACCAAACACGTATTCTCACCTTTTAACATGATTGTATATCTGTACTGCCAATTAAATTAAAAATCCTAAACATATATGTCTCTATATACATGCCAAACATCTGTCATGTGTGTAATTGAGGTAGGATGGGTTTCACTCATTCTTCTGGTGTATCAACTAGACTCGACGCCATTGTTGAGTGACATTACAAACACTACCAAACCCAAAAGGTCATTCAATACCAATGGTAACACCCCACTCACATAGACCATAATATTCTCTCCTCATGGTGTTAGGCCAAAAGATCAATTGATAATCATAGTTGATTTGAATATATAATAGTCTAAGTAAGTTTTCTACTGAGTAGGTTATTGTGTGTACTTCTATTAGAAAAGGGTCCAAGGAAGTCATTGATGGCTTGAAGAAACTTTTTGTGTTGCTGATGCGGTATAAACAAGGAAAGAACACGATGCACACTGAATCATTCAGATAAGTAAGATATGACAATGTCTTGTTCATCTAGTTACTTCTCTATTTTAGTCAATTTGACAAGACACTTTGTTTTCAAAGTATCTTTAGTCTATAGGCGAGACTTTTGAAAGGCAAAATATCATGACAAAATCTCTGTTGGAAAGTACAAAAGGTGGTAGGATATTAGGTATAAAGTAGTGAACAAACATCAACATTGTTTACTAAAGATGAGTTTGGTTATTCCACAGAATAAGCGTACTTCTCTATTTACTGTTTGACACGTCAAAAGCCTCTCGTGTGAGCCCTACCACGGATATGCTTCTTAAAGAATAATGTTCATTGAGAGTAATGATATCTCTTCTACGTTACATTGTTATACATTTGGCAAACAAAAAATGAGGCAAGCCGCTACTGTTCCTAAGCCAAGCCAAATGTACACTTGGGGAAAAAAATACGACTTTCTATGTTTATAAGCCGGTATAGCTTGCACTGTTCACACGCCGAGTTGTCCTTCATAAGCCATAAGATCCTTCCAACCACCCTCCACTAGTCCCCTTAATTGCATGCTTAACATCTGGATTCCACTATCAAAATTCATAACATAAATCGGTAACACAAATTCTAGAGGAAACCTTAAAATCCGCATGCATACCCACTATGAGATAATCAACGATGGCATTCAACAGACACTCATACGGCGGTGGAAGCGGAAGTGATGCTAGCCTCTTGACATGTTTGAAAAATCATCGGGTAGCTTTTTTTTACCTAATTTATGTGTATTAATAATATGTGGCTTACAATCTTTTTTCCATTGCTCTCAATGTGGATTGCATCTAAGTTTTAGCTTGTTGCATAAATCGGTGTTGTAGATCTATATAAAAAAATTAAGGGTTTTGTTTTTAATGTTTTGATTAGTTGGAATTAAGTATATTTGTATGATTGATGATTTAGATTGTGTAAAAAAAATATTTAGTGAAACTTTGTAACAAAAAATTAGGGGTCTTGGTTTTTATGTTTTGATTAGTTGGAATTTAAGTTTATGTATGTTCTGATTAGCTGATATTTATTTAATGCCCCATTGAGATTTGCTTATTGAAAATGATATAAGACCAAAAGGACAGGTTTTTATGGTAATCTTAGTTGCATCTTAAAATAAGCACTTTTGTTAGGAATACAAATATTCCTGTAAAAGTCTCGGTCACCTGATTATTGTAATAGCATTAAGTTAGCTCGTAGTTAGTTTATATATTAGTTAGTTAGTATTAGTTTAAGTAACACCGTGGAAGAAGGACGGGTCTTCACCCACTGTATGTCTGATCCACAGCCCGGGTGTGGGCGTTTGTAGGAAACTATATATACCCCTCTCCACATGTGGAGAGGGTTGGTGCTTCTCTCATTCTCAATCTAATCTTACATTTTTTCTCTCATCTCTCTCTCTCTAGGAACACCCAACTTCTCCTTCTCTCTCTAAACTTTCTTCCATTAATTCAATCATAAAAACAAGAACCATACTTGTTAATATTATGCATATCCTACAATTGGTATCAAGAGCCATGGTTTCACCTTGGGATTGGTTATTTTCGGATTTTTAGTGTGGTTCTTCTTGTGTTTTTATTTTGGTACGAATTGGTCTTCAAAAGTTTACAATCTTGCTTTTCTTATTTTGAAAATTTTGTGGAAACTGGTTCATTGTTATACTTTGTCAAAACAACTCCATTATTCATTATTTCTCTTTGTGGCAAAAAGATAACATTGGCGGAGTTTTTGTTTTGGTGATTTCGTGAAATTCTCTTAGTTGCGGTTTCCTACCTTAGGCTGATTTTTACTTGCGGTTACTTATCTCATTTTAACGTTTAGTAGCATTTTGTGGTCAGTTTTGGCGTGTTTCTCAAATTGGGTGAATAAGTCAATATGTATGATAGTGATTGTTTTGTCACTTGTACCAGCAGCTAGTTCCAACAATTTTTGCGTTTAACTTTCAAAACTAAAATAGTCAGCTGTTAGCTCATTTCTAGCTTGCGGTTACCTCATTACTTTCTTGCGGTTAACTCCAAAATATTGATAGCGGTTATTTTTTTTAGTTTACCCATCTTTGCTGCGTTTGGTCCATTCTCTAAATTGCGGTTAGCTCTTTTTTGAGGTTAACCATCTTTGTGTCTTGCGTTTATTTTCCAAGTCAGTGTTTAACTTTTGGTTCAGCGGTTAATTCAGACTTGCGTTTAACTCTATTGTTGGCAGCGATTATATTGTTAACCAATACCAAACCTATGTTTATCCTATTCCCATGGCCATCAACTGTTAATCCCATTTTCTTCTAAACCAAGACTCAAACAATAACAAGCATAAGAAACCAAACGATCTCAGTCATCTCTTTGTGCAATCCAAGATTCGTCCTAAGACACTCACAAGAGATCTTTTCCTCATTGATTCGTGATGACCCAAGAGTTGTTGAATGATAAAGAACAAACTACAAACGTGTTCAACACATGACCACAAAAGAACAAAAGAACATATTTACATAATCATACTTGATCTCAGATTTGTTCTAATTGGAATACGGATCCTTTAAAATCATTTGTATTAGAACAAGAGCCCTCATTGATCGATTGTTGAAGATAATTTTCTCTTGACTATTCGAAACTTATAAGTAAAAGACGAATAACAAGCTTGTTATCACCCTTTCTTGCTTTCGGTTCAAGAACAAAACAAAAACAAAAACAACAATCAAACATACCTGTGACAGTCTTGCTAAGTACCTTCAAAGGGTTTGTTTGTGATTTTATTTGTGGGTTCTAGTGTTATTTGTAATACAAGACATTTTTTTTGGATTGGGCGTTGCGTGGTGACTGCGTTCTTTTTTAATTGAGGAGATTAGGGTTATCTAAGTTAGATTTGTGGATGTTATGTAATATAAACTGCCAAAGTTTAGGGTTGGATTAAGTATATTGGACTGCAAAACGAAAATTGGGCTGCAATTTTTTTGTTACACTCTTTACTTGGGCCGTGTGATAGATATCCTGAAAATAATTAGCTGGGCTCAATTTTTGTACGGTTAGTTATTTTTTTTTCTCAAGGGATGAATTTTTGTGATAATTTTGAAATTGCTAATGCATTAAGTGAAATTTGTGAGGTATAATTTTGGCCGCGGTTTTGATTGAGCTTCGATATCCGAGAGTGATTATTAATTTGGGTTGAGATATTCTCGAGTTTATTGAATATTATTTCGGGGTTTATTCAGATTTCGATCACACAATCATCAAGTTCATCAAACGATCATCTACTCATTTTACCGACCCAACAGTTTCTCATGACACACTCAATCAATCATTGTCTCACGGTTTCTTCTTGATTTTGTAAAATCCCGCGAAAGCATCTATTTCTCGGTTTAAATCACAGAATTGTAAAATCCCGTGCTCGCTCATATCATGTCTACTACTTCAGACTCTGTCAGATCTGAGAGTGTACTTCACCAGCCACTTAAATTGATCGATAATGCAAAAGATTGTTGCATAGAATGTTTTCAACAACTTCATTCACACCTATCGGTACTTTTAGAGGGAACTGGATTCAAGATGGGATTCGAACGTGCATTTACAACACTCTTTGGTCAAGATGTTCAGACTTTCACATGCACAATGATTCTTAACTTAGATCAACTACAACAACAACTTGACCAAGGAGAATTTTCCAAAATGGGATCCATGGCTGCCCTTTGTGTGATCAACAAACAACTCCAAGTGTTCTTTGATTCGAAATTCACTCTGGATTATGATCATTATAGTGAGATGACGAAAAAGTGCTTTGCTGATCACACGGGAATTGAGGTTGACACATTCAGAGACACACTTGTCCAGCTTATGGATAAAGTGATAAGATTCATTAACGAAAAGGCACAGCATATACCTGCTTATGATGACAAGGTGAAGGCATGTAGGGTACAATCATGTGATGGTGTTGGTGACTCGGGTATAGCATCGGATGTTGGGTCAGGTGTCACGATATGCAAAGAATCAGAGACTGATAAGCTTGACACACCCTGCAACTCAGTGACTAGTGATACTCCAGACATGGGCACTGAATTAAGACCAGTAAAAGAACAAGTGTCATGTGCTGAGGTACCCCTAACTGAACATCATAATGTGCTTTCTGATGAACGACTGCATACTGATCAAGTTAAACCCACTTATGACACATATTTGTTGGAAAAGACTGATAGCCATACCATCTCTAATTCCACAAAAAATGAATCATAAAGGGGGAGAAAGTGATCAGGATGCTGAACGTGATGATGTGTCAAGTTCTTTGTTTATGGCTGAGTCTTTTAAATCAAATGATGTGGTTGATAAAGAAGTTTTTAATGAACTTTCAAACAAATTTGCACAACTTGAAAAACATTGTGTTAATCCTTTGTTTATTGCTGAATCTTTTAAATCAAATGATGTGGTTGATAAAGAAGTTTTTAATGAACTTTCAAACAAATTTGCACAACTTGAAAAACATTGTATTTCACTTGAAATTGCAATGCAACAAAAAGAAGAAAGTTTTCAAACTAATCAACCGTGTAAAAATCCGGAACTTCCTGATTTCCGCGAATTCTTTATGATAAATGATTTGAAAGCTTAGCTGGAAGCCAAAAACTTGACAATCAACAACCTGAAAAAACGTATTTCTGAGATGTGTGATGTGTGTAATGAAGTTGAGGATAATCATGTCAGTAAGACTTTTGCAACAAGAAATTTTGAATTGGAACAATATGTGGCTGAGTTACTTAAGGAAAATGAGACTTTGAAAATTCATTGTAAAGACTTGTGTGATTCAATCAAAGAAACGAAAACTAAGACTATAGAACAGATAACCGCTTTGATTGCCAAAAATGATGAATTTAAAGCTCAAATTCTGGAAAAGGGGTTCACAATTACAGCATTAAAGAATGAGCTAAGAAAAGCAACAGGGAATAGTGTGAACACTAAGTTTGCAAAACCATCAATCTTGGGGAAACCAATTTTACAATCCAATAGAAACCAATCAGTGCTTAGACAACCGAGTGCTTTTAGATCTGAACAACCAAAATTTTCAAAAACTCGGTTTGCCTCCCAAGTTGATGCGGAAACAGTTTTGATAAAACCAGTCACTACACATTATTGGCCTAAGATTGTTGCCTCTAGTTCTGCTAAACCTCAACAAGTAGTTACTCCTACACCCAGCTCCTCTAGGATTAGTTCTAAAACAGTGACGAAACCTAGCATTAAGGTTCAAAACACTTATAATATAAATGACTTGCACAAGAACTATGATCTAGAAAAGGCTAGGAAAAGGGCACTACTTCATAAGGATGGAATCTTAGGTTCACAACCTTGTATGATCCTTCCTAGGATATTGAGGAACAATGCTAAGGTTCAACCTGTTAAGTCTAGGATTTATAGTAAGTCATCCACAATGCATAAGAAGCAAAACATACCTATAACTTCTCCTAGGTGGGTTCAAACTGCTAAATCTTTGGAGACTAGGAATATCGATAAGCCTTCCACTGTGCATAAGAAGCTTAAGAATCCTAGACCTTGCCATAAGTGGATTCCAACTGGTAGAATTTTTAAGGACGCTGGACTTAAGTGGATACCTACCGGAAAGATACTTACCAATGGCAATATCTTGGTTGACCGTGAAACCCCCAAGGGTTTGGATACTTTTGTCACTAACCCATATATATGCAATCAAGTTTGTAATGTTAGTGCAGGTAGTCCTTACTCAGTTTCAGGTACATCAATCATTCACCACACGAGAAGACTCAAAGTCTGGAGGCCTAAAGCAAGCATATCTCCTACTTCAGGAGGTATAGAAGGTCAATGTTGATGTATGCTCACTATGACGTCTGTTCACATCAGTTCAGGCCTCGTTCTTCAACGACTATGACGTTTGAACACCTCAGTTCAAGCCTCGGTCCTCAACTCCATCACTATGGTGTCTGCTGATAACACTTCAGGCCCCGTTCATCAATGAAAAGAAAGGTGTACGATTCAGTGCGCCTTATCTTCGGAAGAAGAGAAATCTTCTTAGTTTTGACCATTCTCAACAATACGGTTCATGCTTCCTCCATGTTCATTCAGTCATCAAGTGGATCTACTCATCTTTGCTTGAATTCATATTCACTTGCTCATTCAAAAATGGCAAACTTCGTATGCAATTTTTGAGGGGGAGAAGAGTGAATAAACTACATAATGGAGTGTATTCTTATTCACATGCTCAATCAAAAATGGCAACCTCGTATGCAATTTTTGAGGGGGAGAAGTGTGAATAAAATACATGACTAAGTGTATTATTATTCACTTGCTCAATCAAAAATGGCAAACCTCGCTTGCAATTTTTGAGGGGGAGAAGTGTGAAAATACCACATGTTGATTGATGCTTGAAGAATGGTCATACGACTCTCCTCCAACACCTAATGTTCTACTTACTAAGGATGACTGGGATTTATGTTTGATGATTACTTCCAAGCTTCAACGAATGATGATTGATCATTTGCTCAAGTAATCCAATCTCCAGTTACTCCTCAAGGTGTTGATGATGACTATCATGATTGTGAAGTTGTACACATGAATAATGATCCGTCCTCTTGTTCTATTTCATCACGGATTGTTGTTCCTCCAAATGTGCACTTTGTAAATCAACCACAAGAACATTATAGAAAATGTCGGCTAAAATGTCAAAACGGCTAAGAATTTGGACATGGAATGTCAAGTAATCATGGAGTTCATTTGGTATCCCTTATTTGATATTGAAGTTGATTTTCACAAAGGAGTGATCTTATTTTATCTTGAAGTCAGGGTTGGTTGGATGAAGACTCTTCGAGATCCTTGCTTGAGCTTTTACCCTTACAATGACGAAGACTTGGATATCTAGTTATTTTGGTGATTCTTCTTTCTATTACCACAAAATAACTATCACTTTAAGGAGTGTCACAACTTACATGAAGTTTTCGGTAGTCAAGAGGTGATGTACGTCTTATACTTGATGGTTGGTTGGTTGAAGAGTATAGAGTACTTAGGGATTTGATGTTGAACAAACTCTCTACACCGCTCTTAGTCACACACTAGTGCAAGCTTCACAAAAATGGGGAATTCTACTTCAGTTTCTAATCTGGTATGTTGGGTTTACTTCATCAGTGGTCACTTCAAATAGCCTACATAAGGGGTGGTAAAGATAGTCAGTGAGAGTCTTTTCGTAGCAGTTGAGTCTCACCAGATCCATTTATGACAATTTAGTTCTTCTCAAAATATTTCAAGTACGTGTGTGTAAAATGTGTTTCTGATTCTGAGGTATCAAAACCAGCAAGGGGGAAGGAGACATACATCTGAATGCATAATGAGTACACGTGATGAACTTAATACTTCGTCTTAATTGAAGTTATGCCGGGAAGACAAATGTCATAACCGCAGAGATAATCAGTGTCTTAACTCGTGGTGTTTGGTGTATCATTCCAACTAAGTGGAGGAAGTAGTCTCTCGATTCTTGTGGTATGAACTACTTCAACTTTCAGTGGGAAGAAATATGAGAAGAACAATTGGAGCGTGAGATGATATTGCTTATCGACGTCTTCATATGAGCTGATATGATTTATGGTAAAGTGCTTCTGGTTAATGCTTCATGTATACAATGTTATGCTGATTCCGATGAGATCGCAACCAACAGGGGAGAGATTTGTGTACATCAAGGATGCGCAACAGGTTCACGTGATCGGGCTTAACCATATATTCCGAAGGTGATATCCGCAGAGATGATCAGTGCTTCAACCTGTTACTTTGGTGTCATCGTTTCTTCTTATGTTGGATACATGCGTACAATATGGATTGAGTTGGCATGTGTAAGATAACTGGAAAGCATTTAGTGAAATGAAGATGTTGATATCTGATTCCCCCTAATAGACAACTGCTCCAAACCTCAAAGTAATGTGTACATTGGGGATGTACAACAGGGTCATGTGATCGGGCTTCATCATACATTCCGAGATTGTTAACCGCATAGATGATCCATGGTTCACCGTTCTCTTCGGGTTCTCGAGCTTCATACAATGAGACTTTTTGCATCACTTCAACTACTTGGGGGAAGTGTCTCATGAAGATGATTGTCGGTTTGGGGGGAAGCTACCAAAGCTTCACATTGAGGAGGCAATAAAAATTCATCGATTTGGTGGGTGTCTAGCGATTAACTCAGTTGTGAGATTCTAGTGATTTGTTAACTACTTGTGTTTGGTGAATTGTTGTGACTTAAGTCGTTTCGATTAGTCCGATTGTAATTTGACGTTGTGAGTTAATCTTTACGACTTGACTTATTACGATCGGATCTATTGTAACTTGACTTGTCGCGACTTGACACTTAATGCTAATTGTCACTTATCCAAGATCTCTCTCTAAGTTTAACTCGCAAATTACATCTTTCGGTTTCTTTTGTTGACTTTAGTAAAATCCCGGGAGAGAATCGATCTCTCGGTTTAAGTCACAAGAGTTGTAAAATCCCGTTTAAGATTATATCATGGCAACTACGGAATCAGACGATTATTCAGGAGCCTCAAAAGCTTTGGTGGTGAAGGTTTAAGAGATGTTGACTACTTACTTCTACAACGAGCTGAACGATAATCTCATTTTGATGCTCATGTCAACATCTCCTTAAACTGTTTGATATCCTTTGTACATAGTATCAAATCAAAAAGAAAATAGAAAAATATAAAACCTATAAAAACCATAAAAATCTGAAAAATCACAAAAAAATTCCAAAAATATTCTTCTCACGACATGTCTTTTGTGTAATCAATATTATGTACGTTTCTAGAAATGTCATTCAATAATGACACGGAATCATACATATGCTTGAGCAAGAGTTTTTCGGTTTCAAATAAAGTTTTTTTTTTCTAAAACATGTCGTTTACCAAAACATTCTTAACACAATGGCTTGCAGTCATTTCAGGCTGCAACCCGAACTTAAAAATATGGCTTACAGTTACTTCAGACTGTAACCCGGACTTCAAAAATGTGGCTTGCTATTACTTCAGATAGCAACCCGTTATTCAAAATGAGGAAAACACGTCGCCAAAAAGACGGTTGTTCCTAGCAAAGGGTGCCGTTCATCCGAGCGTGAATTACTTTATATTTGTGCATCCTCGATCTAATGTACGCTTCAGTGCATTATTTCTTGATAAAGAAGAGAAATCTTCTTTTTATCGCCAAATACTTTCCCTTCAATGATTTTTCCGGAAAGTGTTTGTGCAAAACTTGGTGGTACCATGAGATCTTGATTTAAAATCAAATTGAACTCAAAAGTTTGATAAAATTTTCACTCAATCAATGACTTTAATATTTTATGAAAATATTTATGTTTTAACATCCGTCATTGATTGAGGGGGAGAGTGATTTCTCAAAATTTTATGTATCATCAAAACTCCCCACACTTTGTACAAAACAAAAGCAACAATCCGATTTGTGATGGTTATGTGTCAGAATGAGTAAATTTTCAAAGAGTTTTAGTTAAAACTTCGAATCTTTTGCAAACTCTTCAAATCTGACACATAACAACCTCCCTCACAGTTTGAGGGGGAGCAAGAAAAAGTTCCTTTTATCAGAAAATATTAAAATTGACCGCATTTCTCTCCCAAAAGCTTTCTAACTTATTTAAATCAATTGAGATCCAAAATCTCAAAAGATTTGAAATTTTTGATCGGGGGAGAGAATGTGATTTAAATATGAAATCTGATAATCATATGTGATCTTTTGGACTCAATAAAAGGCTCCCACATATGTGCTAAACACTTTCGAATATCGATGCACATATTGAGGGGGAGCAAAAAGCGTTTATGGAAGTAATACCAAAGACCGACCATTTATCTTTATGCATGGAGTGATAAGGATGGTTAAGGTTAGGTATGAGTTCCCATGATCCACCAGAACCGGAAGGATCTTCCCAGGGACAATCCTCTAGATAGATTAGAAGTCCTTAGGAATGATTGGAAAAAAGGAGAAAAGTGAGAAAGGGAAGAGTGCGGACTGAGATAGAGCTAGGACTGGAACAAACCCAACAAGGTTCTAGTGGTGAAGTCTCGGTAAGCACTGAAGGGGTTGAAGAATGAAAAAGAAATGAAATGAGAAAGGTTGAAAAGAAATAGCCCTCCAAATATTCAACCTTAGGACAGAAACCGGGTTCAATTCATAATCTACTGGCGGTTACTAAGGTAACACCGGTATTGAAGACAAGACGTCATGGACCCAATGACGCACTGCACTAAACTTCCCAACCACTCAAGTTCTCTTAAAAGAACTTGTTTAATTCTCACGGGGAACCCTGTGCAATGTATCGACCGCTCATTGCGAGTTATGTTGATACCTAAAACAGGAGACGCCTCCCCAGTCTCCAGGAGCGGATCAAAACGCACTATTGAGTCTAGAGCCATGAGATCATCCATAAATCTCGTTAGGACACACATTCCAAATATGCTTATTGTTTCACACAATGTGGAAAATAAGATAAAATATTTAGAGTCCTACGCATTATCCTTGTGGTATTGCCAGAACATCCGAGTGATATGAAAATATTCACAATGACGATGGAAATCCTTCTAGAGCAAACATCTTTCAAGCTCTTGGTAGGTGACATGTGAGATCCATCTTGGATCAATGATCAAGTGACAACTGGAAAGCAACAATGGTGCGATTCAAGATTGAATCAAACTTGTTCCAGGATATGGATTGATGGATACTTTTGCTAAAACCCTTCAATGTGCTCACAAACAAATTTCTTCGAGCACATTGATTGTGTATAACTGTTCAAACAAAAGTATTTTTGATGGAAATGTGATTCAAAGTATAAAACCCTCGTCGTGTCTCAAAAATGTTTATCATATGACACGCGAGTGATTTCTATAAATCAATTTTTCATCAATCCGTGAATATCAATTCACCGATTCACTCTATCGTGCTGTCTGCTTTGAGACGTTCCGATATGAGAACATGCTAAGTATGAAGATTCCAAAGTGGATTCTTTGGAAAATTCATCACTACAAGCTGGAAATTCCTGTCAAGGAGAGTCTTCTTTAAAAGAGACTCTACTTGATCACAGGTCGGTTTTCACAAAACCGGAGGGTAGTGTGTCCTCGCAGAACGAATGACAAAGCCATGTTCGTTCTCTATCTTTATTGCTAACTGTTTTATTTCAGGGACACATATAAAGATAGCGTTGATGGCTCCAGTTTCCAGCTGAATCGGGTCAATCCATACCTCATGCTCACACATCCTCCACACTATCAATGATGATGAGAGACTTGCTACAACAAATGTTGAGAGACTACCAACAACGTTTCCGCAACTCTGATGAAAAAGTCTCCTGATCCAAAACTCTAATGCAAAGTCTCCAGATACAGAAGGGTGTGAGCATGATGGTCCTTATGTCACTACATCACATGAAGGCAATATAACTATGGATGAGCTTGGAGATTTACTTTGGCTGATGATCTCAAAGAAGCTCAAAGATCGCACATCATAAAGGAATTCAAATCACAAGTTCGCTTGCTTGAAGTACAAAGTGTGTAGAAAAGTGAAGAATCATATCCTACGAGCTACAGAGACGAAAGAATGCTTAAATACCAAAGAGCTTAATTTCAAAGGTGACATCGCTTAGGGGGAGATTGTTAGGAATACAAATATTCCTGTAAAAGTCTCAGTCACCTGATTATTGTAATAGCATTAAGTTAGCTCGTAGTTAGTTTATATATTAGTTAGTTAGTATTAGTTTAAGTAACACCGTGGAAGAAGGACGGGTCTTCACCCACTGTATGCCTGATCCACAACCCGGGTGTGGGCGTTTGTAGGAAACTATATATACCCCTCTCCACATGTGGAGAGGGTTGGTGCTTCTCTCATTCTCAATCTAATCTTACATTTTTTCTCTCATCTCTCTCTCTCTCTAGGAACACCCAACTTCTCCTTCTCTCTCTAAACTTTCTTCCATTAATTCAATCATAAAAACAAGAACCATACTTGTTAATATTATGCATATCCTACAACTTTGAAATAAGCTGCTTATTGAAAAGTAGTAGGAACTTGAATTAAGGCATTTAATTAAAAAAGTTATGTATCGTTCCTTTTGCAAATTCACTTTCAAAGATTTTCCAACCCTTTCTACTTGCTAGTAGATGAAGTTGTTTTTTGATTGTGTTTGGTTCTTATGAACTCCATGTATGTATTGTGACAGCTAAGGTTGTTAATGGAGGATAAAACACCGTTCAGACAAATGAATAAGGCTCAGGCGAAAGAGCGATTGGGAATTTCATAAAAGGGTGTTTGCACCTCTTTTTCCATAACATGATTTTATTTAAATCATATGAATAAGCCAATGATTTCATTTCACCCTTTTTATATCGGATACGACCTTAAAGAGTAAATAGTCATTTCTAATTCTTCTTATTCTTCTTCTGCATCTTTATTGTGGTGGTGGTGGTGAATATGGGGTTTATTGTTTTAGATTTTGTGCTAATATTGATAATGTTTTTCAAATGGGTTGTGATGATTGTTGTAATCTGATCGAAATGAAATGGGTCATTGAAGATCCAACCTGGGCAATCACCAAATGGCATAGTATAAATGGTTACTGTGCAGCTTGATTTGTTTGTAGCCATGTCAGAATTCGTATCTTTCTGTGACCCGACCCCCATTTACAAATCTGAGCATAATTACTTATAGCATCACTTTAATGGTTTGGCACTTTTTATTTCATTTTTGGATATATGGTTTTACATTTCTTAATGGGGGGTTTTTGGTTTGCTGATATTTTTGTGTAATGGTTTATAGTTTGTGAGGATGATCTATTGTTAAGTCACTTGACATCTTCTGAAGAGGTAAAATGTCCGAAATCTTGTACACGAATACTTTCTGATCCAACATGGTTTCGCAGGGCAGAACACCATCAACTTGCAATTAAGCCAAAAGAAAGTTTTATACTTGACATTTCTTCTAAATTTTAGGTTTTATTTTATATCGGGTAAAGAAAATGATATAATCTAATAATCGATTATATGGTTTTGTAGAAACCAAAATAAAGAGATCTCAACGCACACTCTCAAGTTTGTTATTGAAGAAAGGACTTCTTATGTAGAAAATTAGCAGCAGGTATTTATTCACGTCACCCAGCTTTCACAGTTTTGACCCATTACTTATAATTGCTTAATTTAGGTTTTTTTGTAGGGTTGTATTTGTTAAACTAACTGATGGAAGTAAAGTTCACTGGGTGGGTTTAGTGGGTGTGTTCAGTTGGTGGGTTCAGAGGGTTGGGACCTCATACGCGGTTAGGAACTTTGGATTGTTGACCAGCTATGGGTCTAATAGCAACTTCGAGCTAGGTATCAAAGCATTCTGTATCAAGATGGGTCCTTGGTGAAAATGTCAAAATATTTTGTACTTGACTAGCAGGAGAATGCTGATTTTGGAAATAGGTTGTTTTGTTTGTGATTTTACATATGAATCATATAAATATATAAATATGGCAACGGAAAATGTCACCAATAATGGATCTATAGTGCCATTTATATATTTATATGATTTATATGTAAAATCACTTACAAGTTTATGTGTTTTTAGCCTGGTATGTCATTGATTTAACCATGTTTCTCAAAACAAGTTTTAAATTATTCAGGTAAACAAGGGTTTACTTTAAAAGTGACAAAATGGATCGGTGGGATGAGTGGGTCAGAATGGGTATACAATGTATATGGGTCGAGATGGGCAGGATTGCCTTTACCCTAAACACCTTAAGGCAAATATACGCTTATTTTACATGTGTATTTGGGATTGCTTTTTTCGAATTGCTTATCTGATTATTTGTATATGTTTATAAGTAGCTTAGAGTTGCATAGTTTTAAACAGCTTATATATAAAAGAAATAAGGAGATGTGTTTTTATGGAGAATGAAGCTTAATAAACTCCCATCTAGAGTCAATCTAGATAGGAGGGGCATTGAAGTTGAATCGATTCTTTGCCCTATTTTCCTTGGTGATCTTGAAACGGTTAATCACTCCTTTTTCAACTGTGCCTTGGCAAAAGATTTGTGGTCTTCCTTGGCTAAGTGGTAGGAGATGGACATCCGGGTTTGTGGCAACATTGCAGAATGGTTTGTCTGGTTAGATTCCCTTCGTGTTCCTCTCAAGGTGCAATTGATTCTCGAAGGGGTGGGAGGGACTCTCATGTGGTCCATTTGGAATTTTCGTAATAGTTTGATTTTTTCTAGTTGTCCTCCTAATAAGGCAATTCTATGGGATTCTATAGTTTCTCAATCTTTTTTGTGGATTTCGTCTAGAAATCCTTCTTGCAAGTTTAGTTGCATAGGTTGGTTGAAAAACCTTATTGCTACAATAACTTCCATCTAATCTTTTTCTAGCTCTATGCTAGTTTATATAACATTCTCCGTTAAAAAAAAAGGAAATAAGGAGATGAACAGTTTTAGCTTGTGTTTGGGATTGATTTCTCCTTACCCTTTATAGTGAAAGCAAAAGTGGATGATCATGTAAAAATAAGCAATCAAAACAACCCTTGTTTCTTATATGTTAACGGCATATGAGATTTAAGAAAATAAATGCATTGGTCCTACTTGCTCCCAGAGTACTCAGGAGTAGTCTTATTTAATCAAAATCAAATTAATGATTTTATAATTAACTTAAGATCTCTGCTCCTACATGCATGATCTAATCCACACCTGGATTCTTTTGTCTTGTATACATAATAAAGATTAATATAGATTCATAAACCCTTTCGATTACACATCGTCCTCGCAAAGGTAATCAACAAGAAAGGTGTTTGAGATCCTATTGTCATATTTCATTTACATGAAAACATGCATGACAATTACTCATCTTTATACATTTAATGTTTGTAGGGAGGGAGATTTTAATCATAGCCAATTTCTTGAGTATGAGTAAACTCCTTTCAGTACGCATGCATTAAGTGTATGTACAAGTTTGTCCTTGTGAGTCTTCTTGTTTAGGAAACTCATTTTTAACTTCACAGTCTAACTGATTTGGTAACAGATCAATCAAGCTCCATGAGTGATTGTCTTCCAAGGACTGAATCTTAACATTCATAGTTTTGAGCTATTCATCATATTCAAGATCTGATGATGCATTTTTATAGTTAGCAGGTTCACTATGATCCTCCAACTTATATTCCTTAGCATTGATATAAAAAACTATATCATTCAGGTGCTAGGGGTATCCTTGCGGATTTATGATTGAGAGATATCAATCTATGGTTTTACATATGCATGTTCAACCTTAGTATGACATTAGCAAGTGTACTAAGAAGGTTGTGTATTTAGCTCTTGAATAACTTCACGATCTAAAGGTGCTCCTACTTACTTTTGTAAGTAGAGACTAATCTCTACATACTCAGCATTTTGAGTAACAATAATTGTTCTCAAACGGGACATCCAAAATACATCATTAGTTCTTGACTCTAGTTTGTTAATTAATTACTCTTAGGTATTTAACAAATTCAGAACTTCTATCAAGACATAATGGGATTCATCCCATGCCATAATACAATGAAGTCTTAAATTCCTCCTGGGTTGGAATCATATTGAGTTTACACATTGTACATCCAATTTTCTAACCTTGATAGCTTTGGAGGTAAAATAGTTTAAGTCATCAATTATCAAACAATATCTATAGAGTTTGATTTTCCATAATGGGCATACCATAAAGTTGTGGTATTCCACATGGATTGATGCTGTGAGACTATCACACAACTCATTAGTTGAACTTATACTCTTTGGCTTATGTATCTTCCAACCAAGTCATACCAGATGGCATCAATAGTATTTTTAGCCTACTGCATACTTTATATTAAAAGTCTTTGACCAAGTTAATGACTTCATGTGCATGTTTTGACTAGAAAACATAAACATTAAATATTTTATTATACGTCGTAAGTGTACATGTCTTAACAAGAAGACATAACAAGTTAACGTCTTACTTTACATTATAAGTCTTTCAAAAATTAAAGGAATTGATGCTTATGTCTTTACAAGAGACCTAAGCATATTCAACTAAAGTAATTATGAGTGCCAACAATTGGCCTCAATGGTAATTTCAAGTTAATTTAATACTTCATGATTATGAATTTACAAGAAAACATAATCATATTTACTAAACATTTTAGTGAATATTTTGAAGTAGCTTTTCATATTATCTTGACATTTGTTCTAATCTGGGAAACATACATTTTATGTGTAGAAGTCCTAGTAGAACCTTAGTTTTCTTACCTTTCAGTCAAGAAAAATCATTAGTCATATTGTTATATATTGTACCTTGCACACAATTAAGATTTCTCCCACTTGTGCATGGCACAACATCATGCAAGTATACAGACAATTGTTTGTATAAGCAATATGACAGTGTCACAAATAACATATGATTTTAATCAAAATCAAAATGTAGATGTGTAGAACTTTTATCGTTTTAATAATGAATCATGTATAACAATTTATAGATAACATTTCAGGAAGCAATATCAGTAATGCGAAAAGTTATCTTATAAAATTTATTCAATGGTTCTTATATTAACTATGATGCTTCACATGTGGAAAGTAATGTAATATTTCAAGACAGTCTAGAAATAAGATGGGCAACTTACAAGGTAATAGAGCTTACAGCTCCCACTGGATTAGAGAACATTACATGTGTTTCGTCACCAGTAATACAACTACGTAGCTCCCACTGGATTAGACAACGTTATAAGTGTTATGTCACCAGTGGAGAGTGAGTGGCGATTGGATACTTTCCATCTTTCTTTGAATATCTATACATTATTGCTAATGTGAGTCACTTTGACTAGCAAATATATACTTAGGTATTTAAAGAAGTGCATCAAGTTCTAACATATAGACGATGGGCTAGCCATCATTTCTATTTTAACTTGAAAATAGGTATGCATTTCCTCCATGTTTGGTCTACTTTACCACAAAAGTGTGTAGGACCTTAGTGGGTTTATTGGGTAAAGACAAATCGCTAGGTAATTGATTGCAGCCAAACGGTCACTCACAAATAAACCAAGGATGCTGGTCAATGAGGTCAGGCCATAAAGGTGTAGTGCAATTGATCCGGTGTAAGCACAGTGAGTTCCCGGGTCGTTATGTCCCAGCGAGGTGTCACATTGTATTTTAGAAACGTTATCGGGTGATTTGAACAGAAGTAATAGGAATATGATTTGGGGGATTATACTAAACAGATAATAATGAAAATAAACCAAATTAGCAATATTAACAATTACTGGAAACCAGATTAACCTAAAACATATTTAAAATTAAAAACGCACGTTTAAATTAAAAATAACGTAAACACGTAAAATAAAAAGTGAAATTTAAGCAGAATAAATCCTACGGGGTTGAAAATTACTTTTCTAAGATCCTAATGATAAAAGAAAATTTTTGAAAAAGAAAATTATTTTTTTGACTTTTTATTTATTTATTATTAATTAATTACTAAATAACCTAAATTTAATTATTAAAAATACTAAATGATTTTTGAAAATTACAAATTTTTTTCTAAAAGTGCTTAACCATCAATCTAGGAAAAATGCAAAAGGTCAAATAAGGTCACAAATAAGCAGTGGAATAAGCAAATAAGCTAAATTAAGCTAAAATGACAAAAGGGTACTTAAATACCAAATCTTGCAAGGTTATAACTAAAAAAGTCCCAAGGGCAGTTGGTGTTGGTGTTGTGTGATGTGTGCATGCTATCCTAAAGGTCCCAAGTTCAATCCTTGCCAAACCCCATTTTTTTTACAACTATTTTTTTTTCTTTCTGCAAAACTGTTAAGGTAAAAATAAAACATTTTTGTGAAAACAACTTTCTAGAAAATGAAAAGTAAGCTGGGAAATAAGCTGAACATTAAGTCAGTTAATGAAAACCTAAGGTTTGAAAATGTTTTTAAGCTAAAATGGTTGCTCAAGCTCTTATAAGCTTCCATAAGGTCTAAAACTAATAAATCCTACAAGGTACACTAAAATAAACTTATTCTTTACCTAAGAAGATGTCCTAGAATAACATATAAGCTCAAAACAAAGATAAGCTCAAACTGACAGATGCAAGTCCCCAAACAGTGGCCTAAATGGATGTATACAAGCTATCTCAAAGCTACTGAGAAAAATTCTAAAAAATCAAATAAAAATACACTCGGCTATATCATCTACTAGACTACTACCATGCAAATTTTAAGAGCAATTGAACTAGAATTGAAATCATGAAAATTCAAAAACAAAAATTCTTTCTTCACTTTTCTTTGAAAACTGGTTTTTGCAGCCCAAAAATAGGGCATAAGACCTCTAAAAAAATCTAAAAATTAAAATAAAAATACCACTAATTAGACAAGCTATCAAAGTACTATATTCCAGAATTTTACAAGATTTGATTAAAAATTGAGGAAATGAAAATTAAAAAACTACTTCTGCTGTTGAAAACTTGTTTTTGCAGCCCAAAAATGGGGCTTAAGACCTGTAAAAAAAATCTAAAAAAAAAAATACAACTAAGTGAAAAATCTATTAGAGTACATTATCCCAAAATTTTCCAAGATTTGGTTGAAATTGAGAAAATGAAAATTAAAAAACTACTTCTGCTGTTTGGCACTTTTTTGACTTTTTTTTCAAGTTTATGCAAGGTTGACTTTGATGAGCTTTTGATTTTTCCAAATGACTAAGATTGTAGTAATAAGCTATCTTATGACTGAATTTATCTTGAGAAATAACTTATGCAACTATATTGTGAGATTATGCACCCTAAACACTAACTGTTATGCAAAGATGGAATTTAAAAAGTGATTTTGACTTTTTTTCCAAATGAGACCTATATTTTATGCTTGAACCATGCTATTATGACCTGATATGAGTGAAATGGGACAAATGCAACAGCAAGAACAACCTTAAGCACAGAGAATTATTTAGATCTAAACACCCCTTAATATAGACTATATTTGTGTTTTATGAGAATTAAGGAGATTAATGCCTAACTACTGATGCATACTGATCATGTAGACTAAGTACACTGATTTGACACTAGAATTAAACAGAGACAAGCATTGGAACATATTACCCAATCTCAAGTGAGATTGACAGTGAATCAATATTACTAAGCAACAAGTACATCAACTGAACATCTAACAAACATCTAAACACCAATCACCTCAATATGCCAATAAAACTCAGATTACACAATTAAACATCCATATAGGCAATGCTACAGTAAAATGCAAATTTTTTTAGAAAATGCTTACAAATTGATCTAATGCTCAGAACAAGGTATCAGGCCATTTTCAATCACCCTAAAGCTTCCCATGAAGCACTATTACCAAGGGCCATCCAACATTTACCCTGCTCCATGCTTGTTCTTCTTCTTCTTTGATTTTTTAATTTTTCAGCTATTTATTTGGCATTTTTGAGTATTTTTGGATTTTTGAATTAGAGCAGGTTTAAATGCTCACGGAGCTTACAAAAGTTTATAAGTGACTTAACTTTAGCTTATAAAACAGTAAAACATAACTCTTAACAAGATTCAAGTAAGAACTATGGTACACTGATAACCATATGGTTTTGAGCAAACCACCAGCTGTTAACGGTTTTGATTTGTCTTTACCAAAAGCCGTTTGCTTCTGGACTAGCCAACTCTTGATGGAATATAGTCATCATCTTGGTGAGTTGATTACCAATTATGGTTTTCAACTGCCTTTACCACAAGCCATAACCTTGCGGGCTAGCCAACTCTTTTACTTTTTAGGATATGGTGAGTTGAATACCATACAATTTTGGGCAAATTGTCAGCCATAAACGGATTTGAGATATCTTTACCAAGAGCCGTTTGCTCCTGGATTAGCCAGTCCTTTTGTCGGTTAGACATGGTGGACTCATAATCATAAAATTTTTGAAAGTGAGTGATTTTTTTTTTTTTTTTTAATTTTGGCAAAAAACGGGGGTACTAGAAGGTAAAATGTGATCAAATTCGGTAGACTTCCCCCCCCCCCACACACACTTAGAATTGAATATTGTCCTCAATATTCAAAGTCTCGGCTATTATGCTGATTCTTTGAACGTAAAAAGGCAACATTACAAGCTAAATGTGGAAACACCATTTTTCACTTTATTTATATATATACATACACATTTTTTTTACAGCATGGGCAACTCCCCCACACTTAGGGTGAAAACCCCATATGCATGCTACTGTTTTTGTTTACCGAGTTGCTAGCTTGACTCGACCCCGAATTCATTTGTTCTTGGGGAAGCAAGATGTGGAGGAAACAATCTTCATCGGACTTTCATTCAAGATGTTTGGACAAACATTTGAAGCACGTGAAAGTTCCACACCGATAAGATAAGTACCCCGGCTTAAAAGATTGATAATTTGAGATGCCGGGGTCAAAGATAATATCCTCACTCCCAGAGGAGTGAAGGATAGTGGAAGTCACGGGATAGGTGAAGAAGAGAAAGAAAGTCATGATAAACATCATGACTAACTCGTCATCACCCACAGGAGAATTCATAATATCATGAATTTCGTCATTTAAGCTCACGTGATCAAGACATATCCCGGGTGTGTAATGATCAAAGTGGAAGTTATCATACTCCGGCGGAGATATAATATGAGTGAGTTCACCGGAGAACTCCTCCTGAAGAGAAGCGATCACAAGATGTAAATCTGTGAACTCATGTTCCGAAGTAGACTCATCACTATCCTCGATCTGAGTACCAAAGATTGGATTATCAGAAATCAAAGTGAATTCAGATTCGAATTCAAACAGAGGATTGGTGAGAGTTGTTTTGAATACTTCGGGAACAAAGTGATTATCATTCTCTATTGGACTGTTGGGATCAGAAGTGAGTGACGGATCATGATATAAGAGACTTTCAATTTCTCCTAGATTGGCTTCGAAATCAAAGAGATCATCGTCACTTCCCGTTGGAAGTGGATTGATGTGAGTGAGTTCATCGGCGAACTCCTCAAGAAGATGATCAGCATCAAAATGTGGAACTAATGCCTCAACATACTCGATGTCTCCATAAGATGCACAATCTTCGCTACAATCGGAGAAAGTCTCAATTTGATCTTCTGGAAACTCAAGAGCAGAAGGTAAATCACACACATGATCAAAAGTTCCCTGTGACTCTCTTGGGATTGGGACAAGGTTCTCAACACTAGACTTTATGAATTCGTCCGATTTCTTTTCAGGAACAGTGCTAAGATGCTCATCCCCCATGTTCAAAGAGTGAGTGTGACTTCGGGTGTGATATCAATAGACTAAGGGAGTTGAGAGGAGCTAGCATTCATGGATTGTACAAGTTCCATTTGATCTTCTCCTAGTAATTTCTCCGTCACATTATTTTCTCCCTGATTTTCCATGGAAGGAATCACAACTGATGAACTAGATGAACCCTTATAAAATTGAAGAATATCAAAGGTATCTTCATCATCACTGTCATCAGCATCTAGAAGAGCAGCATTGCGAAATATAGCACGTGTTTTAGCTGCTTGTTCTTCGAAAAGTAATCCCTCCATGCTCTTTTTGTTTCTAGCTTCTCGTTCTTCAACAAGTAATTCTGCCATAGATTTCTCACGAGAGTTTTGAAATGATATACTAGCCAACTCCTCCTTAAGTTCTTTCAATATTTCAAGAGCCTCAAGACAAAGGTCTTGCTGAATTTGAGGAGTTGCTTGGATCATTTGGTACTGTGGAGGTGGGTCATGATATGGATAGTCGTAATTGTTACAAGGAAATGGAATCCCTGTTTGACAATCCGAGCTATAGTGAGGACCTCCACAATACTCACAACAGTAAAACTGATGTGGCTGCGAGTCGTATGTGTTGTAGTCATAATCGTTACCAGAAACCTGCTCATAGACAAGCGTGTTTCCCGATTGACAATCATAACTATAGTGTGAACCACCACAGTACTCACAACAGGAAAACTGCTGAGTCTCATGGTGTGGTAGCTGATGGAATGAATCAGTCATGTCATGGTAGGAATAGGGATTCTAGTTATAGATAAACCCATTTCCTGACTCTACCATGCCACAACTGGGGCAATTACCACCATTATAAGGACTACCACACCATTGACAAATAAGAAGGTGTGGATGAGACATAGACAGAATCAAATGGTTTTGAAGGGTAAGGAATGGAGAATCAAAAAGGTAGGAGGGATAAGAAGAATATTTTTGGGATTTTCGATAAACATTTTATAAAAATAAGAAAGAAAATCTTTTTGGGTTTTTTTGTGTTCGTTGAAAACTGATTTAAAATGCTTTTGGTAATCGTTTTGAAAAACCAAATCGTTTCCTCTTGGATCACACTAAGTAATCTTTGAGTAATCTGAAATGGTAAAATTTACGATTTGTTTTTGTTTTTATGAAAATATGAACAAGGATGGATAATATACAAAGAGTGTATATCCAGATTCACTAATCTGCAACACCGTTTAGAACATGCGCACAGCCTCCCCGGCAGCGGCGCCAAAATTTGATTGGTCCTGAACGGTCAACTAAATTAACCAAGTGAATGATCAACTAAGTCAAACGTCTCAGACCAAATCTCCAAGGAGTATAGTGTTTCCCCGGGTCGTTATGTCCCAACGAGGTGTGATGGTATAAAAACGGGTTTGTGATCGGGTGAATTTGAATGGGAGAGGGTATAAGTGAGTGATTGATTTAAGCTAAGGAAATGTAAAAGAAAATAGCTTAAATAAGCTATGAGAATGTTTATTAAAAACCTAAGAATTTAAAAACGTATTACTAATTAAAAATGTACGTTTAAATTAAAATAAACGTAAACGTACGAAAATAAAAAGTGATATAAGATAAATAAAAGTCCTACAAATGTGAAAATTATTTTTTTACAAACTTAATAATAAAAGTAAATCACAGAAAAAAGAAAAATATATTTTTTTTAACTTTTTAATTATTTATTATTAATTAAAAACTCTTTATATTAATTAAACTAGTTAAACTAAATTAAATTATTATAAATACTAAATGAAAAGTAGAAATTATAAAACTTTTTCTATAAATACCTTATACTACCAGAAACTTATAAAAAATAGAAAAACTTATGAGTGCTTATAAATAAGTAGTACAAAGATTTCTTTTTTATTTTTTTAATTAAAACTACTAAAACTAAAATTAATTATTATAAATAGTAAATGAAAAGTAGAAAATCTGGAAAAATTAATACAAGTGCTATGTAGTAGCAGGAAAGTAAGAAAAATAGGAGGAGGGGGAAAAAGCCAGGAATAAGCAGTGAAATAAGCTAGGACAGCTTGTTAGGCCAAAGTGGGAAAAACAAGGTTAAAAGGCAAACGGTGTATGGAATTAATGAAAAAAGACCCTAGGGCGCATGGTATACAGGTACACCCTATCATCCTTCAAAAGGGAGAGGTCTCAGGTTCGACCCCTGCCTCTCCCTTTTTGCAAACCATTTTTTTAATTTTCTTTTTACAAAACTATTTAACTCCTAAAAATAAGCAACTTTTAAAAATAAATATTTTTGAAACTGAAAAATAAGCTCAGAAATAGCTTATTAGCTCAACAGTGAGCTATTTAAGCTCAAAATGGAATTTTAAGTTTAAATAAGCTCACAATAAGCTAAGAAACTTGAACTAAGCCTAAAATAAACTAGCTATAAGTTAGATAAGCTAGGAATAAGCTAAAACAACAAAGGAAACTCACTGAATAAGCAGATAAGCTAAAATAAGCTAATCCAAAATCCCACAGATCTAACAGTCCAAATGTGGCTACTTAGCAGACCTAATGGGGTCCACCTGGGTAAATGGAGATCCAAAGTAAGAGCTTATTTGAAAAGCAAGCTTATTGGGGTTTCCAAAAAGATAGGGCTGATGCCCCGGGGCCCACTAATGAGCCAGGAATGGCCCAATGAAAATGGGGTATTTGGCCTGAAATCATGGTGAAGGGCAATGGTAAGGCCTGCAGGCTACTTTGAGGCCACAAATAAGCAATTAAGAAAAATCTTAAAAATAAGAAATTGGTGGGATTCAATAGATTAACTGGCAAACAACATCATGTAAAAAGCACAAGGGCTAAATCTTAACAATAAATTCACCATAATTCTTGGAAAATTGGGATTTCTGCCCAAGGGTTCAAATTTGACTTTTGATATGAACTAGTTATTTGACTTTTATGAAATTCTAAGGGATCTAAACTACTGATTATGTTGAATGAACTTAGATTAAGACTAAATTAAGTGAACTTAACAAGTTTTATACCAAATTACAACCTATGCTTCCTTATAAACCTCCACAGTAAACTGTGAAGGGTTGTAAAAGAGATTTTAACTATTTTGCAATTGAGACCAAAGTTGAATGGCAAATTTCACTTACTAGGACCTAGAATAACATGCTGCAACAATCAATCAACCACAATAACCACCATGAACCCATTGGAACAGGTTCTCCCAAACACCCCTTTATAAAGACTGATTGGACAATTTCCAAAGGGATTGAGCTTTTAAGCTAAAAAAAAGGTTAAGGACTCACTGAGATGTGACAGGCCAAAATAAGCAAATGTCATTTAGAGATAACCAGTATCCATGAAGCAATAAGCAAAGCTAATGTAAGCTAAAATAAGATCAGTTACATAGGAAACATGCACAAATGATCAACAAGCTTTTAATTGAACCATCTAACAACTATCACTAACCATTTTAAACATGACAATCATGAAAGGGATACATCATAAGCAAATAAGCACTTATTAATCTATTGCTACAGTAGAAAAAAAAAAGGAAAAAGGGCTTACAAGGTGCTATGTGCTCAAACTAATGAAGCTCTAAACCATATCTATCCAGAGTATCCCTTGCTCCATGCTCTTCTCCTTCAATTTTTTATTTATTTTTTTTACCAAATTTTTTTGTATTTTCTAATGTTTAAGTAAAACTGATTTAAAGACTTCAAGAGCTTATACAAGCTTAATGATAAGGTCAAATGATTCAAGAGATCATAAAGCAACAACTTTAATCAACATGAGATACAAAATGAAAATTCGAATGAAAATTGCAAATTGTTGAATTACTAAAGAAAACTTGATTGTTTCATTAACAAAGCTTACAATTACACTGAGGTTGATAAAGGTACAAGTTTTACACTGAAATTAACAAAAGAAGAGCTTAAATTAGCTAATTCGACATTTAGAACTACAAAGCTAAACTACTCTAGCTACTAACTACTATTTTCTTTGCATTTTCTTAACTTATAGGGCTCCTTGGGGTGCTCTGATTCATTCCCACTCCTTTCTGAGCCGTAGGATGGGCTTCAATTGATCTGAGCCATCAATTGGCTTTTGGCGCCAAAACTTATATAAGCCAAAATGGGGTAGGTTAGACAGTTGGGGACAATAAATGAGGAGGGGGTTTAGTGGGAGACAAAAGAGGTGAGGTTGGTGAGGGTTTGGGGGAAAGGAGGGGTAGGGTTGCAGGTTGAGGTAGGCACGGGTGGTTTTACAGACTCACATGTGGGTGGTTTTGGAGGGATGATGGTGTTGACTTGTGGTTTGACTGGTTTTGTTATTAACGGGTTTAGGGAATAGTCTTGTGAAGGGGTATTGGGCCATGTGGAGTAATAAGGGTGGACTGGTCGGGTAGTGGGTTATTTTTATTTGGATTTGTTTGTTTCTTTAGCTAATAAAACCACAAGGACCAATTATGTAAATATGGAAAGTTGAGGGGTATATTCTGCCAGGACTCCCAAATTAATTCAATGGACCTTTCCTGCCAACATTCAATTTCCAAAGGACCATAAATGATTATTTCCCAAAATTTAACACTCGGGGACCATTTTTGCTAACTTTGAAAGTTGAGGGACCAAAATTGTAATTCTTTCAAACTTTCATTTCAAGGACCGTTTATGATAACTTGTGGTTTCCCAAGGACCATTATTGCAATTTTTTTCAAAAATATTTTACCAGGGACTAATTTTGACAAGTTTTGAAAGTTGGGGGACTGAAACTCCCAATTATGCAAACTTTGTTCATTTTTTATCTGTTTTTAATCATTTTGCATCTGAAACATATAAAACACAATCTTGGGATATTTTAAGTATTTTGATGCATTTCTAAGTGTTTTTAAATGTTTTTGCAGTTCAGATTAACCAAAAATGATGAGTGTTTGAGCACTCATCAGGGGGTGGTTTTGCCAAGTTTCCCAAATCATTCCAAGGTTCATTCTTGCCAAGTTTCCATATTCCAAGGTCCTTTGAAGTTGATTTTCCAAAATGAAATTCTCAGGGACCATTTCTGCCAAATTTCAAACTTGAGGGACCAAAATTGCCAATTCTTCAAAATCATCATCCAAGGACTAAAATTAACAACTTTTGATTTCCCAAGGACTCTAGTTGAATTTTCTTCAAAAATAAATGCTCAGGGGCCAATTCTGTCAATTTTGAAACTTGAGGGACTATTTCTGTCAAATCTTCAAACTTTGCTTTAAGGACTATTTCAAGCATTCTGTGATTCCCCAAGGTATGTTTTGACAATTTGAGCTCAAAAATGGTAATTAGCTTCCCCGGCTCTGGCTTTTGACACGTTTTCCAATCTCGTGCTCGTTTTTGTCCTTTTTGGCCTGTTTCTGAAATATCCGTACCTGCATGATCACAAACACAAAAACACAATATCTTTGGCATTTATGGTTAGTTTTTATCTGTTTTGGTCTTAATTTGGCAAGGAAAAGGTGTGTGAATAAGCACACACCAAAATCCCCCAAACTAAGGTATTGTCGTGTCCTCACGCAATGTAATCAATTCATTTTTTTGAGATAACTAATTTCATAACTCTTTTTACTAACGTTGAAAAAGTAGCAAAATGTTTAAAAGAAATTACAAAATCATTTATTCCAAAAAATGCCCCGTTTTTCAACTTTATTATCTACACTATTGCTTTTGTACTTTTCCACTTATTATGTGACGAGATATTGACTTTCATCATCTTTCAATAACGTTTAGGGTCATAGAGTAAGAAACACAGCTCATAGAAAAGTGTCCATATGGATAGAATTCATCGTCCTTGATTTTTCACAAGTTCCCAAGCTAAGCGTAAAAACGAAATTATAGCCAAAAATGTCATTAGATGCTAACACTACTCATAATTGCTAATTGTAAATTCCTGCTCCCAAGTCTTATTGTATCTAGACTTTTTTAAAGAAATGATTTCTCATTTTCGTTCCGATAGTTTTAAGTCTGATAGATTTAGGCGGTTTTAACAATCATTTAAATTTTAACTCAAAAGGCTCAAACGTTCACACCACATTTATTATATTTTCATTTTTCATCTTAACATTTTTTTACTTGGTTTTAATATATAACTTGTACCTCAAACATACGGAGCTTCACGGTGAATCTCCCAGACCTAAACGCCTTTCAGAATAAAGGATGCAAGGATCCGCTTGTCGAACCGCAGTTATTTTTGGTACTTATAATTTTATTTCATTTTTACTTTGCCTCAAGCATACGGAGCTTCATGGTGAAACTCTTAGACCTAAATGCCTTTCAGAATAAAGGATGCAAGGATCCGCTTGTCTTATTAATGGTGTTACTTATGAACCTCATGTGGCATAGACAAAACGGGGAGTTCCAAGACCTAAACGCCTTTCAGAATAGAGGATCCAAGGCCCGCTTAGTGCTTATGGCACACGTAAAGTGATCTGAAATTTAGACAACATTTAAAAACGCGTAATTCTAATTATTTTATTTTTTGGTTTTCAATCTTGCGGGAGCAAGGAACTACAAATAACCGTTATGAGTTCTAAAGAAATCCAACTATTTCACGTTTAGCATCTAATCACATATTTAATTTTTCTACCATTTCTCGTTCTCTGCAAATTTAAAATCTCAAGTAATGAGATCCGCGAATGCTTAACCTAATGAGTTAAGGGAACAAGTTAGGGCTTAACACACCCGGTCAAGTCAAAATTTCTATTCCTACTCTACCCAGCGGAAAGTCAAACATGGTGTCAAAACTTATTATATTTTTGCAAAAAAATTCAAATTTTTTCATTTTTTTTGTACTTTTCTGATGATTTTTTTCCACTTTTTCTGGGAAAAACGGGGTTGCATGAGTAAACGGCTATATGAAAGGTGCATGCCAAATCAAATTGAAGATACCCCCAGACTAAAGTTAAACATTGTCCTCAATGTTTCAAAGGTAAGGGTCATCCTACGTAGTATCTAAGGCCGTTTATTAATTATGCCAAAAGATAACGTTCAGTCAATAAGATTTTGGATACCAGACTTCTTGAGCAACAAAGAATGAGACTCGAGTGGAGTAAAGACAAAATACGAGCACAAGAGTCTTCATACTTCGGGGAAAATCCTGAACATACACAACAAACACAAAACACAGGATATAGAAGAGGGTGCCCCCTTCTTGTCACTTTATTAGAAAATAGAGAGAAGTAAAAAACACGGGTTGTTACCCATGTGATGCTAATGTTTTTGTTCACCGAGTCACTAGCTTGACTCGATCCCCGAATTCATTGGTTCTTGGGGAAGCAACATGTGGAAGAGACAATCTCCATCGGACTTTCATTCAAATTTTTTGAAGAAACATTGAAGTACGTGAAAGCTCCACACCGATGAGATACCCCAATTTCTAAGAAATATAAACTATATGCGGTGATGCCGAGGTCAAAGATTGTATCCTCATTCCCGAAGGAGTGACGGAGAAGAGAAGTCACATCAAATGTGAGAAACGGAAAAAAGCTCATGATAACAATCATGATAAGATCATCATCTTCAAACGGAGACTTCAAAATTTCCATATTATAAGTCTCATCATTTAAGCTTATTTGGTCAAGAAATATTCCGGGTGGGAGGGTCGGGATTTTGACATCAAGCAAATTCTCATGATTTATAACATCTCCCTCCGGGTCACAAAGATCATCTTTGTCTAGATCAAAGTAGAAGATACTCTGGCAGAGATATTATATGAGTGAGTTCACTGGAGAACTCCTCATGATCAAGATCAAAGTGAATTAAATCATATTCCTGAAGAGAAAGATAAGCATGAGTAGTGGTACTGCCACTACTCGTCTCTTCCGTGAAATCAAAACTAAATGATTCGTAAGTCGGGAGAGAATACTTGGGATGAGAAGTGGGATTGCCACTTAATGATTTGATCTTAGAAATGAGAAGATTGATATTCAATAATTTTTCACGAAGAGCTTCATCTTGGATTACCGTATCAATATCTTCATCATTCTCTTCTTCTAAGCTGACGAGCTCAGAAGGTAACTCCTCCACATAATTGATGGCTCCACAAGATAAAGAACAATCATCGTCGTCAGAATCGGAGAACATCTCATCATGATCGTTTGAATTGTCAATAGGAGGTAAATCACACTCCTCTTCTATATCAAAGGTATATTTTTCCAAATCAGGCAAAGAATCCTTGAGCTCGGGCTCCGAAAGATCTAACGGCTTATCATAAACATCCATTGGGGGAAGAGAAAGAGATGGTTCATCGGATATCATCTTTTCAAGTAAGGGGATGTCTCCCCCCACACTACATTCTTCATTCTTTGATGAGATCGGATCATCCTTGAAAAAAACCTCGAGCTCTTCCATGGTGATATCACTTCCCTCAATTTGTTTGAGAGAAGGGGAAGAGTCAGAAATTATTGGTTCAGAAGATGGGGTTGGATTTCCATTCGAAGATTGAACGGTATCTTCTTCAAAAGGTTCATCCTCGTCACTCTCATCGGAGTATGAAAAGCGAATAGTGTTAGGATGACCTAGTCCTTGTTGGCAATATTGACTTATATAACTTTCTTGCTTGCCAAGGACCTCAATTTGTGCAATCTTTGAGGAAATGTAATCAGAATGATGAGCACTCAAATCAGTGGTAGAGTGATAATGGACTTTAGTATCCCACTGATAGTGATTATGTGTCATATTCTCGATTAAATCATAAGCTTCTTGTGGAGTTTTCACATGAGATTGCCACCGGCAGCCAACATGATTTTGTCTCGATCAATCGAAGTTATACCATGATAGAAGGTTATGATTTGATCAAGAAGCAAAATTTGGTGATTAGGACATTTCCATAATAAAGATTTGAATCTTTCCCAAGCTTCAAATACGGACTCCATGTGCAATTATCGTAAATTCAGAATGTCTTTCCTAAGCTGCACCGTTTTAGAATGTGGAAAGTATTTTGATAGAAACTTGAGGAACATCTCTTCCCAAGTATGAATTTAGTGGGTTTTAAGAGCATAAAACCAAGATTCAGCGCGGTGGGATAAAGAGAATGGAAATAGATTCAAACGAATGCTATCTTGAGAAACTCCTTTTTGTTTAATGGATTAAGTGATAGATATGAACTTGTTTAGGTGCTCGTTTGCATCCTCATCTCGAAGTCCGTGAAATTGGTAATTTTTGCCGGATCAGTCGAACCATATAATTTTCCAATTTGAAATCGGTTCCTGGAACTGATGTTGGAATGATCGGTCCTCCTCTACCGTTAAGTGTTGGACGATAGAAATCCTCCATGGTCCGAGGATTATGGGGATGGTATGGTGAAGAATCGATCATTGTGAAGAATTAAACACTGAGAGGTTAAAGAGACAAGAATTAAACATTTAAAAGGATAACGAAGATTCTTTTTAGATTTTTATGACGGGAAAACAATTTAAGATAAAACGAGTTCGCATGCACTAAAAACTAAATCAATTAAAACAAGACCGAGGCAAAACACAGAAAATGAAAGGTTATTTTGAATGAAAAATATCAATCCAAAGTAGACCGATTTAACAAGAGATACAAAGGCAAGTTTTAATCTTTAGTTTGGAAACTTATTTCTGGTCATACCCCCAGTTGGTAGGTATTTTGTCGAATGTTTCTCGATAATGTCTTTTATTGTTATTTAACAAGAAAAAAGGAAAATGTTTTTGGGCTTTTGTGGATTAGTGTGAAAAAACTTGGACAGTATTTTTAGAATCGATTCATTAACCGAAATCGTTTCCTTTAATATTACTCGCAGGGTGGCGGAAGAGAAGAATGGATCTCTTTTCAGTTCACAATTTAATGTCAGAACTTGCCTGGAACCACCTGTATAGGTTGTAATCTTAAAGAATCCGAAGTAATTGAACTTAACGATTTGTTTCGATGTGTTGTTAACACTTTAGGAAAAGTGTTAATGACTATTTTTTTCTTTTTTTTCTTTTTCTTTTTCTTCTTTTTCTTTTTTTTCTTTTTTTTTTTTTTTTTTTTTTTGTGATTTCTATAAAAATTTACAAAGGGTGGAATTTTTACAATGAGAAGTTTTGAAAAATCACTAATCTGCTAAACGTTTTTGAAAATACGCAACAACCACCCTGGCAGAAGCGCCAAAATTTTGATTGCAGCCAAACGGTCACTCACAAATCAACCAAGGATGCTGGTCAATGAGGTCAGGCCGTAAGGGTGTAGTGCTATTGATCCGGTGTAAGCACAGTGAGTTCCCGGACCGTTATGACCCAGCGAGGTGTAAAATTGTATTTTGGAAACGTTTTGAGATCGGGTGATTTGAACAGAAGTAACAGGAATATGACTTGGGGGATTATAGTAAGCAGATAATAATGAAAATAAACCAAATTAGCAATATTAACAATTACTGGAAACCAAATTAACCTAAAACATATTTAAAATTAAAAACGCACGTTTAAATTAAAAAAAACGTAAACACGTAAAATAAAAAGTGAAATTTAAGCAGAATAAATCCTATGGGGATGAAAATTACTTTTCTAAGATCCTAATGATAAAAGAAAATTTTGCAAAAAAGAAAATTATTTTTTTGACTTTTTATTTATTTATTATTAATTAATTACTAAATAAACTAAATTTAATTATTAAAAATACTAATTGATTTTTGAAAATTACAAAATGTTTTCTAAAAGTGCTTAACCATCACAACAATCTAATAAAAATGCAAAAGGTCCAATAAGCTCATAAATAAGCAGTGGAATAAGCAAATAAGCTAAATTAAGCTAAAATGACAAAAGGGTACTTAAATACCAAATCTTGCAAGGTTATAACTGAAAAAGTCCAAAGGGCAGTTGGTGTTGGTGTTGTGTGATGCGTGCATGCAATTCTTGAGGTCCCAAGTTCAATCCTTGCCAAACCCTATTTTTTTACAACTATTTTTTTTTGCAAAACTATTAATAAGGTAAAAATAAAACATTTTTGTGAAAACAACTTTGTGGAAAATGAAAAATAAGCTGAACATTAAGTCATTTAATGAAAACCTAAGGTTTGAAAATGTTTTAAGCTAAAATGGTTGCTCAAGCTCTTATAAGCTTGCACAAGGTTTAAAACTAATAAATCCTACAAGGTACACTAAAATAAACTTATTCTAACCTAAGAAGCTGTCCTAGAATAACATATAAGCTCAAAACAAAGATAAGCTCAAACTGACAGATGCAAGTCCCCAAACAGTGGCCTAAATAGATGCATACAAGCTATCTCAAAGCTACTGAGAAAAATTCTAAAAAATCAAATAAAAATACACTCGACTATATCATCTACTAGACTATTACCATGCAAATTTTTAGAGCAATTGAACTAGAATTGAAATCATGAAAATTCAAAAACAAAAATTTTTTCTGCACTTTTGTTTGAAAACTCGTTTTTGCAGCCCTAAAATGGGGCTTAAGAGCTCTAAAAAAATTTAAAAATTAAAATAAAAATACCACTAATTAGACAAGCTATCAAATTACTATATTTCAGAATTTTACCAGATTTGGTTGAAAATTGAGGAAATGAAAATTAAAAAACTACTTCTGCTGTTGAAAACTTGTTTTTGCAGCCCAAAAATGAGGCTTAAGACCTGTAAAAAAAATCTAAAAATTAAAATAAAAATACCACTAAGTGAACAATCTATTAGAGTACATTATCCCAAAATTTTACAGGATTTGGTTGAAAATTGAGGAAATGAAAATTAAAAATCTACTTTTGCTGTTTGGCACTTTTTGACCTTTTTTAAAGTTTATGCAAGGTTGACTTTGATGAGCTTTTGATCTTTCCAAATGACTGAGATTGTGGTAATAAGCTATCTTATGACTGAATTAAGCTTGAGAAACAACTTTTGCAACTACATTGTGAGATTATGCACCCTAAACACAAACTGTTATGCAAAGATGGAATTTAAAAAGTGATTTTGACTTTTTTTCCAAATGAGACCTATATTTTATGCTTGAACCATGCTATTAGGACCTGATATGAGTGAAATGGGACAAATGAAACAACAAGAACAACCTTAAGCACAGAGAACTATTCAGATCGAAACACCCCTTAATATAGACTATTTTTCTGTTTTATGAGAATTAAGGAGATTAATGTCTAACTACTGATGCATAGTGATCATTTAGACTAAGTACACTGATTTGACACTAAAACTAAGCAGAGACAAGCATTGGAACATATTACACAATCTCAAGTGAGTTTGACAGTGAATCACTATTACTAAGCAACAAGTACATCAACTGAACATCTATCAAACATCTCAAGTGAGTTGGACTAGAAGCCAAAGTTCGATGCCATGATGGGGAAACTGTCTTATTAAATCCTTGAATCTAATCCATGATTTATGGATGGGTTCGTCCTTTCCCTTTCGGAAGCGGAGGATCCTATCCCTAAATACTGAGGTTTTCCCTACTGGGAAAAACTTCTCATAAAACTTGGATATAAGTTGCTCCCATGTAAAGATAGACTCGGAGGGAAGTCTATCATACCACTCTTTGGCTTTTTCATAAAGAGTGAAGGGGAAGAATCATAATCGGGACGTGTTTCTAGTGGCCCCATCCGTATAGAGGGTGTCCACTATCTTCAAGAAGTCCCTCATGTGTTGAATTGGGTCATCGTTATGTAATCCGCGAAACTTGCACACACTTTAGACAAGCCAAACATCGCTTGCACGCAAGACCTCATCGGTGTGTTCGTTTAGGAAGACAATGGCATTTGAGAAACCACGAGGATTCAGGGAGGAGTAGTCCTTAAGACGCTTAGGGGTGGGAGTTTCGGGGGTGCTCATATCGTTGTTGGATTGGGGGCTAGAAGGTGTGAGGTGATTATCTGAATCTTCTTCAGAAAGGGCCTCATCAAAGTTGATAGCTATGCTAGATGGTTCAGGTGTTGAGAGAGATTGCTTTAGCTTATGCATTTCCCTTTCAGGTTCTGCATATGGCAAAATGAGATTTCTAACGGTACAACGACCCCTAGTAACACTAAGGTTAGAGAGATCTTCATTTGCCATGATGGCGGATGGTGATGGTTACGAACAAAGACACAAAGAAATAAGATAGACTAAAGAAAACCTAAAAATAAAAATAAAATCTTACTAGAAAGGAATCTAGCAAGTAGACCTAATAAAAAGAAATCCTAACCTAGACAATAACTATTCCCCGGCAGCGGCGCCAAAAACTTGGTACGTGGGAATCGCACCAGGCTTTACCTCTCGAGGGATCTCGAGAAGCTTACAACCCCCACCAGGCAGTGTACCTGATCGTTGTAGTATCATATAGTGACAAGTACCGGGGGATTGATCGTTCAACACAGGAATAGTGTCGCTAGGATTAGAAAGTCTCTTAAACTAAGTCTAGAGGTGAGGGATGATTCTTTTTGTATTTTTATATTTTATAAAAGCAATTAAAATATCAGTTTTTGGAAGAGTGGGCGGAATTAGTTGCTAGCCAACTAACCCAATAACTAAAGATGCAATCAGAATTAAATAACAAAAATGAAAATGAAACTAATTATACTAGTGGTGTAAACAATGATGAGGAAAGTTGTGTTTACTTAGTTTTCATTACTCCCTAGATATCTTTTACAGGTTGATAGCTTGTTACAATTGCATGGATGCCGGGTCATATTCCTTAATACTAGTCGTAGGGCCGTGTACAATATTCCCTAACTCTCTAGGATCCTACTTCACTCCTATGTCGAGCCGTTAGAAGCTTCTAACATGGGATCATTAGAATTCTCCTACGCATTAAATACAACCAAATATCGTAGTACACCTCCGATCATGTTTCTTAAGATGTTCAAGCAAGTTACCAATGGAAGCCTGCCAGTTTTCTTAAGCCTAACATCGAATACAATCATCCGTAACAACTATAAACAAACAATCAACCCGTAATTAACATCTTGGTTTCACTACATCTAAGCAAACACAAATGAAATCTAGCCTAGCATGTTAAATTGAAGACAAGCGTAAGATATATTCAAACAACACGTAGACATATTGATTGAATTGAAAGAGTACTTATCTCAAATAGAACATGAAAGTTTCAAAGGGTTGAAACCCTTGAAAAAGCTGTGAAAATCGGCTTAGGGTTTTTCCCTCAAAGTTGCACACTAATGAATGAAATTTGGAAAACTATATATAGATTTTACAGGGTGACGGCGTCATGTGTAAACATGTGATGCCGTCAACTCGCCGCCTATAATGAAATCGGATTGCCTTGATCCACTTTTGAGGCCGTCATGTGTAAATTTCTTCTGGGCTGTCACTAATACATGGACCATGACGGCCTTGGGTGACGCCGTCATCTCCAATGCACAAAACTCTCTGGATCGTCACGTGTATTGTCCACATTCACCTCTTGTATTACTCTTGACGCCGTCATTAAGGAACATGTGACGCCGTCAGGTACTGTTCCCAGCAAGGAAAATTAAAACTTTGCCGTTTTCTTCACTTTTATGCTCCAAAAATGTCCAAAATGCTTTCTTTTCCAGATTTCACTCCGAAAGTACCTAAAATGACAAAACGAACGATTTAGGGCAATATTTGATCAAATAATCTCAACTTCGGGCTTAAATGACCCCTTAAAAACGGTTCACTTTTCGCCTCATCAAATACCCTTACACTTGAGATTTGCTTGTCCTCAAGCAAATGCGCTTTTATTCTAATCAAAATACAAGTTAGGGGTCATTTAACACTAATATAAAAGTAATTACAACAAATAATCGTTCCACTAAAGACCAAGGACAAGCACGGAGGTCATACACTAGCACCTCACAAATAGTGTTTAGATACTCACATCTCTCGGGTGTAATAAAGTATATATCACAATATGGAAATGGAAAACATCTCTCACTACCTGTAATAGCAAAATAGATTACCATAGGCTTGGGAAAGGATCAAACCTCCACCACTTGGCGTAAGCACCTAGGATAAACTATCAAAGAGGTCTTTTAAAGGGTTATAACGTTAGATGTAGGGATATGGAATACACGGTTTTGTTGGATAAAGGTAATATTTACTGGTGGCGAGTTAATCATCTTGGTTAATTACATGTACAATATGGCTTTGCTAAGCCAAGACTAGACTCGACTTAAGCTAATGAATCAAAAATAACAAAAACATAAAACAAACATAGAATGAAACGGGATGGTAGTCCGTATGTTTTTCTCTTTTCTTTTTTCGATTTTTTTTTTCTTTTTTTTGCATACACTCTTACCCTACCATCCAAAATAATACATCATAGAGAATGTACATTCCCCTTACACTTGAATTTTTACATACTTTACAATAAACTAATCTAATGACTCGAATCAAGATAATCAAAACACTTAGAGTACTTTTTAGATTAACGCACATATGGGGGTAATATATGATGTTCTTCCCCATTACTCCATAACACAAGTACTTTACCCATGAGTCCCAATCATCCCAAAACAATATGTACAAGATATGACTCGACTTAGCAACCATGTAATCAATTAGATAATTAACTAAGGGTTTAAACATATAACAATAATGCACTAAAGATGAGTGCATACACAGAAGGCTAAGGCGATTTGGTTGCACATTTGGGTGGGTTGTAACAAATTCTTCCTTTAAGTAAGATGCTTAAAGTTAGAAACGAAAAGATAGGCTCGGAGGGGTGTACTAGGGGTTTCGTGTACTAGGGGTTTTGTGTACTAGTCAAGTAATATGACTTAAATGGTCAAGTAATTATGATACGGGTTTAACACAAGGGTGATCCTAATGCCTCTTATCATGTAGTAAATCCTACTACATGAATGTAGTCTCACTAGCGGTCTCGGGATGCATCACTAACGCAAGTTCTAGAATCTAAATTCTACCGGTACATTCATAAGAACTAATAATAAATGTTTTTCCTATCCAATCTAAAGGCGAACCTCACATATTTGGGTGGAAAATTTTTGTAAATAGTTCGGTTTTGTGCTAGTCATACAACTCCTATCCATGAGACGCTTGCTAAGGCTAAAGTTTCACTCCTAAATGTTGTAAAAAATTTTAAATTTGGCGCTAAAATTACACTAACAAGTATTTCTCTTAGTTTTATTACACACCTACCATCAAACAAACAAACTCAAGTGCAATAGTATCCTTATAGGTATCATCATTTACCCTCCCCTTAGGATGAACATTGTCCCCAATGTTCAATTAAAGAATGTAAAAGTGAAATAGGTAAAAGAATGAAAGCAAATACTCCCCTGATTCGTTCGGTGTGGATAGTGTGGTAACAAGGTTAGATCTTCCTCAAAGAAAATGAACATTCAAAGCTTCCCTTCCAGAAAAATAAATCATCTTCTTGTCATACATAACCTGTTAAACCTGAGAAAACAAACAAGGCAACCTCGCGTAAAATCGGCAGCAATCTATATACACTAACAAATCCTAGAAAGCAAATTAAGATATAACGCTTGTAGAATGAATGTTTGCAGATTTCCTGGAGTTTATAAAACTAAAGAATTAACAAAAACTTTGAGACTCCGTTAGAAAAACAAAACTCGCAAAATTTCCAGAATTTTACACATGACGCCGTCAGGTATTAATTCCTGACGCCGTCAGAAGTGACCGGCAGAAATCATTACGTTAAGTTTCCCAAAAATTTATGGAAAAACTTATGTCCTACTTGCTGGAAAATCCTGCAAAAACATCATTATGACTCGATACAAACATTTGACTCTAACAAGTACTAATATACATGTCCATTAAATATTGTGGCGAATCAAGATCAATTTCGTTCTTAGAAACAAATTTGGGGTTTCCCCTTACACTTAGCTTTTGCAAAATACCTTTATATGAAGTTAAGACGAAGTTAAACGACAAAATAAAGCATTTTCACAATTTTAGTTTGAAACATGATCTACCAACAATAAAAATAAAGCATGTATATGGAAGCAAATAACATTCAAACAAATAAAAATCACACAAAACATGGGTTGCCTCCCAAGAAGCGCTTTTCTTTATTTTACGAGTCTTGTAGCTAGACTCAAGGCCATGGGCAATTACGTGACCTCATCGTCAAATGTTACATCCTCTTCACTAATCATCTCATTACTACTTTCTTGATAATGTTTTACGCGTTGTATGTAGACAGTGAATTCTCTATTTTCATCGTCTATTAAGACAACAGCACCAGTTTTAGAGGAACTTTTCACTGTAAAGGGCCCATACCATCTAGACTTGAGTTTCCCGGGAAATAACCTTAACCGAGAATTATACAATAGAACTTTGTCCCCTTCTGAGAACTCCTTAGGTTTCTTAATTCGGTGGTCATGCCATCTTTTCTCCCTTTCTTTATATGTAACGGAGGATTCTACGCTTCTAGCCTTAACTCATCAAGCTCATGGAGTTGTAAGAACCGATTCGTTCCAGCAACCGTATAATCCAAATTACATGCCTTAAGTGCCTAATAAGCCTTATGTTCGAGTTCCACCGGAAGGTGACATGCCTTGCCATAAACCATGCGGAACGGGGTCATTCCAATAGGTGTCTTGTAGGAAGTTCGGAATGCCCATAAGGCCTCATCGAGTTTAAATGACCAGTCTTTTCTGTTTTGATTAACCGTTTTTTCCAATATTCCTTTAATTGCCCTGTTGGTGTTTTCGACTTGACCGTTGGTTTGTGGGTGATAGGCAGCGGAGAAACGGTGGGAAACTCCATACCTCTTCATGACCTTTTCTATTTGCGCATTGCAAAAGTGGGCCCCCCTATAACTAATGAGAGCTTTAGGAATGCCGAACCTAGCTAACAGCTTTTTTAGAAAATGAATAACTACCCTAGCATCGTTGGTCCTAAGGGATTGTGCCTCTACCCATTTTGAAACATAATCAATGGCCACTAAAATGTATTCGTTCCCCCTGAAGATGGAAAGGGTCCCATGAAATCAATTCCCCAAACACCAAAAACCTCACAAACTTGTATAAAATTCTGAGGTGCTTCATCTCTACTTGATATATTCCCGGCCCGTTGACATGCATCGCATGCTTGTATCATCTCCCTTACATCACGAAATATTGTGGGCCAATAGAATCCTGCATCGAAAACCTTTTGTGCGGTGGTGTTTATCCTATGATGGCCCCCAGAAGGGCCCGAATGACATTCTTTCATAATCTTGATTGCTTCTTTTCCCGAAACACAGCGCCTGATTATTTGATCACGACATCTTCGGAATAAGAATGGTTTGTCCCAGAAGTAGTATTTTAGTTGGGCAAAGAACATTTTCTTTTCGTATCTAGTCATGTGTTCCGGAATGAGCCTGCTTGCAAGGTAATTAGCATAATCAGCGTACCAAGGTTCAGAATCTGTCATTGACATGAGCTGTTCGTCAGGGAATGAATCCCGAATCTCGCTTTTATCAAGCTCATTAAGGGGATTTTCAAGACGAGAGAGGTGATCAGCAGCCAAATTCTCCGCCCCCCTTTTATCACGAATTTCAACATCAAACTCTTGTAACAACAAGATCCACCGAATTAGTCGTGGTTTAGCGTCTTGCTTAGCAAAAAGATATCGGAGAGCCGAATGATCAGTGAAAACAACCGTCTTTGAAAGGACAAGATATTGACAGAATTTGTCGAAAGCGATCACCACGGCTAATAATTCTTTTTCGGTGGTAGAATAATTCTCTTGAGCAGGATTCATAGTTTTGCTAGCGTAGTATATAGGTTGGAATTGTTTGTCGCACCTTTGGCCTAATACTGCCCCAACAGCATAGTCGCTAGCATCGCACATGATCTCGAAAGGTAACTCCCAGTTGGGTGTAACCATGATTAGGGCTTGCGTGAGTTCCTTTTTCAGGAGATTGAATGCATCCTTACATTCTTGAGAGAAATCGAAAGGGGCATCTTTTACAAGCAATTGAGTCATTGGCCGAGCTATTTTAGAGAAGTCTTTAATGAATCTCCTGTAGAACCCGGCATGACCCAAGAAGCTGCGTATTGCCTTAACAGTCGTGGGATAAGGTAATTTAGATATAGCTTCAACCTTTGCTTGGTCCACCTCAATCCCATTCCCTGAGACCTTATGTCCTAGCACAATCCCTTCTTTTACCATAAAATGGCATTTTTCCCAATTTAAGACCAAGTTGGTTTCCTCGCAACGTTTGAGCATTTTTTCGAGGTTGGCAAGACAGCGGTCGAAAGAGTTCCCGATGACCGAAAAGTTATCCATGAAAACTTTCATGTTGTCTTCCATTAATTCGTGAAAGATTGCGGTCATGCATCGCTGAAAAGTGGCGGGAGCGTTACACAGCCCAAAAGGCATCCTTTTATAGGCGAATGTTCCATAAGGGCAAGTAAACGTGGTTTTTTCTTGGTCCTCAGGGGCTATGGGGATTTGGAAATATCCTGAGAATCCATCCAAGAAACAGTAGTACTCGTGCCCGGATAATCTTTCCAACATTTGGTCAATGAACGGGAGGGGAAAGTGATCTTTCCTGGTGGCATCATTGAGCTTTCTATAATCAACGCATACTCGCCAACCAGTGACCGTTCTCTGGGGTACCATCTCGCCGTTGTCATTTTTCACCACAGTCATTCCTCCTTTCTTTGGTACAACCTGTACAGGACTAACCCACGGGCTATCCAAAATTGGGTAAATAAGCCCTGCATCCAAAAGTTTGATAACTTCTTTTTTCACTACCTCCTTAATGTTGGGATTCACCCGCCTCTATTGTTGCACGGCTGGTTTATAGTTTTCTTCCATAAGAATCTCATGCGTGCAAAAGGTTGAGTCAATCCCCTTAATGTCGGCTACACTCCATGCAAGGACTCCCTTATTTTTCTTTAGGACTCCTAAGAGCCTATCTTTTTGTTCATGCTCAAGGGAAGAGTTTATGATTACTGGCAGTTGATCCTCTCCCTGGAGGAAGGCATACTCCAGGTGGTTTGGGAGTTCTTTAAGCTCTAGCTTAGGTGGTTCGATAATAGAGGGCTTTAGCTTGTTTTCGGGTTTACGGAGCTCGAGCTGTTCAGTGGTCTCTTGTCTAGGATATAAGGAGACTGCGCTAGCGCCCTCCGTCTTCTCCTCCTCCAATATGGGGAGGAAACTCTCATCCCGTAACCAGCCTTCTTCGATTTGTTCATCAACACAGTTGTCAATGACATCCGTTAGTTCATCGACCTCTCCGATGAAATAGAGCCGGTTAGCTGCTTCGAGAGATAGATTCATAGTGTCTTTAATATCGAAGGTCAAACTATCGGTTCCTACTCGTAAGGTTAACTTGCCGTCATGAACATCAATGACTGCACGCGCGGTAGCAAGAAATGGTCTCCCTAAGATGATGGGCACCAAGTCATCCTCCTCCATATCCAAGATCACGAAGTCAACCGGAAATTTAAACTTCCCAACTTTGACTAGCACATTCTCGCATATCCCTAGGGGATATTTGACCGATCTATCGGCTAGTTGGATGTTCATACTGGTAGGCTTTAGTCCGGAATATCCTAGTTTGAGGAACATGGAGTGGGGCATGAGGTTGATGCTCGCCCCTAAATCGGTAAGAGCATTCTTTATTGATAGAGATCCTATGGAACAGGGCAAGGTGAAGCTGCCTGGATCGTCTACCTTTTTTGGTAGCCCTCGTTGGGTCACAACCGAGCATTCTTCTCCCAGAGTCACAAGACCCTTGAGTTTATTTCGGTTGGCAAGTAATCTTTTGAAGTATGAGCTATACTTGGGCATGTGATAACAAGCATCAAGGAGAGGTATGGTGACCACTGAATCTTTTAGGTACGACAAGAACCTCTTATTATCGTTTTCAATCTTCTGGTTTTTTAGGCGGGATGGAAATGGGATTCTCACAGGTTGGTTAGGTAGAATTGGTGGAGATGGGGTCACAAGGGGAGGTTGTTCAGGAGCCTCGTTGCTCATATTACCTTCCTCCTCGTGGGGCTCGTTTGGCTCAATGGTGACAGGATGTGAGCTCGGATAAGGAGGGTCCTTGGTTGTTGTCCCAGCTCGAGTAGTTACTGCGAGCAGGGGGTCTTTTTGGCTTACTGGTGTCCTGTTATGGCCATCGAGGGTGGCATTAAGCTTATTGAACCATTTTTCCATGTCATTCTGTTGCTCAGCGATGAGCTCGTCAAGACCTTTCAATTGCAGGCCTTTTTCCTGAGTGAAGTGACCAAGGTCATCTTAAAAAGTGCTCCTGATTTTGTATTCAGGGCCTTCCTCTCCTTCTTTTCTTTTCACCAGATTTCCCCAAAGGGTATAATCATCGTTTTGGTAAAAAGGCAAAAGGGAGGGGTCAGCGTAGATGTCATGTCTTGACAAACACGCATGTTCGGTCGTGGTTTCTCCTCCGCATTCCTCCACCTCGTGCGGGCCCCCACAGTAGTCGCAGATCAATTAAGGATTTGAAAGTTGTTTAGTTGTTCGTGACATTGCAAGGATTTGAAAGTTGTTTAGTAGTCGCAGACCAAGTATCGTCCTGGTCTTGAGCATATTCCTCAATCCTATTCCACCCTTCCTCGGCGCTCAGATTAGCTATTTTCCCTTTTCTTGAATTATTGATTCCATTCTGGTCGTTTGAGGAGACATTGTCGTAGAAGATTTGGACCAGAAGCCAAAGTTCGATGCCATGATGGGGAACCTGTCTTATTAAATCCTTGAATCTAATCCATGATTTATGGATGGGTTCGTCCTTTCCCTTTTGGAAGCGGAGGATCCTATCCCTAAATACTGAGGTTTTCCCTGCTGGGAAAAACTTCTCATAAAACTTGGATATAAGTTGCTCCCATGTAAAGATAGACTCGGAGGGAAGTCTATCATACCACTCTTTGGCTTTTTAATAAAGAGTGAAGAGGAAGAATCGTAACCGGGACGTGTTTCTAGTGGCCCCATCCGTATAGAGGGTGTCCACTATCTTCAAGAAGTCCCTGATGTGTTGAATTGGGTCATCGTTATGTAATCCGCGAAACTTGCACACACTTTGGACAAGCCAAACATCGCTTGCACGCAAGACCTCATCGGTGTGTTCGTTTGGGAAGACAATGGCATTTGAGAAACCACGAGGATTCTGGGAGGAGTAGTCCTTAAGACGCTTAGGCGTGGGTGTTTCGGGGGTGCTCATATCGTTGTTGGATTGGGGGCTAGAAGGTGTGAGGTGATTATCTGAATCTTCTTCAGAAAGGGCCTCATCAAAGTTGATAGCTATGCTAGATGGTTCAGGTGTTGAGAGAGATTGCTTTAGCTTATGCATTTCCCTTTCGGGTTCTGCATATGGCAAAACGAGATTTCCAACGGTACTACGACTCCTAGTGACTCTAAGGTTAGAGAGATCTTCATTTGCCATGATGGCGGATGGTGATGGTTACAAACAAAGACACAAAGAAATAAGATAGACTAAAGAAAACCTAAAAATTAAAATAAAATCTTACTAGAAAGGAATCTAGCAAGTAGACCTAATAAAAAGAAATCCTAACCTAGACAATAACTATTCCCCGGTAGCGGCGCCAAAAACTTGATACGTGGGAATCGCACCAGGCTTTACCTCTCGAGGGATCTCGAGAAGCTTACAACCCCCACCAGGCAGTGTACCTGATCGTTGTAGTATAGTATAGTGACATGTACTAGGGGATTGATCGTTCAACACAGGAATAGTGTCGCTAGGATTAGAAAGTCTCTTAAACTAAGTCTAGAGGTGAGGGATGATTCTTTTTGTATTTTTATATTTTATAAAAACAATTAAAATCTCGGTTTTTGGAAGAGTGGGCGGAATTAGTTGCTAGCCAACTAACCCAATAACTAAAGATGCAATCAGAATTAAATAACAGAAATGAAAATGAAACTAATTATACTAGTGGTGTAAACAATGATGGGGAAAGTTGTGTTTACTTAGGTTTCATTACTCCCTAGATATCTTTTACAAGTTGATAGCTTGTTACAATTGCATGGATGACGGGTCATATTCCTTAATACTAGTCGTAGGGACGTGTACAATATTCCCTAACTCTATAGGATCCTACTTCACTCCTATGTTGAGCCGTTAGAAGCTCCTAACATGGAATCATTAGAATTCTCCTACGCATTAAATACAACCAAATATCGTAGTACACCTCCGATCATGTTTCTTAAGACGTTCAAGCAAGTTACCAATGGAAGTCTGCCAGTTTTCTTAAGCCTAACATCGAATACAATCATCTGTAACAACTATAAACAAACAATCAAACCGTAATTAACATCCAGGTTTCACTACATCTAAGCAAACACAAATGAAATCTAGCCTAGCATGTTAAATTGAAGACAAGCGTAAGATATATTCAAACAACACATAGACATATTGATTGAATTGAAAGAGTACTTATCTCAAATAAAACATGAAAGTTTCAAAGGGTTGAAACCCTTCAAAAAGCTGTGAAAATTGGCCTAGGATTTTTCCCTCAAAGTTGCACACTAATGAATGAAATTTGGAAAACTATATATAGATTTTATAGGGTGACGGCGTCATGTGTAAACATGTGACGCCGTCAACTCGCCGCCTGTAATGAAATCGGATTGCCTAGATCCACTTTTGACGCCGTCATGTGTAAATTTCTTCTAGGCCGTCACTAATACATGGACCATGACGGCCTTGGGTGACGCCGTCATATCCAATGCACAAAACTCTCCGGATCGTCACGTGTATTGTCCACATCCACCTCTTGTATTACTCTTTATGCCATCATTAAGGAACATGTGACACCGTTAGGTACTGTTCCCAGCAAGGAAAATTAAGACTTTGCCGTTTTCTTCACTTTTATGCTCCAAAAACGTCCAAAATGCTTCCTTTTCTAGATTTCACTCCAAAAGTACCTAAAACGACAAAAGGAACGATTTAGGGCAATATTTGATCAAATAATCTCAACTTCGAGCTTAAATGACCCCTTAAAAATGGTTCACTTTTCGCCTCATCACTAACTGTTGCTTCATTGGACACCATTCTTAATTTATAATGATGAGATAGGGTTTCTGAGTCTTTCCCACTTTCATTTTGGTCCCTTGGATGACTGAAAATGATCCTGGCCCTCAAAATGCTTTTGGCGGGAAAATTTGTTGACTGCTAATTTGACAATTAACTTGTGATAGTGTTAGGGGCATTTAATGCTTCTTGTTTGAGGTGTTTTGGAGGAGAGAATAAAGGAGAAAGTGGTGGGCAGAGGTGGTGGCAGAGATGGGAGTTGCAGGTTGTGTACAGGCCAAGTGGGAGGGAAAGGGTGTGTATGTTTGACTTGTTGACCTTGCGTTTTATTAAAACGGGGTGGTGTGGACTGGGCTTGAGGGAGTGGGCCTGGGAAATGGTAATGGGTTGTGTTTGTTTTGGGTTTTAATTATGGGTTGGGTAGTATTTATAAAAAAAGGTTCGTTTGGCTTTGTAATGAATTAAGCACAAGGACCATTTTTGTAATTTCTGAAAATTAAGGGGGTGGTTTTGCCAAGTTTCCCAAATCATTCCAAGGTTTATTCTTGCCAATTTTCCATATTCCAAGGACCTTTGAAGTTGATTTTCCAAAATGAAATCCCTAGGGACCATTTCTGCCAAATTTCAAACTTGAGCGACCAAAATTGCCAATTCTTCAAAATCATCATCCAAGGACTAAAATTAACAACTTTTGATTTTCCAAGGACTCTTGTTGACTTTTCTTCAAAAATAAATGCTCAGGGGCCAATTATGTCAATTTTGAAACTTGAGGGACTATTTCTACCAAATCTTCAAACTTTGCTTCAAGGACTATTTCTGGCATTCTGTGATTCCCCAAGGTATGTTTTGACAATTTGAGCTCAAAAATGGTAATTAGCTTCCCCGGCTCTGGCTTCTGACACGTTTTCCAATCTCGTGCTCGTTTTTGTCCTTTTTGGCATGTTTTATGCATGTTTGTGAAATATCCGTACCTGCATGATCACAAACACAAAAGCACAATATCTTTGGCATTTATGGTTAGTTTTTGTCTTTTTTGGTCTTAATTTGGCAAGGAAAAGGTGTGTGAATAAGCACACAGCAATAATCATGCTAGTAATTTCCTTTACCACTTTGCGGTTTATTGATATTTTCGTTCTAATGATTTTAACTCATTTCAGTTTGGTAGCTATAGAAAACATGTTCATTAGTTATCCAAATATCTTATATTTCTTCAAGGTTTCAAAACTGAAACTAGAGTTATAAACGAACTTGAAAGAATAAGATGTGCAAGCATACTTAACCGTTTTGTCTTTTACAAGACATCACGAGTTCTAGAGTATGTGTGCTTTGATTTTGATTAGAATTAGAACAATTCAAATACTCCTATTATGGCTTTTCCTCATAAAAAAGGATATGAGTATGTCTCTTTCTTACAAGGAAAGAGACTTAGTTTGATCCTTTTAATAGGAAAAGAACAAACTTTTGTTTACGGTTTGTGTTGCATTAATTCATTAATTGAATTCACAAAGTTCATATTTAGTATTTTTGATACTTATCCTTTTATAAATTAACTACCTCATGTTTACAATTTAAAACAATTAATTTACGAAAAATGCTAAGATCCACATTGTGCTTCTACTCTCACATAAGTTGATCTGCTAGCAATAGTAGATTCAATTGGTAGGCGACGATTACCAATTGCATTACAAGTGCAACTCTTAGATCTTTATGGGACTTATGGCAGATAGTGTCAAACAACTAGTGTCATGTAGGCATGTTTACTCCCATATTTATCTCGGGTCAAGGTCTCACCGCTTAACTCGATTAAGTCATCCAATTTGAGAACGTGCGAAAATATGTCTAGGTCTCACACATAGAGAATAGTCACATTGGGTTACAATTCAACCTAGGTCCTACACATAGGCAAAAGGTAATTGCAAGTGTTCTCAACATTGGACGGTATGACTTAAATTTTGACGGGTAAAATGTTTTGATGTGGAACAAAAGGTGTACGAAATAAGCATGCATTCATCCTTCGTAGCACAAGTTAAAAACTTTTCTTAACTTAAGTCTAATCATTATTTTAATTTATGTGTGTCGAGTTGTCCATATTCTTGACTAATACATCCTACATAGATAATAAGTTTGGACAATACATAAATTGAATAACATACATAGCAAGTTTAAGTGTTATTTTAAAAACAATGATTTCAAGTTTTCAAAACTTTGTAAAACTAAATCAAAAGACTTAGATTTGAAAATGGTTTGTGTTTAATTTTATGTTTTTAGAAAACAATTTGCAATTTACATATGATCACATGATATATAAGAAGCAAAATCACAAACAAACAACCACAATATGCAAAGCCTCAACCGATGAATAAACCTATGCTCGGTCTCGTGAGCCATCACGGGAACCAAGGGTCAACTAGGGAAAAACCACGCAACCACACGGAGGACTCCCACTTGCTCCAAGACAATTAAGAGCAAGTAGAAACCCCATTATGCACATGAAAAATAGTTGTTGTCCTTTCAGAATTTCTGTGTTCGGAGGCCCAAACGACCTATAAGGAGGCTTCCCCGGGCTTAGCACAAAACCAGAAAGTTGTAGGCCCATGACTTGTGTACCTACAAAAACATTTTATCCAAAAACTCCTTACCAATCACCAGGAAACTCCGATTTACCAACAGCTGTTCCAGCAGTCATTTTCAGCAAAAATGTCTTTAACTCTTGGCCTTTCACCACCAAGCATCGATTACATGATATTGAAAGTAAAATACAACTAATCTACTTTTTAAATACCGTAAAAATGCCCAAACAATGGCTACAACCAAAAAGAATATCATTACATAAATGCCGAAACAATGACAAAATCCGAAAACACGAAATTAAACAACATTCACGACAATTCAAGGCACAAGTGGTCTAGGTTTTCATTGGCTTTGCATACACACATAATAATACAATAATATTATGATTAAAACAAGGTGTTGGCTAATTTCGTGGACAAACATGCATGTATTTGCCATGGATACAAAAATAATTAACAAGAATTAAAGATTTAGCCAACGAAACGAAGAAATTAATTGGCAAGAATTAAAACCCTGTTTGGTACTTGTGTCAAATGGCCTTAGGTTTAAAACCCACTGATATTAGGACATTCTAATTATCATTTTACCACATAAAATTAAGCCTTAGGGCCTGATTTGAAATCGTTTCATAAATCGATCAAAATAGTGCATTTTAGGCCATTTTACACGTATCCGATAATCATATGGCTCATATGATGGCTCGTGATACCACCATAGGTGATGAAGAATATAAAACCATATATAAATAAATCAAACGCAGCGGAAAACATCACCTAACAAGGATCCATATAGCCATACGATCAATCAAATAATAAACAACAAGAAGGTTATATATTTGTAGCGTGATCGGTAGAATCGTATGGAGACCGTCACCAACAACACAAACCACCTATGAAACCAAGTGATCAAAGGAGACCACCTCTATGTGTGATCCACACTACACATCATCGATCACCACCCGATGCTAGTCTTGACCTCGTAACAATCGATCTAGCCTTGAACTACACTAGAATAAGGTTAGATGGGATCAAAAACCACAAACCCTCATATGGGTGTGTTTAATTTCGTGGCTTTTGGGGAGAGGAAGGAGGATAGACATTTCGTAAGTTGTTATTATAATTGATAACCTTAATTGACCAAATCAATAGAAGGTTATAACAAATAATGTTACACTTAACCCCTTGCTCTTTTACCTTTTATTTCCCACCATGGCCGGCCATATGGGGGCCTTAAATGGGCTTGCCCATTTGTTGGTTCAATCCAATAAATTAAGTACTAGCTTAGTTATTAGTAGCCCGTTATTGATCCCGAGTTACGTAGTCGTTTATATATTGTAAATACGATAAATACAATCTATAAAATGGTGTCTCTTTGTATAAGTGTGTGACACCATAGGCTCACATATGTCTAGCCATATAATTATTTATTATGACACGAGCATACTCCAACACTTTCAACAAAATTATTTTTTTCGTGTTTTTCACGTTTTTTTTACGTTTTTTCGTTACTGAAATTTGCATGAAAAAATCATATGTGTTTTAACACTAATATCACATGTGATATTACATATCATATGTGATTTAACGCTGATATCACATTTGATATTACATATCATATATGATTTAACACTAATATCACATGTGATTTTTTTATACAAATTTCAGTAACCAAAAAAACGTGAAAAAAAAAAATATTTTTTTTGAAAGTATATCAAAATGCCCCGTCTATAAAAAGATAATTAAATGCTCTTCGCGATGGTATAATTATTTTCGCTTAACGATTAACGGTTTAAGAGATATTTAAATTACAAAAAATATGTGAAATATTAAAATGCTTTTAATCTCAAACATTGATTTTTTTAGATGAATAGTGTAGATGAGTCTGTAAGAAAAGTTTGGTATTTAAAATAATTCTTCTTATTAAATTTTAAGTAATATTAAACTAATTCATATAAAATTATAAATTACTCGTCGATGCTGATTCAATAAAAAGACAATATTATTGATAAATGGTTAGATTTGATTGTCCAATACATTACAATCACTTTTTATGATTCGCAAACAGAGTTGAGTGTTTTAGCTTTTGTTTCATGACAAGATTTAGGCTATTTTATATTACTTATTTTATTGATTGTTAATGTGAAGTGAATTTATTTTGCAGCACTTTAATAAGAAAAATAATTTACAACCTTTTGTAATTCTATTATATTTAAATGGTTTAATCTGGAAGAAATGTAAATGTGATATGCTTTAATTGTATTTCTTAAATGTCAATTAATTTTTTTTATTTTTTTTGTTGAATTTTAAAAAAGGTTGACTACCGCTTGTAAGAAAACTTTTTTCTATTAAATTTATTTGTACAACTTACTTAAAGTTAATGTCTTAAATATTTAATAAAAGGAATGAGCTCCTTCCATTATTTGTAGATATAGTTTATAAATTTTCGCAATCACTCTTTGGGATTCGGTTGTTTTATATCTAATGTTCAATTAAACATTGAAAATTACGTTACGTGCTAAACATTGAAAATTACGTTACGTGTTTATTTGCTTTACTATTATTGTTCACTAGTGTGTGTACGTATGCATCTCAATCCCAAATACGGGAAATGTAACAAACTATGTCTATTCTAGATACGAAAATATTTTCAAGGAATAATAAAGACACTGATATTTACAGAAAACCACTACTCTGAAATAGTACAATGTGTGGTCACGAAAATAAAAGAACCTCAACCAAGAATATTAGAGTATTAGAGAGTAACGAACTTTATATTGTAAATAGATATAAAACTTGATATGAGATGCATAATGGATGCATATATATCCAAGATAATACATCAAATAAAAAGACTAGCATCTGTAAAACAACAACAACAACAACAACAACAATAATAATAATAATAATAATAATAATAATAATAATAATAATAATAATAATAATAATAATAATAAAGTGATGGTTTTATAAAAATAAATAAATAAATAAATAAAATAATAATAATAATAATAATAATAATAATAATAATAATAATAATAAAGTTAAAAAGGCAAATATTTAATAAAGGTATCATACTTGACACTATTTGTTTATGTGGGTTTCGAACAAAAATTTTTGCTTATAAATACATTTTTTTTTTTCTCTTTGAACTTTTATTGGTAGAGATAACTAGTGAAGAACATTTTACACTTTCAAATTACATAAATGGTCGCTGTCGGTTAACGGAAATTGCATCCACCGTCCCTAAGGTACATTACATAAATGGTCCTTGTCGTTTGAAGAAAATTGCATCCAATGTCCTTAATTTTTTTTATCCATTCCTAGTACGCTTTCGTCCGTTTCAATATGTTTTCGCCCGTTTTCTTACCTTTTCGTTCGTTTTACTATGTTTTGGTCCATTTTTATCCGTTTTTATACGTTTTCGTCCGTTTTTCTTACGTTTTCATACCTTTCCGTCCGTTTTACTACGTTTTCATCTGTTTTTATATGTTTCGTCCATTTTCTTAGGGTTTCACACATTTTTATCGTTTATAATCTATTTTTAGACATTTTCATTCGTTTTGATACGTTTTCATTCAGTTTTTTACGTTTCCTTACGTTTTTATGCAATTTTATACTTTTTTGTCCATTTTTATACGTTCTCATCCGTTTTTATCAGTCTTGGTCTGTTTTCATACGTTTTCGTTCGTTTTTAAATGATTTCTTTCGTTTTTATACATTTTTGTCCATTTTAAATGTTTTCTTACGTTTTCACACATTTTTATCCATTTTTATACATTCATATATGACCTGTTATGCTTTTACATGTTTTCTTACATTTACATCCGTTTTTATACATTTTCATCAATTTTTGTACGTTTTATGTGTTTTTATACGTTTTGAACGTTTACATATGTTTTTTTTAACCATTATTAAGATTTATTATCCGTTTTCATATGTACAAAACCGTATAAAAACACAAGAAAACATACAAAGATGGACAAAACCGTAAGAAAACATAATGAGTCATTTACGAACGTACAAAAATGGATCAAAACGTGTGAAAACGTAAGATAACTGACGAAAACGTATAAAAACAAATGAAAACGTATAAAAAATGGACAATACTGATAAAAACGTATGAAAACGTATAAAAACGGACAAAATCAAATAAAAATGGACGAAAACGTGCAAAAAGCATAAAAACATATGAAAACGTATAAAAAATGGACGAAAACGTATAAAAACGGATGGCAATGGATTAAAATATATGAGAACGTATAAAAACGGACGAAAATGTATAAAAATGGACCATAATGTAGTAAAATAGACGAAAACTTATAAAAACGTAAGCAAAACGGACAAAAATGTATAAAAACGTATAAAAATGGACCAAAACGTAGTAAAATGAACGAAATGTAAGAAAACGTATGGAAATTGACGAAAACGTATAAAAACGGATGAAAACGTATGAAAATGGACCAAAAAATAGTAAAACGTATGAAAACAAAAGAAAACCTAAGAAAATAGGCAAAATCGAATAAAAATTGTTGAAAACGTATCAAATAGACAAAAACATATAAAAACAGATGAAAAAGTATAAAAACGGACGAAAACATATATAAAATCGTAGATAAAAACGTATATGAAAACACGTAGACAAAACATATATAAAAACGTAACAGGTCAAAACAATAAGTAGTGGATCTAGAAAAAATTAAAAAAAATAGAAGAAAAAAAAATTAGGGACAATGCAATTTTTGCTAAACCACAGGTACCATTTATGTAATTTACCCTATGGACGGTGGATGCAATTTTCGCAAATTCACAAAGAAAAATGGTCATTACAGGTTTTCACCACCAATAAAAGTTTTTTTTTTTTTTTTTTTTTTTCTTCTTCTTTTGAAAAAGAAAAAGTATGCACTGATATGCAAAAAATATTTGTTTGCTACCTAGAGAAAAATGGTGTCATAGATAATATCTTTATAAAACTTTTGCCCAATAAAAAATTATTCGAAAAGTTTTGAAATTTTATTAGAAGATAGAGAATATTGGCGCAAAAAAAATGTTGTGAAGGAAAGTTTTCTAATTTTGAATTTTTTATACGGTTTTTTAATGCACAAAAAATGAAATTTTAATGAAAAAAAAAATGATATACAAAATGTTTAACTTTTACATTACGATGCATAATAAAATTTTGATGCAAAAAATTTGGACACAAAAAACAAACTTTTGATTCACAAAAATGTATTTAATGCACAAACGTTTTTCTTAATAAATTGTTTTCGTCAAAACTATCCACGTTTAGAAAATAAAAATTCACAACCTTTTTATCTACATAGCCGATCTTATGGAAATGTTTTTGAATTTTTCTTACATTAAAAAAAAATCGTTTGTATGCTTCTCATGAATATTTGTCATTTTATTTTAATCTTACCCTATCCATTATATATATCCCCTCTTATAATGGTTTTGGATGGAAATAAAACATTTTTTCACACATAGAATATAACAAACAAATATTAAAGTGTTGTTTGTTATCTAAAAAATATCACTTAACAATCTATTAATCTGCCTCATTCCGATGTGGTCAGACATTTGAGTCAATAAATGTGATTTTCTTTTTTGTTCAGAGGCTTAAACCTCTTATCTAACAAGAGGCAGATGAGATGTCTTACTACTTCTTAATATCTTTTACCTTTTTTTTCCCTACTTTTTGAATTTAGTGTTATTTTACTTTGTCTTAAAAAAATCATTTTGTATTATAAATTTTTTCGACTTTTCCTTTATTATTATAATATGTTTAAAGAGTATTACTGTAAAACCCTAAAATTCGAAACTAAAAATTTCATATAATTTCTAAATTGCACTTAAACTTTGTATGTTATTAGAAATTACCTTGAACCTATAAATTTACAAAATAATTAACTTTAACCTAAGCATGACATTTTAATAAAAAATAAAATGTACAAGATAAATGTCTATAATTAAATTTCAGTATTTATTTGGTAGTAACAGAAATCCCGAAATTCTTGCCTATATTCGTTTGATTAGGATTTCATTGAAACCGATTATGATTAAATTCACATTTAACGAAATTAAAACCCTTTAATGATATACGCTCCTTTCCTAATATGAGAATAGAAAGAAAACCTATCTTTGACTCTCCCTCATTTTGATCATACGAAACAACCAAGAAAACACAATAAACCCTAAACACAATAAACCGGTGGCCCTATTTTCCTTGTTCCAATTTCCTTCTGTCGATCCAAAGGTGAGTAAGAGGTGCATACGCGGGGTCTGTTTGAAGCATGGGCGTGGGTTGCATCAGGTTTGCATGAGGGTTTAGGTCGTGACGTTCTCTGTACGGCAAGAGGGTGACTCATATCGGTTCAACAAGGTGGTAAAACGTGGGTATGGTTTTGCTGTTCGAAGGCCTTGGTTCTGTCTCGTCGTGGCTATTCTTTCTTTTCGTCGACATGCTATGAGGGTATGGTATCTCATTTTGTTCGATTTCCTTCTCTTGTTTCTGTTCGACCATGTTAATGTTATCTTAATCAACTTATGTCGCTTATAATATCGTCACATAAAATCATACCAAGATCACATAAAAAAATGAAAACCAACCTTGTGTCGAGCGTAGGCTGTGTTGTGAGTCGTGGATGTGACTGTTTTGTGTCACGATATGTAGCAACCTGGTGTCGTGCTATCTGGCTTTTGGTGTTGAGATGTAGGTTGTTCTTTGTGTCGAGTCGCGTTTGTGGCTGCTTGGGTGTCGGTTAATAACCTTCATGTCGACCCTAAACCTCAACCTGAATACACCTAAATACCAGATTGAAATGAGCATGTCATGGGAACTTTCAATCTGTGGTGTGACATGTTTTGACCTGGACGTTTGAACGATTATATATTCTCTAAAATATATGCAAGAACCAGTTTGAACCTAAAAGAAATAACGTGAGGTATGCATGATTATAATTATGATATAATATAAAATTTATAGGATGAGGATGGGTTGTGCATGGTTCACGTGTATAAGGGTATGGATATGCATGATTTCATGTAAATGGTGGGGTTTGTTAAATGTGTTTATGAGTGACTTATATGTAAAGAGTCTTATTTGTTTGAATAAAACTATATATAAACGTGTGAGGTGTATGTGCATTCGAATTCAAAATGAAGTAGAGGATAGGTCTATTTGAGTTTGTTATTTCATGTGTATGTCCAACGGTGGGGTCGTAGAAGTATGCATGTGTGAGAGTGTAGTGATCATAAAACGTTTTTACAAAATATTTGGGGAGGAAACTTGTGAGTGTGTATTCTATTGGGGTTTAGTTTTGCATGAGTGATGAGTGTGTAAATACTCTTCATTTTTGGTTAAATCTTAACTTCAAAACATTTAAATGCATCAAAATACAGAAAATATCCCAGGATTATGTTTTATATGTTTCAGATACAAAATGATTGAAAACAAATGAAAAACGAACAAAGTTTGCATAATTGGCAGTTTCAGTCCCCCAATTTTCAAAAATTAACGAAATTAGTCCCTAAGCATTTATTTTGAAAGAAATGTCAACAAAGGTCCTTTTGAATTCAAAAGTTATCATAATTGGTCCCTAGGTAAAAAGTTTGAGAAAATTACAGTTTTGGTCCCTTAACTTTCAGAATTGGCAAATATGGTCCCTGGAAAATTTGTTTTTGGAAATCTCATGTATGGTCCCTGGATTATTGGAACATGGCAGGAATCACCCTTGGAATAGTTTTAGAAGATTGGCAGATTTGATCCTCAAGTTTCAGCATAATTACAAAAGTGGTCCTTGTGCACTTCATACCAAACGGACCCTTTGTATTACTTCTACCCAATCCACTCCCAAAACCCAAACCACCCAATCCAGTCCACCCTTATATCCCCAAGCCCAAACCCCTTTTGCGTTTTATTAATAAAACGGGGGTCAACAAAAAGTCAACCTCTCTCCTTCCTCTCCCTTTGCCGCCAAAACAGAACAAACACCTGCAACCTCTAACAATCTTGTCCCCCCTCCTCTCCTACTAACCACCCTACTCCACCACCTCCACAAAGTCAACCCCCACACTTATAATTACCTCCTGTCCCCTCCACGTTGGCAATCCTCAAACACTTTGGCGCCAATGCAGAAATTGAGGGCTGAGATGATGTTTGCTTTAAACCAATGGCTGGGATTTATTCAATAAAGCACAAAGGGTCTGCCAAAGCTATTTTACCACTGAGAAGAAACACAACAAAGAAGGAAGCCCTAATCCTAGTTGTAGTATAAATAGGTCTCCTATATAAGCCTTCAAGGCATGTATGTTTTTATGTAATTTCTAATTCAGTTAATTAGTGTAATTTGTAAACTTTTTCAGTATTAATACAAGTATTTCAGTTTCTTCAAATTCCAAGTTTATTATTTGCAGTTTCAAAAAAATTACTTTAAATTTGCTTAACAAAAATCTTGCTCACGGTTTGTTTGTTGTTCTAATCTTTCATAAACTCACCATAGTTCTCAGTAATAAAAAAGATAACACAAAAAAAGAGATTAAATAAGAAAAAGAAAAAAAATAAAAAAAAAATCAAAAATTAAATAAATGCATTACAGGTTACCTTTGCTTGACAATGTGGAATGCTTGGGAAGTGGTCTAAATGGATTGGCCAGAAGGACTTAACCTAGCTTGTTGTGAAACAAGCTAGGAGCTTGTAGCTGCCATTCATTTGGTGCCTTTGTTTAGCTAAGGCCCAAGGTCACTTGTTTATATTCATTCTCTATTAGCTTTAACTACTGTTCTGATAGCTTGTGTTTGATTAGTTTATTGTAGTTATGGCTTAATTTATGCTTGTCTCTTGTCATTACATGTTTTGGATTACATTTGCATGCTATTAGAAGCTTGGTGATCCGTTTTGAAGCTTAGAACCTTGGCTTGCTTTGAAAAATAGTCCAAGACAGTACATTAAATGATGTTTGGATCAGCTTTGTTGTAGGTGCTAATGTGATTAGTAGGAGTTAAAAACAGCTGAGATCATTTACTTTAGGATAATAGAGAGTATTGGAAGTTTAAAATTGGTAGGTTATAGTTAAAAAGTCAAAAATGAACTTCTAAGCCCTTAGCAGCCCACTGATGCAAGTTTAGGAGGAAAAATTCATCTCAATAGGTTCTAAACTAGTTAAGATTACTTCATTTAGGTTCATTATAGATTATAACACTATAATCAATGATCTAGAATCTGTAAAAATTCGTTTAAGTCAACTTTAAGAAAAAAGATAACAAGTCAAAATGGTTTAGTCCACTAAAATACCACTTTTTGAGAGAATTTTTCTGATTTTTGTGAGTTGAATTGGGACTTCAAATTTTTTGTGGTAGAAGTATTCCACCTAAACTACAGGAACCTACAAACAGCTTATTTTTGAGAATTTTTATGTGGTGTGTGCATGTACTTGTTTGAGGGTGCAGGGTGTAAACACTCCCCTGCACTAGGGCCATTGGCTCAAATTCTTTGGCCAACTGTGACCTCTCCAGTGGGCCCCACCCTTGGCCCTTTGGATTTTTGAAGAGCTTATCAGCTCAAGTTTTCAGACCTAGGCTTATTTTGGGACTTGGCTTATTGGTGGATAGCATATTGGGACCCTACTTGTGACCTGTCCTCAGGACAAATACTACGCATTCAGTATTTGTGAACACATTCAACAGCCCACACAGTGCTCAATAATAAGTCATAAGCCTTGCTCATTGGCTTATTTTGTAGCTTACCAGCCCAACTTTGTAGGTCAACTCTAAATTTGGACTACCCTTCACCTCTGTGGACCCCACAGTGCCCCAAAGGTCCTAGGTCCAAACCTGTTTGGTCTGTGTTGTTGGAGCAGTTCTTATTGTTGCTTGTAGCTTATTTACTTGTGCTTATTCTGTCATTTTAGCTTATTTATGTGCATCATAGTTGTTCATATCTTATTTAGTCTCTATTAGCTAGTTAGCAGCTTCATGGTTCATAATCCATTTGATCAAAGCTTATTAGGGCTTCACTACCATCACTTTGGCTTTTCAAATAGCTTATTAATAAGCTCTGATCAAAGTCTCGTTGTAAAAAGTTCCTAATTACAGTAGTAAAAGTAGTTTGTAAAGTAAAATCAAAGAAAAACCAAAAATAAAAAAGTGATAGCTTCTATTTAAGCCCTTTTGGCTTATTTTTCTGCTTATTTATAAGCACTTCTTGATTTTAATTTTTTCTTAGGTTCCTTATAACCTGTAGTATTTTTAGTAATTTTTTTAGATTTTTCTAATTTCATTTAGTATTTTTTATAATTTAATTTAGTTTAAATTAATTAAATAATTAGTTTTTAATTAATAATAATTAATTAAAAAGTAGGAAAAATACATTTTCTGTTTTAAAAATAGTTTTAGGTTATTTTAAAATTTTCTAAATTTAATTTTCATTTTTCTAGATAAAATTTATAATTAATGGTAATTTAGTATAATTTAGATAATTAAAAAAGTAATTAGTAATTAATTAATAGTAATTAATTAAACAGTGTAAAAATTATTTTTCTTTTTCTAAAAATTTTCTTTTGTCGTTAGGATTGTAAAAATATAAATTTCATAACCGTAGGATTTAATTTGCTCCCGTTTTACTTTTTATTTTGCGCGTTCGCGTTTATTTTAAATTCAAATGCGCGTTTTTAGGTTTAGCTCACGTTATTAGATTATCTGATTATCAGTAATGTTTATCATAGTGTTTATAAGCTATTCTCAATCATAATCTCGTAGTGTAATCATAGTAATCAAAATCCTGATCTTTCTGTTAAATCACCCGATCACTTAAAACGTTCACGATTACAATTACACACCTCGCTGGGACTTAAACGACCCGGGGAAACACTATACTCCTTGGTTAGTTGGTCTTAGCCGTTTGACTTTGTTGACCATTCACCTTGGTCAATATTGTTTGACTGTTCAGGACCAGTCAATGAGTATGGGTGGTCAAATGGTTATATTGGACATGGGGCGTACATATGGGGATTTAAATTTGGTTTTAATGTGATTTTTATGTGGGGCGTTAAGTAGTGAAGTATGGGTGTGTTTTGTGAAGACGAATGAGAGTAAAATGGGGCGAAAGAGTTAAGTGCAATAGGGGTATCGGGTTGTGATGATGTCAAGTTTTGTTTCTAAATATACGAGGTCGAATTATTGCATGCGTGTATTTATAATAATTCATGTACTCGGCAAGTTTAAGAATTTGATATATAATTATGTAATTTACACTTTGAACCCTCAATTTTGTAACTATTATCATAATAAACCCTAAACTATACTAAATAATCATTTCATCATTTTAACCTAATTTAACATCAATTATATCATAAATGACTAAACCTTCTAATTATAGAAAGTTGCTATTTTGGAAAGTTAATATATTTGGGAAGTTGTTGGGATATAAAGTCAAAGTACTTCTGAAGATCAAAGTACTTCTGAAGGTCAAAGTACTGCTCAAGTGTATGAAGGTCAAAGTACAAGAGAAGAAAGTCAAAGTACTTCTATTATTAAGGACTAATATGCAAAATCGTTTAAAGGACTGGTATGTAAAAGATATGATTAGAATATTCTAGAATTAGTTTAGAATTAGTTTATTTGTCGTTCAAGTATTGTAAACCGACTTAAGGTTTTCCTTATGCCTATAAAAGGAGCCTTAGGATGGTATTAGAAGATATCTAGATACACGTACGATATTAGAGAGTTGTTAGGGTTGTTAGTGAATCTGTATAATAAGCAGGTTCAAAGTTTGGTTTTAATATAATCATTAAAGTTATTCGTAACTTTGTTGAAGTAGATTCCGCATACTTAACAGAGTTATATCAGTGTTTCATTATTAATAGTTTTGGAAGTTATTCTAGATTGTTAAACCTTTAACAAGCTATATAGTTAGTTTAGTCAGAGTATATATCGATCTAACAAGTGGTATCAGAGCTTGTGTGGAAACTCTGATTAAGAAGAAACCCTTAAATCCGAGTTTACAACAAACCCTAAAAGATGACGACTGAAGTTGCACCAGTTCCATCCATCACCTCAATCAGAATTCCTATTGTCAACAAGGGAGAATATGATCTATGGAGCATGAAGATGAGGCAGTACATTGTGTTGATATAAATAATGCGTAAAAACGTTATTAATATTTTTCGATATTCCTATGTTTTGACGATCACAAAATCTAAAATCATTAAACATAAAATCATTACGTAAATAAGTATTTAGTGACAAAATATCATTATATCCATCTAATTCACTTAAGGTATGAATAAACAAGTGCCTAATACATTTTATGATCAAAGGAAGGTTTATTTACTAATTACAAATTATATAAAATGGTATAAACATTTTATATATTTAAGAAAAACACTTTTGGTAATTAAAGGAAAATGTTTATTTCATAATAAATATATGAATTCAAATTTTTAACCAAATTCAATTAAATTTTCACCAAATAAACTTTTCCCAGAAAAAGACAAAGAATCTGGCCGTTTCACATGGGCGGCCCCCTTAATTATAAGGGGCGGCCCCCTTAATTTTAAGGGGGCCGGCACACAATTAAGGGGGCCGGCATACGCTCCTGTGTCAGATTTCTTTGCCTATAAATACTGGTTCAAATCTGAATTGTTTCCTCACCTTTTGCGCTAAAACTTTCTGTTCTAATTCTCTCAAATCATATTCCTAAAACCTTTGATCATAAACATATTAGTTCTTGTTTTCAAGTGATACAATCCATCCTCATTCAAAGTGCAAGAGAAGAATACTTCTTCAACATCTTGTTTTGAAGTATTGAAGAGTTGTGTATATTGTTAGGTGTTGTGTAAATTATTTGTAAAGGAGTAGAAGGTGTGTAATTGATAGATCTAGGTGAGTTAGTAGTCGTGAATAGAAGTAGTGAAGAAATAGTTGTGTTGTGAAGAAGAAGTTGTGAAGGTGTGAGAAGTAGTGTAGTAGTAGTGGTGTGTATAAGTTGTGAAGAAGGTGTGTAGTGGTGTGAGATTGGTTCTAGCTACTACTAGGACTCGACATTTAGCTTAGTGTTGTTAATCGGTGTAAGCAAAAGTTGTGTAAGGTTTCTCCGCCAAAAGGGAGCTCGTTGTGTTAGTGAAGAAAACTCTCGAGTAGGAGACTCGAGGAGTTTAGTAGGGCAAGGAAGGAGACCTTGTAGCCGAACCACTATAAATCCGCCATGTCTTGGTTTGATCTTTCCATCTCTTTCTCATTATTCCATTTACATCTTTATTATTTACATACTCATATAAATTTGCATCTAGTTATAGCTTGTGATATTGTGCTAAAGTTGATTTCACACAAAGTTCAAATAAAAGGATCATGCACAGAGTAAAGTTTTATAAATAATCTAAAAAGATACAATATATACATACACATAAACTAGTAAACTTGATCATTTAGATTGAGTAGATTTTTACAATAAATCTTGTATCGAAGTTTTTATAAAACTAAGTTTTTAAAATCTAAATTGACGAAAAACTATTCAACCTCCCTTCTAGTTTTCAACAATTGGCATCAGAGCTACGTTAAACAAGATTTTTAAAATAAATTGTATTTTAAAACTTGTAATCGATCTATGGAATCGGAAAAATATTTAGAAGGAAAAATGACATTTAAACCACCATATTTTTAAAATGAAAATTTTAGTGAATGGAAAAATAATTTTGAAAATTATGTGAAATCAATAGATCAAGATCTTTGGCACATCATTTCAATTGGTGATATTCAAACAAAAATGGATTTTGAAAAACAATACAATTACTCTCAAACAAAGTTTGATAAAAATACCAAAGCCAAACTAATGATTTATAAAACCCTACCTGAAATTGAATATGAAAGGGTATTCTTTTGTAAAACGGCAAATGATACTTCGAAATGTTTTTTAAACTTTCACCAATGGAAATGTCGAGCCAAAGATGATAAACTTAATGTTGCACAAGAATTAATTGTTCTAGAAAATTTAATAAACAAACACTCAGTCGATATAAATACAAGTGCTACTAGTTCAAACATGGTCATTGAAGGTATTAATGACAAAGATTACATGAGCCAAATCAGAAGAAAGATTATAAATGAAACTTGGAGCGACATGGAAGATGAAGAGGATCGGTATATAGCATGTGAAGCCCCAAATGAGGTACAATCCGGAACCAAACATTTTTGCTATGATCAATTCATATTAGAATTTTCAAAATTAGAAAGTAACTTCAAAAGTTTTTGCAACATAAACTCAAATATCACGTTTAATAATGAATCTTCAACATCTACCGAAGAAAATTTTGAAAAAGGAAAAATACTTGCTAAATTTGAAAATAGCTCCAAATCATTAATATACTTACTTAATACTCAAAAGGCTTTTGGTGACAAAACCGGATTATGATTTAATGCTAATGATATATTGACAAATAGATCAAAGCAAATAGAGTTTGTAAAATCTAATGGAGAAATTTAGAAAATTACTCTAATCATAACAATTGTTTATCTCTTGAGACAAGAAGGACATTATCATTATATGGAAACATATTGATAAGAAATTCTTGTACTTGTTAACAACATCTATACCATATGCATTTTAAATGCAATGGATGTTGTAACTAACCATCTAGGACCCATAAGACTTTGGGTACCAAGTTGTTTTACATGTTAGGTATCTTAATCATGTGGATTGGCACACTTGCATATACGTGAAGCTTGACGATCTATTGAGACATGCATTTGAATCTTCAGGTGTTTATGCTTCAAGAACTTGCTTGCAATACTTTGATGATTATCTTGTTACGGGTTCTCTATTACATTGCCTTCTCTCTACGATCTTCTTGGTACTAGTTGCTTCCTCTTTTCACTCTCTCATATGTCTTATTGAATTAATTCTCTTTAAGACGCCAGGTAGGTTCTCTCTTCTATTATAACGTAAATTTCCAAGATTGATAATTGCATGTTAGTGTTATAATTTTGCTTATTGTATTATTTACACTGCGGATATAGTCTCTAAACCCTTTTAGCATGTACGACTTTATCACTAGCGTTTAGGATTAGGAATGATGGAGCAAATTGACAAAATTCTATTGATTTTTCATAAATAAATTATTGCATAAAATTGTTTTATTCTATCTTCTTCATTCTTGAGTCTAGGTATCTACTTCACACAAAAATTGAAGATTGAGAACTTTACATTGCATAATTTCTTTAAAAACTCAATCTATCTAAACTATTCACATTTTTTTTGGCAACAAATATTGTAAGTCATTCATAACATATTTCATCAAACTTTGGTCATAATCATCATTAAGTATTGTACTTAAATTTCTTGAAAACATCATTTTGGTTCTTTCAAATCGAGTCTAGAATTTTCATAACTAAATGCTTTCCACAAGGTTAGAATGCTTTATTAACATTAAAATCCTTTAATTACAAATCCTCTTTATGAAATGTCTCTTTGACTATACACTACCTCTCATAAACTTTTCTTAAACACATTGTTGAATAATGCTGAAAACGTTTTCTCATAAATCATGTTAGATACCACACGTGTAATTGTCTTAATATATAATCTAATATATATTCTTGACAATCGTAAGTTTAACAAATTAAATTAGGAAGATTTTGGATTGCTTCTTAGGATTTTTTTTTTTTTATATTTTTTTGCATTAGGAGTTAAAGCAATCGTATCTTCACATATGTTGAATCTAGACACAAATTATTGCTAAGACATAAGTCATTATGTCACATTTGTTCCATCACTAGCTTCCCACTCACTAGTTGCCTTAACCTCTTTTTATTAAGTTAATTCCTTAGGATATATGACTTGCCTAATTGTCCCCTTTGCATGATTTGCTTGAAATTTTTTATATGCTTAGTTGCCTACATGCATACTTTTCTTGCATAACTCCATTAAGATAATACTTGATTAAGTTGCCTAAAGAGATGGACTTGCCCAAAACCAAACCTCCAAACAAAGATCTTTCTGGAAAAATTTCTGTCAAAAACCATTTCTGGCAATCTGGGAACTAGGCTCTGGGCGGCCCCCATAATTATCAAAGGCGGCCCCTTTAATTTTAAGGGGGACGGCCATGAATTAAGGGGGCCAGCCACCTGATGGTCGAGGTTTCCTGTTTGCTTTCTGCTTTTTAGCCAATTTCACCCTATTTTGATTCCTCACTTCCCTAAAATCACAAACACATTTTGTTTAGTAAATTCTCCACTACCTTATCCTTCCATAAACACATCATCATCACACTATAAATACCTCTCCTCATCACATATCCTTACTTAACCATTCCATCATGACCTCTCCCAACAAATCAAAATCAAAATCCTCTAAGCTAGCAAGGATGACTGAAAAGCCCACATGGAGAAAGAAACAAAGCCCTCGAAACAAATCCATCTCAATAAGTGGATTTGGCAATCAATCAAAATCCCCAAACATTTACTTTCCAAACTACACTCCAAACCCACAAGGACACTCCTTTGAACCACTCTACAAACCTTACCACATGGGCCAAACATCCAATTTCATCCCAAACCATACATCTCTATTTCCATCCAACTACAATGATCCATATCACTTTGGTCAATCATCAAACTACAACCCCAACTACACAACACCTATTCATCCATCTCCACCAAATGATTCACTCCGCATTACCGCGGAAAAACAAAAATTCCGTTAAGAAATTAACCAAATCCATGATCTTAGTGATCTCCTTGCTATGCATCGTGCTCAACGCAACAAAGGGCAACCTCCATCATCACCCTATGCAAACTGCTTACCCCACTCTCTCAACGTGGACCAAGTTACAAACCATACTCACTTTTGCCCTTGTTGCATCTTCCTCCAAAAACAAATCCTCTACTTGAGTGAAGATATCTCTTGGATTGAGTATCTTCTCACTCGTCCTCATCCAATACCACCTTTGACACGATACAACATCGTGAGATCCACCACTTCCGCTCCATATCCTACACCATATCCTTCTCCATCAAACAACTAAACTTTATGTTTACGTTTCACATCACCAAATAAAATCATCACAAACCTTTTGTATCCCAAGGAAGTCCAAGAGACCTCAAGATGGCAACTTTGCATTATCTAGTGTAGTTAGCTTGAAAAGCATATATTTATATGCTTATGTACTAATGATTATGCTCACAACATAATCTAGTTAAACAATCTATGAATGTGTCTTGTGTTCTTTTAATATTATTTGCTTGACTATTATGCATGATTTTCTCTTTTAGTATAGATACATGTTTGCATGATTATTTTATGATTATATATATGCTTCTCTAATAGACCAAAACTAAAATAAAATGTTCCAATAGAGCTTGCTGCAAACACAAAACCAAAATAAACCGCTTTTAGAAAATTTTTGAAATTTGGTCGTCTGGGAATTCACCAGATGGGCGGCCCCCATAATTCACACGGGCGGCCCCTTTAATTTTAAGGGGGCTGGCCATGAATTAAGGGGACCGGCCATTTGGAACAGTTTTTTACACTGTTTTCTTTTGCAACTTGTGACTTATTTTGCTAGTCCCAGCTACCATTTCCCTTAAAAACTAATCTGATTTTGGAATCTAACAATACAATTTCAAATTAATACCATTTCTAAACATGATTTCATGCTATATAACCCTTTACACCTTCATCCACACCCCATTATCATCATCAACCTCAACCAATTCATCATGTCATCACCAAAAACCACCACCTCCAACAAAGCCAAGAAACAAAAACTTGTTATCATTCCACCAAAACAAATCTTTATTGATCTCACTAATGAAGACAATACCACTCCAACACCACCACCTCAATGTTCATCTCCTAGTGCTCCAAATGCACCATCCAAAACACCATTAACAGATGGAACTTCCACCTCTTCCATACCATCATCATCATCCATTAATGACTACATCAACACTCATCTATCACCTCCACCAAGAATTCCACCACCACCACCTCTTGAAAATGCAACCTTAGACATTACCCTTTCATTATCACCCATCACACCTCTTGATGCACAATTTTCACCATCACCACTCAATCCACCAAATTACAATCCCATCCCATAGAGCTTACTTGAAGCCCATGGTGATACTTGCCTTTGTTGCATCCATAACTAAACCATCATCTTTGGATTAAGAGATGAAATCCGTTACATGTTTTCACATATTGAAAGCTTGCTTCCTCAACCTCAACCAACAACATCCACTCCTCCACCACCAACATCAACCACTCCTCCACCTCCATTAAACACTCCTCCACCAACTCCATCATCTCCACCTACAACATTGTTCCTCCCAAATTAAGCATGACTCTTGGTTGGAAAATAAATTTGTTTAAACCATTTTGATGACAAGCTCTAGGAAAAACATTTCTATTAGAGTTTTGGTTGAATGTAAGCCCTTATGGCTTTAGTTTATTAGTTGTATTGTTCATGCATCTTGGATGTATGATATTTGTATTTTTATCTATTTAATGAAGTGTTTTCTTCCATGCTTATATTGCTTGCCTTATCTTTATGTATATAATTGTTGCATGCATATATGTTGTATGTTCTAAATATTTTTGCAAGCATTCCATATCTCGACTTGTCTTGTAACCTTTAAACGAGGGGGAGTACACATCAAGGGGGAGCTCATCCGTCATCGGGACAACCTTTTTGATGTTTACAAAAAGGGGGAGAAGTGATATAAACTCACTAAATACTTGCATATATAATAATTTTTGATTTAAGAGTTTAGATTTTGTAATCATCAAAAAGGGGGAGATTGTTGATATAAATAATGCGTAAAAACGTTATTAATATTTTTCGATATTCCTATGTTTTGACGATCACAAAATCTAAAATCATTAAACGTAAAATCATTACGTAAATAAGTATTTAGTGACAAAATATCATTATATCCATCTAATTCACTTAAGGTATGAATAAACAAGTGCCTAATATATTTTATGATCAAAGGAAGGTTTATTTACTAATTACAAATTATATAAAATGGAATAAACATTTTATATATTTAAGAAAAACACTTTTGGTAATTAAAGGAAAATGTTTATTTCATAATAAATATATGAATTCAAATTTTTAACCAAATTCAGTTAAATTTTCACCAAATAAACTTTCCCCAGAAAAAGACAAAGAATCTGTCCGTTTCACATGGGCGGCCCCCTTAATTTTAAGGGGGCCGACATACGCTCCTGTGTCAGATTTCTTTGCCTATAAATACTGGTTCAAATCTGAATTTTTTCCTCACCTTTTGCACTAAAACTTTCTGTTCTAATTCTCTCAAATCATATTCCTAAAACCTTTGATCATAAACATATTAGTTCTTGTTTTCAAGTAATACAATCCATCCTCATTCAAAGTGCAAGAGAAGAATACTTCTTCAACATCTTTTTTTGAAGTATTGAAGAGTTGTGTATATTGTTAGGTGTTGTGTAAATTATTTGTAAAGGAGTAGAAGGTGTGTAATTGATAGATCTAGGTGAGTTAGTAGTCGTGAATAGAAGTAGTGAAGAAATAGTTGTGTTGTGAAGAAGAAGTTGTGAAGGTGTGAGAAGTAGTGTAGTAGTAGTGGTGTCTATAAGTTGTGAAGAAGGTGTGTAGTGGTGTGAGATTGGTTCTAGCTACTATTAGGACTCGACATTTAGCTTAGTGTCGTTAATCGGTGTAAGCAAAAGTTGTGTAAGGTTTCTCTGCCAAAAGGGAGCTCGTTTTGTTAGTGAAGAAAATTCTTGAGTAGGAGACTCGAAGAGTGGAGTAGGGCAAGGAAGGAGACCTTGTAGCCGAACCACTATAAATCCGCCGTGTGTTGGTTTGATCATTCCATCTCTTGCTCATTATTCCATTTACATCTTTATTATTTACATACTCATATATATTTGCATCTAGTTATAGCTTGTGATATTGTGCTAAAGTTGATTTCACACAAAGTTCAAATAAAAGGATCATTCACAAAATAAAGTTTTATAAATAATCTAAAAGGATACAATATATACATACACATAAACTAGTGAACTTGATCATTTAGATTGAGTAGATTTTTACAATAAATCTTGTATCGAAGTTTTTATAAAACTAAGTTTTTAAAATCTAAATTGACAAAAAACTATTCAACCCCCCCTTCTAGTTTTCCACACATTGCTATCACAGACCATGCTCTATGGGATGTTATTGTCAATGGTAATGTTGTTCTTGAAGAACCAGAAGAAATCCCAGGACAACCTAAACCACCTAAGCCAACCCTGCCAGCATTTACAGAAAGAAATCAAGACGAGGCTCTTAACATACTGCTGTCTGCTATTCATGATGGTCACCTACTAAAGTTTCATGATTCTAAGGATGCAAAAAAATTATGGGCTGCTATTAAGATAAGATTTGGAGGTAATGATGCTTCCATAAAGATGCATAGAAACCTATTGAAGCAACAGTTTGTAACATTCACTGTTGGTGAAAGAGAAGGTCTTGATTATGCCTATGACAGATACCAAAATCTGCTTAGTATGCTAGAGTTATATGGAGCAGAGGCATCTATTGAAGATGCAAACTTGAAGTTCTTAAGAAGTTTGCCATCTGCATGGTATGTGGTTGCTACTATGATCAGAGGACAACCTGGTTTAGATTCTATCGACTTTGATGATCTCTACAATAATTTAAAGGTGTATGAGCATGAGATGAATAGTAACATAGGTTCAAGTTCTCATCAGAAATCTCATAACATTGCTTTTGTGTCTTCTGAAAACAGAGGCAGTACTTCCACTAAAAGTACTGCTTATCCTGTCCAAAGTACTGTTGGTGATAAACAGCACAGTTGCACAGCCATGACTACTAGCACTTCATCACCAACAAACAACACCAACTCTGATGATGTTATATGTTCTTTCTTTGCTCAACAAGCCACTTTACCTGTTACATATCAAGAAGACGTGTTGCAAATTGATGATGATGCTCTAGAAGAAATTGACATAAGATGGCAAGTTGCCATGATCACTACAAGGATCAAGAAGTTCATGAACAAAACAGGAAGAGGTATTGACTTCAAAGCCAAACAGGGTATAACATTTGACAAATCTAAGATTGAGTGCATTAATTGTCAAAGGACTGGACTCTTTGCAAGGGAATGAAAGTTTGCAAAATATCAGGCAAATAGAATGATTGAAAAACCCAAGGTTGAAAGAAAGGAAGTTCCTATTGCTGAACCAAAATCACAAGCTTTGGTGGCTCAAGAAAATCTATCAGAGGTTGACTAGAGTAATGAATTTGATGATGAACCAGTAATCTACTCTATGGTTGCATTGGAAGAGTTTGATTGGAGCACAGCTTTTGATGAGGAACCATGATTTGCTGCTTTGGAATCAAGAGATGGTCTTGGAAGCTTTGATTGGAGCATGGAATGTGAAGAAGAACCTGTTCTGTGTGCTATGGTAGCTACTGCACCAAGTTCATCCACTATCTCTGAGGTATGCTCTACATGTATTAATTCTTATAAAAAATTGCTTAAAGAATATGAGACTGAAAGAGATAATTGTAGAAGGGCTAGGTCTGAGGTTGCTGGCTATCAATTGACTTTAGAGTCAATGGAAGCCAAAATAATCACTCATGAAAATAATGAAATAGCTTGGGCAGAAAAATATGAGCAACAAGACTATCAATTAAAACTGAGTGAATGGAAGTTAGGATGTAAGGTTTCTGAACTTGAAAAGATCACTAAAGAAAGATATGTTCTGTTAGCAAAACTTGCTAGTTGGAAAGAATCTGATCTGTCACATGTTAGTTTTGTTGAGAAACAAAGAACAACAAACATTAAAATTGGCCTGGGTTATGATGCTGAGTATTGTAGTTCAGAAAAGATCCCAACTAGTGATAAGGAACTAATTAATTCAGAGGAGATCTCAACTAGTGATGAAGAATTCATTAGATTAGAAGAGAACACATCTAGTGATAAGGAATCATTTAGTCCAACACCTCCTGAATTTAAGAAAGAAAAGGGATACAATGAAGTTCCTCCACCCACTGGTAGTTTTCAACCACCTAGGACAGATGTTTCTTGTTTTGGAGTAGAGAATTTGGAGTTTAGGAAGAAGCTTATAGGTCAATCTAATTCAAGTCCATCTGGTTCTGAATCCTTAAAAGAGACAGTTAAGAATCCTAGGGATGATAACAAGGGTTCAGGGAGTGATAAAGTTTTTTCAAAGCAAGTAGTACTTCCAAAAACTTCTCAAAGTACTGCTGGAAAACCTGCAGTATCTTCAAGAAAAACTTTTCAAAATACTGCTAACTTTAGAAAACCTTTTAATAATTCACCAAAAAGTGAAGCTAGTTTTGGTCACAGAACTAAAGGAAGAGGATTTGGGGATCAAAAGTTATGTTTTGTTTGCTATAGTCCTGATCATTTGATTAAGGACTGTAACTTTCACTCAGAATATTTAAGTAAATTCCCAAAGTCCACATCTACTAACCATAATCCTAGGGAGACTAAACCAGTTTGGAATTACTCAAATAGGGTTAACCATAGTAATTTCTCAAAAGACTATAGGTACCCTCACCAGAAAAGACCTTTTTCAAAACCACCAGTACCCTCAAGAGATATATTTCAAAGTACTGGTAAGACAAAAGTCTTTCAACCAGTATCTTCTCAAAGTACTGCTAAGTATTCACCCAATCAAGAAACTGCTAGCACTTTTTCTAATGTAGGACCAAGGAGATTCAATTACTATCAATCTAGAAGGCCTTACACCTCAAGAAGAGTACCTAGATCAAAGAACCAAAAACATACTATTAAAACTAAATGGGTTAAGAAAGAAAGTACTGATGGGGGACAAACAGTACTTTCAGCAAGTAAGGATGAAAAAGAAGGTGTTGTTGAGAATCCAACACAAGTTTTAGAACAAAATAAAATAATTCTTGATAATGTTTTCAAAAACAGTGGTGATTACATACTCAAAGAATTTGAGTATGTCACTCCACAAGGGGAACACAAGTCAGTAATGACTTTGGTTCCTAATAGAAACTAACCTTTTTCATCTTTATACAGGGCAACCCAGAAGAGGAGCTTAAGGATCATATTATCATTGATAGTGGTTGCTCTGGCAGCATGACAGGAGATAAGGAGCTTTTGTCAGACTTTAAAGCATATTTTGGAGGAAGAGTTGCTTTTGGGAATGATCCTAATGGAGGGAGAATTACTGGCAAAGGAACCATCAAGACTGGATGTATTGATTTTGAGAATGTTCATTATGTGAAGGAGCTTAAATTCAATCTTTTGTCAGTATCTTAGATCTGTGACAAGAAACATCCTGTTTTATTCCTTGACACAGAATGTCTTATTCTCTCCCCTGAATTTAAGTTAGTTGATGATAACTTGGTAATACTGAGAGTACCAAGAACCAATGATGTGTACAGCTTAGATTTAAAGAATATCAACTCTACTAAGAGAGCAACATGTTTAGTAGCAAGGGAAACAATGGAAGAAGCACATCTACGGCATAGAAGACTAGGACATGTGAATTTCAAGAATATCAACAAGTTGGTCAAAGGCAATTTAGTTAGAGGTTTACCTTCTAAAACATACAAGACTGATCATTCATGTTTGGCCTGCAAGAAGGGTAAACAACACAAAGCTTCATGCAAAAAGATTGAAGAAAGAACTATTAGAGAACCTTTGGAGTTGTTGCATATGGATCTATTTGGACCTGTTTCTGTTGAAAGCTTAAACAAGAAGAAATACTGCTTAGTCATAATAGATGATTGTAGCAGATTTAGTTGGGTCTTTTTATTGGGATTTAAAGATGAAACCTTTGATGCTATTCATGATCTTATAATATCCCTTGAAAATCAGTTGAGACTCAAAGTAAGATCCATTAGATGTGATAATGGGACTGAATTCAGAAACAAGCATATGGATGAATTTTGTGCCAAGACAGGAATTAAGAGGGAGTTTAGCATTGCTAAAACTCCATAGCAGAATGGTGTTGCAGAAAGGAAGAATAGAACATTGATAGAAGCAGCAAGAATAATGCTTGCAGATTCTCAATTACCTATTCAATTTTGGGTTGAAGCTGTAAGTGCTGCTTGCTATATGTTAAATAGAGTATCAGTCACTAAACCTCAAATGAAGACACCTTATGAGTTGCTTATGGGAAAGAAACCAAAAATTCGTTTTATGAAACCTTGATGAGTGCTCAAACACTCATCATTTTTATCGTATTTGAACTGCCAAAACATCCGAAAACACTCAGAAATGCATCAACATACTAAAAATATCCCAGGGATTGTGTTTTATATGTTTCAGATGCAAAATGAGTAAAAACAATGAAAAACGAACAAAGTTTACACAATTGGCAGTTTCAGTCCCCCAACTTTCAAAAATTGACGAAATTAGTCCCTGAGCATTTATTTTGAAAGAAAAATCAACAAAGGTCCTTTGGAAGTCAAAAGTTATCATAATTGGTCCCTGGGTAAAAGTTTGAGAAATTTTACAAGAATGGTCCCTGCAGTTTGGAATTTTGCAAAATTAGTCCTCGGATATTCAAACTTTGGAAAATACTTTTTTGTGGCCCTTATAGTATTGGAATATGGCAAAAGTAATCCTTGGAATAGTTTTAGCAGGTTGGCAGCATTGGTCCTTCAAAATCAGCAAAATTACAATTTTGGTCCTTGTACACTTAATATCAAACGGACCCTTTGTAACATCTAATACCAAATCCAACCAACCCAAACCAAAAAACCAATCCCCAGGCCCAAGTTTACCCAAGCCCATCCGTTTTATTAATAAAACAAAGGTCAACCTTGGTCAACCCCACTCTCTCTTCTTCCCCGCCTAAACACCCAGCCCCCAAACACCCTGCAACTTCAAACATCCTTGTCCCCCCTCCTCTCCTACCCAGCCACCCTATTCCACTACCATCCCAAATGTCAACCCAAACACTCATCATTATTTCCCCCCCCCCTCCAACTCAGCAATCCACTATTAATACTTTGGCGCCTGAACTGAATCAATGGTCAAGATGAGGAAGAAGCCAATCCAATGGCTGGGATTTGACTCCAAGGTGACACAGACGACTATCAAAAGATGTCTCACACAAGACAGAGTGCAAAAAAGAATAAAATACCCCCTGGTTCCATGTTTCTACTTTTTAGTATATATAATGCTTCAATTGTAAGCCTGAGGGCAAGTAGTTTTTCATGTAATTTTCTCATTCAGTCACTAGTGTAGTTTTGTGAACTTTTTAGTATTAATACAAGTATTCCAGTTCCTTTAAAATTCCATGTTCATCATTTACAGCTTAATAATTCCTTTACATTCTCTTAAAACTTAGTTAAATTGTTGTTGTTGTTTTAAAGCTTTGGTACACTCACTGAGCATCTCAGTAATCAAAAAGAAAACACAGAAAAAGATATTCAATAAGAAAAAAAGAAAAAAAATATATATATGAGAAAGAAAAAATCAAAAAGTTTGAAGATGACAGGTTATGGTTCAGGATGAAGAAGCATGGATTAAAAGGGGTTTAGAGCTCATGGGAGCATAGAGTTTTAGACTAGGTTCTGGTTCTCATTGGTTCTGTGGTTGGTTCAAATTGTAAGACCTCCTCCAATTTTTTAGCATAATTTGAATTGTTAGTTTTAATAATTATTTGAAGCTTGTTTCTGCATAATTATTTGTATTTTAGCTTAGTATAAGTTAGTATTTCAGTTTATTTGTTTAGATCCTTGATTTACTGTGAACAACTCTCAATACATATTTTAAAAGGGTGTTTGGTTCAGTGTAACTCACTGAGCATTAGTGAGTTTCTCTGGTTGTTTGTGCTTGTTACAGGGTACATTAGGTTTAGATAGGCTAGTAAAACTATAAAAATCAGCTCTTATTATGATATAGTCAACATCCACTTTAAACCTTCCCAATTGTTGTATGTTGAAATTCAAAAGTCCTTGTTGATCATATAAGCTTTTTAGTTAGTAAAGTAGCTTAATTTGATGCCTCAGTAGCTTATTACACCTTAAATAATCAGTGGGATAGATTAGAAACTCACCAAAGTCAACCTAAGTCTCAATATTAAAAAGTCAAAATCATTTAGTGAGACAGAAATCCAAATATTGCACGAATTTTTATGATTTTTGTACTTGGAATTAAGGTTTGAAACTTGTTTCTAATTAAAGTCCACCAGTTTAACTACTGATTTCCACCATCAGCTTAATTTTAGAAATTTTCTCTTGGCTTATTTGATGCCTCAAACAAGCCTGCAGGGCTAGTCAAGTACCCTGCTCCCAGATTTACCCATTTTCCATTTGGCCATAAATTGCTCAATACTTGAGCTCTGACCCTGATTCTGGGTGATTTAGGAGTTTGACTAGGGTGATTTGTCTGATTGATGCTTGGTTTGCCCTCAATTGCTTATTCACTAGCTTATTTAAGTCTAAAAATTTGCTTCAGTACTGCTCATCAGGATACTATAAGTTTGTTGATTTCAAGATCCTTGTTCAAATACTTAGTAACTGATTGTAGATTCTAGTTTGTCAGCTGTTGTTTGTGGTTGAGCTTGTTTGTTTTTGCCATTGGCTTTAGCCTTAGAGCTTAATTTATGCAACTGCTTATCTCTAATAACACTGTGTATTCAGCCTGACCATCCACCCTTCCCAAGGCCCCCACAAGCTCATACCTTGAGCTTATTCCTTGGCCTTGGACTTTCTAAAAAGCGCACCAGCTTAGCTTGTAGGGTCCAACCCTTTTCTAGGCTTTTCAGCTTATTTGATAAGCCCAATTAGGCCTGCAAGTTACCCCAAAAGACCTGTTTGGTCAGTGGTAAATCCAAAGTGCTTATTGTGATTTCTTAGCTTACCCAGTGTGCATTTCTTCTCTCTTTGGCTTATTTTGTACTTATATAAGTTGTTTTGAGCTTATTTTGTGGCTTGGGTGCATTGCATAGCTAATTCATTCCATTAATCTCATGCATAAGCCCAAAACATAACTTGTTAAGCTTATTTGTATGCACAGAGCTTATTTTTAAGATTCAGTAAAAGTGCCTTCATAAAAAGTTTCTATTTTCAGTGGTAAATTAGGTTTGTAAAAGAAAAATTAAGAAAAACCAAAAATAATTAAAGTGATAGCTTCTATTTAAGCTCTTTTGGCTTATTTTCTGCTTATTTATAAGCAACATCTGCTTTTAAATTTTTCTTGGGCTTCTTATTACCTGTAGGATTTTTAGTAATTTTTTCAGATTTTTCCCATTCCTTTTAGTATTTTTTTATAATTTAATCTAGTTTAAATTAATTAAATAATTAGTTTTAATTAGTAATAATTAATTAAAAAGTAGGAAAAATAGATTTTCTGTTTCAAAATTAGTTTTATGATATTTTAGATTTTTCTAAATTTAATTTTCATTTTTCTAGTTAAATTTCATAATTATTTGTAATTTAGGATAATTTAGTTAATTAAAAAGTAATTAATAATTAGTAATTAATTAATAGTAATTAATTAAATAGTTGTAAAAATAATTTTAATTTCCCAAAAATTTTCTTATAACATTAGGATTATAAAAATATAATTTTTACATTCGTAGGATTTTGTTTACTCCCGTTTCACTTTTTAATTTGCGCGTTCGCGTTTATTTTAAACTCAAACGCGCGTTTTTAGCTTAAATCATGTTTTTAGGTTATCTGATAATCAGTAATTGTTAATAAAGTGTTTCTAAGTTATTTTCCATCATAATCTCGTAGTGTAATCATAATAATCAAATTCCTAACCCTTCTGAGTAATCACCCGATCATTTAAAACGTTCACAAATACAATTGCACGCCTCGTCGGGACATAACGACCCGGGGATTCACTATACTCCTTGGTTAGTTGGTCTGAGACATTTGACTTGGTTGACCATTTACCTGGTCAATTTAGTTGACCTTTCAGGACCAATCAAACCTTTTGGCTTTCCTCTGACTATTCTGAATACTATTGATTCTCTGGGAAAATTTGATGGCAAGTCAGATGAAGGATACTTATTGGGTTACTGTACCAATAGCAAAGGATTTAGAGTATACAACAAGGTTACCAAAAATGTTCAAGAATGTCTTCATGTTGATTTTCTTGAAGATCAAGAAAGTCAAAAAGGTAAAGGTCCTGATTGGATGTTTGATCTTGAGATTTTGACTCCTTCTATGAACTATGTGCCTGTCAGAGAAGAAAATCAAGTTGTTCACAAAGAAGAAGATTCCCAGTACATTGTTCATGGAATCAATGTTAGACCTAAAGATATTCCTAATGATGAACCCAAAGTTATTGTAGATGAAGAACTTCTACAATTCAAACTTCAAGAGGTTTGGGTATTATGTGATTTACCAGATGGAAAGAGATTAATTGGTATAAAATGGGTTTCATGATTAAGAGAGATGAGAGAGGGAATGCCATCAAGAATAAAGCAAGATTGGTTGCACAAGGATATATACAAGAATAAGGAGTGGACTATGATAAAGTGTTTGCTCCTGTAGCAAGAATTGAAGCTATAAGGTTATTTCTTGCTTTTGCATCATATATGGGCTCTCCTGTTTACCAAATGGATGTCAAAAGTGCCTTTCTTTATGGCACAATTTCAGAGGAAGTATATGTTAAACAACCTCCTGGTTTTGAAGATCCTGCACATCCAAACAAAGTCTATAAAGTTATTAAGGCTCTGTATGGCCTCCGTCAAGCTTCTAGAGCTTGGTATGAAAGACTCTCCACTTTTCTATTGCAACATGGTTACAGGAGAGGTGCAATTGATAAGACTTTGTTTATCAAAAGAGACAAAAAGGATATTATGCTTGTTCAAGTTTATGTGGATGACATCATTTTTGGAGCCACAAAACAGTCAATGGTGAAAGAAGTTTGAAGAGCTCATGCAACAAGAGTTTCAAATGAGTTCCATGGGTGAATTAACTTTCTTTTTGGGGCTTCAAGTTAAACAATCCAGTAGTGGAATCTTCATTAGTCAAGATAAGTATGTCACTGACATTCTTAAAAGGTTTAACTTCACCACTGTCAAGCCAGCCTCTACACCTATTGATTCTAATAAACCTGTAGGAAAGGATGAATATGGAGATGATGTGGATGTTAAGCTTTACAGATCTATGATTGGTTGTCTTATGTACTTAACTGCATCTAGACCTGACATCACCTTTGCTGTATGCTTATGTGCAAGATATTAGGTCTCACCCAAAGTTTCTCATATGAATGCAGTCAAGAGGATTTTTAGGTATCTCAAGCATCAACCTAAGTTAGGGTTGTGGTATCCTAGGGATTCACCTTTTCATTTGGAAGCTTTTTCAGACAGTGATTATACAGGGGACAACTATGATAGAAGATCAACCACTGGAGGATGTCAATATCTTGGAAGGAGATTAGTGTCATGGCAATGTAAGAAACAAACAATTGCAGCAACATCATCCACTGAAGCAGAATATGTTGCAGCTGCAAGTTGCTGTGGACAAGTACTTTGGTTGCAGAATCAGCTCTTGGATTATGGATCCAATTTTAAGCATACTCCCATCAACATTGACAATGAGAGTACCATTTGCATTGTGAAGAATCCTGTTTATCATTCCAAGACCAAGTACATTCAGATTAGGCATCACTTTATTCGAGATTGCTATGAGCACAGGCTTATAAATATGATTAAAGTTCACACAGATGATAATGTAGCTGACTTACTCACAAAAGGATTTGATGTTTCAAGATTCAACCATTTAGTGGTGAGTATTGGGATGATTAATTATTAAGCTACATTTGTGGGGAGGACTTAGTTTAGTTTAGAATACTTTCTTAAAGATTTTGGAAAGTATTGGTCTTGTTAAGGTAATTAGTACCTGTGTATTATTTGAGGGGAGGCACCACTGTTATATTTTTTGAAGATTTTGTGTATTTGTTTGTGGGAATGAGATGGAAAGTCCTTTCTAGCAAAGTACTTCTTAGTATTAGTTTCAAAGTACTGCTTAGCACATAGTGGAAAGTACTGCTCTTTTGTTAGATGGAAAGTACTCTTCAACAGTCAAAAAGACGGGGGTAACAACTTTGCAAAAGATATGGAGGAGATAAATGCCAAAAATAACGGTAAATTCATTTATTGGGCCATGATTTTTTGAATATTACCCATTTGTGCGCTAATCTTTTCCATTCACAATTACTCTTATCGTTATTTCCTTCCATCCATTCAAATCTTCAACAATTCAACCACTGACGCACATATTCTTTCACATAATCAACCAATGGCCGATCGTACAACTGTTAATAAGCATAACATGGTAGCTAATTTGGACAAGACGCAGCTGAATGTTGACTTTCATGCTATCATTGATTTCCTAACTGGGTCTTCAATTAATTATGCTTTATTGGTCAATCCTGATATAATTGGACCATGGATTCAAGAATTTTGGGCTACTGCTACATCTAATTTGTAAGATGATGAATCCTTCATTAAAGCTATGGTTGGTGGAAGACAAATTCGCATAACTGAGGCAATAATCAGAGAAGATTTATTGTTTCAAGATGAAGAAGGTACTGCTCTGTTTGATAGACAAATCCTATGGGATACACTCAGAGATATAGGGTATGAAGGTGATCTCACTAAACTTACTTTTCAGAAGCCCTTATTTAGTCCTCATTGGAAATATCTTGTTCATGTTTTACTTCACTGTTTGATTCCAAAGAGTACTGCATGGGATCAATTTGGTCAAGGCATTGCTTCTGCATCAGTGGGATTAGCTACCAATCGACCTTTTAATTTCTCACATATGATTTTTGATGGTATGCTCACACATATTGATAATGGATCACCATTCTTGATGTACCCTAGATTTGTTCAGTTGTTCTTGAACAAACAGCTTGAGGATCTTCCTAAACCTCAAAGCTTTTTTACTGCTGTTTTACTTCCACCAAAGGTGTTTACTTTTATGGCTAAAAAGAGTGTTAAGTTTTCTTGGCAAAATACACCTTTGACTGCTTATATATTGGAAGTAGCACAGGCTGTTAGAGATGAAGCTGATGCACCTAGTGATAATGAGCATTCTGATTCAGTACATACTCAAACACCACTTCTTGAATCATCTCAACATACTGCTTCAACTTAAAGAACTGCTTCATTACCTCATCTTGCTTCAAGGGAAAGAACTGTTTCTTTGCAAAGTACTGCTTCAAACGAAAATACTGCTTCCTTGCAAGGTACTGCTCATTCTCATTCTCATTCAGATCAAGGTGTGAATCAACCACCATCTCCCAATGATTATAATTCCAAAGATGGGTATCAAACATCTGGAGGAGATGAGGGAGAAATGGATACTTATGCTTTGACAAGAGAATTTAGAATGCTGAAGAAGGTGGTTAATGCTCAAATTGGTCAGATACAGAGGTTAAAAGATAAGTTCAAAAGGTTGAAAAGATTTGTTTGGCCATTAGTTAAACATCACCGATTATGGGTGAAGCACCAGTGGAAGAGTGGTCAAAAACCTCAGAGGGTTTCTAAGTCTAAAATAAAGAAGAAGCAATCTTCATTCACATTGGAGAGGAATTTGGAAGTTGAGAATCTGAATGAAGATGCTGAACCTTAAGATCCAAATGAAGAGGCTTATACTATGCATTATGAAGAAGCTCATCAAGATACTGTTGAAAGAAAAGATGATGAAGCTGAGCAAATTAATCTTCAAGATGTTCAAGGTACTGATGTTCAAAGTACTGGTGTTCAAGATGCTCAAAGAATTGGTGTTCAAGGTACTTCTAGGAAAAATCTGATAACACCAAGAACTTTTGTAACACCCCCAATTTTAAAATATTTGCAGCGGAATAAAGATTGGGTGTTACTTCATAGCTCACAGTTTTTCAGTAGAAAATGATTATCAATTTAGTCATTTTAAAACATTTATCATTCGAATTTTATAAATATCAGAGTTTTCAAAATGAGGTCCCAGTGGTTTTCAAAATTTGTTAAATAAGTTTTCGAATGATAGTAAAATTTATAGCCTTTGTAAGAATCCGTGCTCCTCCATACCATCCTTGCTCATTATGGACCTGAGATAAACACATGCTAAAAGTGTCAACACAAAGGTTGGTGAGTTCATAGAGTTTATAAGTATAGTAGTTGATTTCCAAGAATCAAAAGAGTTTGTGAGTTTATACTATTAATAATAAACGATTTATTATCAAAATCAAAGTGTGAGTAAAATCCATAGTGTTTATAGTCAAAAGCAGTTGATTTATCAAAATCAAAGTTAACATACAATAGTTTGTTGGTTTGCCCAAACTGGTTCAACACCAAAATAGTTTGTTTTTGCCAAGAAATAATGATTTTCTACTATATAGTGAACACAAATTAGTAATTTGATAAAAATAATGAGCTACGTTGTTATACGCCCACATCACTACAACCTGATTTCCCTAAGCCTCATGACACTCATCCGATTAACAGATCTCATCATAAATGATGGATAATAGTAACAAGGGCCCTCGGGATAGGTTCTTGCCAGTAACCTATGATATTTCAAATAAAGTGCGTTTGGTAGTTTTCTCCAACGCCTAAACGGGGATTGTCAATCCCTAATAGATCTATCCACAATTATTTACGTTCACCCTCTGGGTGACTAAGGTTCATGATATGAGGGACTTTTGGCAATAGTAAACTTAGGAAATAGAAATCAGATATAGCATACAGTTGAAAAGTTACTTGTAAACAGGTTTATAGCAGTTATCTCTCCATGAGATATAAAATGTATAAAATGGTGGGCTATGGTCCCACAGTAATTTGTAAATAGTTTGAAATACTTATGAAAGTAAAAGTAGTAGTTGAGCATGTATCTCCCCCGAAAACATTGATAAAACATTTATAAAAACGGGGCTAAGAACTCACAGTAATTTGTAAATAGTTTAAAATACTTATGAAAGTAAAAGTAGTAGTTGAGCATGTATCCCCCTCGCGAGGTTTATAAAATGTTTAAATAAGTAAAAGCGAGGCTATAAACTCACAGTAATATGTATAAGTTTAAAATACTTATGAAAGTAAAAGTAGTAGTTGAGCATGTATCTCCCCCAAAACATTTATAAAACATTTATAAAAACGGGGCTAAGAACTCACCTTAAGTGATACTAGGAATGATGAAAGTAAGTGCGAGTGAGAGTATGAAAATGATTTTGGAAACGTCCTTAGTACGGAACCTGATAAATAAATTTATCTGAGAATCTAACCAAATACTATTTGGTAATTGAATAACGATTAATGAATAACGATTAATCGTTATGATGAAAAGATGATGAAATGGTTTTGTGGCAGAGGTGGCTTGCGTGGCAAAACGCTTAAGGTTCAACGACAAAGTTATATACTATATAACTTGTCTGTTATGTATTACTTATTGCTTTTGTATAGGTTATTCGTTTGCTTATTCGTTAACGATATATATATCTATTTCAGGTAAACAAGTTTTATAAAGTAACCCGAGCCATTTAAAGTGTTAAAATATATTCTCAAAATATTATATGTTTATTAAAGTTGTGGTTAAATAATATGCTAGGACAATATATTATTTATAGTTTACGTCAAAATGGTCGTTAAATAAAATAAGTGTTAAACATATTTATTTAGACGAACGGTGGTAAAATAGCGTAAGTCTATTAGTTTATAAAAGTTTTTAGAAAAATACCAAGTGAGTTAAAGTTGGAGGGTTGAAAATGTAAAAATTTATATAATTTATAAAACTTATAAAAGTCTTTTAAGAAAATGGTAAGTGGTGCAAAGCCGAAGGGTTGAAACGGCCAAAAGGCAAAAGTTGCAATAATAATCAAAAATAACAAAAGTGGTACCACTCGGGTTCGAACTCATGACCTTTAGTTCAAAGCAAAGTGTCCCCAACCAAATGAGCCAAGCTATTTGTTATGTTATATTTTGGAGTTTAATGTATTTAAAGGTTTCTAAACTATTAAATCTTTGTTAAACCCCTACTCAGTATACCGAGCATGTGTGCATGCATTTGAGTTTCTCATTTCCAGTTTTAAAAACAGATTTTGTCAATAAGTGATATGGTTCCATGTTTTCATGTTTAACGAGAGACATATATGTATAAGTTTTTCAAATGAGAATCCTTAACGACATACTATACGTATCAAAAGAGATAAGTTCAAGTTTAAAAGAAATGATCCCGATTGAGAAATAAGCTCATAAGCTTAGTAAATACGTTACATAACTTTGAAAATAGTTTCGCGAGACAAACTTAGTTATTACTTTTCGTTTTCGTTTTCACAAGTTGTTTAAGATTTACCACAACGGGTTATTTTTATTATGTAGGTGGGTGCGTGTCGTTTTACAAACCAGTTAAACCCCTCGATTTCATACTTATTCGTGAGTGCCACACAAGATTTGAGACTACCACAAAAATGGTTAACGAGAGTAATGTCGAATGATACAAGTTTTAGTGAACACAACGTTTGACGATATACAAGGAGGCTTAAAAGAGATGAGTGTTGAGTTGCTTACGTGAATGGGAGTGTACTAGGGAATGAACAAGAATCAAGGAGTTAGAACTCGTTGAGCTTTCCAAAACACAACCCGATGAGCTCCTAAAATAAAGACCCGATATTCCTTAATTTCCACAACCTTATTCATGATAACCAGAAGACCAGGGCACCTTTATTTGTGCTTGTTTTAGTGGGTTTGAGGTGGATGTCGAGCAAGAAAGAAAACCAACAATACTTTTATCCCAAGATTTCTAGTTTACTAATGACCCCAAAAGCTCTTTTTTCCTTTTCTTTTGATGCTACTGTCGAGAGTGAGAGAGCAAAAGGAAAGAGTTTCAAAAAAAATGTGTATGCTTTGGACTTGTCTAGGTGCGGTTATAAAGGAAGAAAAGAAGAAAGAAAACAAAACAGAAATGTTGTTTGGAGTGTTTAATGAGCAAAATTTATGAGATGGGATGGAGGAGTGTTATAGGGTGAGGGAAAGTCAAGGTAGGATGTGGATTGTGGTATACATGAATGGGTTTTGTGTTCCCTTTGGTTTATATGTGTCGACTAGGAAGAAACAAAAGAAGGAAAATATCAAGAGGGTATGTTTGCTTGTTGTAGTTCTGCTCGTACAGTACCAAAAGGGAGATAAAGGAAGACTTTAAAATGTGATTTATGAATGTGTTTGCATGTGCATGCATGGGGTAGAGTATGGGCATGTTGATAGTATTTTCAAATGCCTTGAATTATTGATAAGATAAGACTATGCTTGTGTCAGTGTGTATAATTGTTTGTCCTGGTGTTTGGCATGTCGACACCAGCAAGAAAAGAAAAACATGGGATTGCATGTGTCAGAGATTGAGTGTGTTTGTGAGTAGCAAAGTTAGAATTGACCTTTGTGAATATTTTTATATGTCGACTAAGATTTTATGTTGTACATGATTTATACAATTTGTATTACACACGATTTATGATGATGAAACATGTTTATTAACATGTAATTAGGATAGAAATAATATTAGAATCACGTAGAAACAAACCGGAGTTAAAACGGTTAAGTTTTGAAAATATATATATATATGTCGACTAGGTGCTTAAAGGCTAATCACTTTGCCTTTCGAAAACATAGCAACACTCAATATATTTTTATGAGATTTGGCACGTTAAGAGTTTACCAGGTGAGAAAAGATGTGGTGTAAAAATATATATATGTGTCGTGTTTAGAATTTGAGAGAAAATGGAGCGATTTGGAGTGGGATTTGCTCGACTGAAAACTGAAATTAGAATGGGAATTGGGTTTGTGTTGGGCTGATGAATAGTGGTGGATCGGTGGATATGTTGGGCTGAAATTTAATTAAGGCCCAATGATATTTATTTAGGAATAATTAATGTCTAGTGAAATATGTAATTTTTGTTAAACGCGTCGAGAACTTGTTTCGTCATTTGGTGATTTATATGATAACGTTTTCGTGTCAAAATAATATAATAAAGAAAATTTTAAATTTTTTTTCGTAAAAATGGTGATTAAAAATAATGACGAAGATTAATATATAATTAAACGTTTTTAATTATAGGAAAAATCACGGGATGTGATAGTACCTACTCGTTAAACTGAATCCCGTCCCGGGATTCCAGTCTAGGATCGTTGTTATCAGGAGGTTTGAATGAAAACTTTTTAGAGAGAGTTTGTGAAAACGTCGGTTTTTGTAAGGAAAACTTGTTAATTAAATTTTTAGAGACACACAGGATTTGTTCCAAATTTCTCTAGTAAAAAAAAAATATGTATGGAAAGTCAATCTGTCTTATGATGGGGTGAGTAATAGTTTAAAAATTTATTTGGTTTCTTGGGGTTGATAGCAATTGTTGGGGATGAATGAAAACAGAGAAGTTGGTTTGTTCTGATTATAGCTGAGTCCACAAAGGGCTAAATCAACGTGAATTAAGACCAAATAACTAGGTGGGAGTTTGTTTGAGTTTGCTGAAATTGTTTTGGAGTTCGAATGGAAAAATATTTAGGCAAAAAGTATGATCTTTTGTTTAGTTGGAGTGGTGACAATCGAGCTGAACTGTGTTGATAATTTGGCCATCGAATGATAGAGTAAATGAAAGAGTCTTGTCACATAAGATTTATAGGTGTGTGCTAAATCGAGACGTGTAAAAATATCGATAGGTTGTTAAGAAAATAACACGGAGAACGATTCAAAAATAAGTGAGCACGAGTTGGTTTATCTTAAGAATAAAACTTAAGTCTTGGGCTTGAATAGTATCAGGCTCAATTTCTGACCAAAGGCCCAAAGTTAAAAGGGTGGGTTCGGTTTGGCGAGTATGAAATGTTTAACGCATGTTTCATGACATATACGGTTATGGGATAGTTTAGGATCGTTAAAATAATGTCTAAGAGTGTTGAGAAATCGTTGGGAAGTTCGCAATCTTTTAGAGATTGAAGAGTCGAGACGCACGAGCGGTGTTTATTCATATGTGGCGTGTTCATAATTTGTAAGTTATGGTGTTTGGACGTTTAAATAAAATCCCTTGTGAGCACAATTTGGATGAGAATTTATTTATTCTGTCGTGTTTAGATATTTCTTTTGAATTATAATAAAAATCTGTGCGGGTAACCTACCCGTTAAACAAAGAGTTTTGTTGATACAGATTTTTACAAAGAGAATTTTGGATAGGGATGTAGAGGAAAATTTGCCGGATTATCAGCCTTTGGGGAATGATGAAAGTCATTTTGTCTTTGAGTAGTGAATAGTGAACGTCTGTGGGTAGGATAGTAGTCTACGGCTACCGCCTTACATATCCCACTTTTTCCTTTTCACTACTCATATTTCTTTCATCCAAAGATTTTAAAATGTCATACACCTATACTTTTCTAATAATTTTGTATGTTGTTGCAGACACCTTATTGGCTTACATCCCAAAGGAAGATTTGGAGTTTTTGGATTGGATTATAGCACTTCTCGTGCTAATTGTGGTTTTGGCTGTTGGTGTGGATGAAAATATGGGGGTAAGAGATAGTGTTATGATAGGAATGGTGTTTCGAACCCGTACAATAACACCAAGCATTAACGTTTATAGTGTTAATAACTTGTGTATTATTGTCGTATAGGGTATTCGAGGTGTTACACCCAGTTGTGATTCTTGATCTTGCTGGGATAGTGGTGTTTTTCATCGGCTTGGCAGGCCAACCAATTGGTTTTTCTATACCTTACCTAGTGATATTTGTAACAATAGCATTACAAATGCTAATTGTATCGTTGTGTATCACTATACGGGGTTTCTAATGATATTTAGTGGTTCTTGGTTTCATATGCATGTTATTTCAGATATAATTGAACCGATTTATCTATATTTCGTTATTTACATAGAGAAGCGTCCCAAACCATGTAACTAAGGAAATATAGACTGATGGTTCAATGATGTACAATTTCCTGATTTGAATAAAAGGGCGTCCCAATCCATTCAAATTAAGACATTGTAAATCATCTTAAGATTCTGACTTAACATCCATACTAATCGACAAGGTAATTCATGCGCGGATTTTTAGGGAAATGGAAAGAGTATGTCATACGCATCTATAAAGATGGGAATAAGACAATTAGGAAGGATTAGTATACTACTTGAAATAGCTAATGAGTATGTATCAATATACTAGAGTGTTGCTTGTAGCATAAATTATCTAGAAGTTCCAAAATCGTATGGCAGGTGGAAGGTACGGAGAGCGTAAAGGCTATAAAATGTTTTGTTTGTAAAAACGGTTATAGTTCAGATCTAAATTAGATCTGTTTCGCTATAACCAAAGCTCTGATGCTAATTTGTAACACCCCCAATTTTAAAATATTTGCAGCGGAATAAAGATTGGGTGTTACTTCATAGCTCACAGTTTTTCAGTAGAAAATGATTATCAATTTAGTCATTTTAAAACATTTATCGTTCGAATTTTATAAATATCAGAGTTTTCAAAATGAGGTCCCAGTGGTTTTCAAAATTTGTTAAATAAGTTTTCGAATGATAGTAAAATTTATAGCCTTTGTAAGAATCTGTGCTCCTCCGTACCATCCTTGCTCATTATGGACCTGAGATAAACACATGCTAAAAGTGTCAACACAAAGGTTGGTGAGTACATAGAGTTTATAAGTATAGTAGTTGATTTCCAAGAATCAAAAGAGTTTGTGAGTTTATACTATTAATAATAAATGATTTATTATCAAAATCAAAGTGTGAGTAAAATCCATAGTGTTTATAGTCAAAAGCAGTTGATTTATCAAAATCAAAGTTAACATGAAATAGTTTGTTGGTTTGCCCAAACTGGGTCAACACCAAAATAGTTTGTTTTTGCCAAGAAATAATGATTTTCTACTATATAGTGAACACAAATTAGTAATTTGATAAAAATAATGAGCTACGTTGTTATACGCCAACAGCACTACAACCTGATTTCCCTAAGCCTCATGACACTCATCCGATTAACAGATCTCATCATAAATGATGGATAATAGTAACAAGGGCCCTCGGGATAGGTTCTTGCCAGTAACCTATGAGATTTCAAATAAAGTGCGCTTGGTAGTTTTCTCCAACGCCCAAACGGGGATTGTCAATCCCTAATAGATCTATCCACAATTATTTACGTTCACCCTCTGGGTGACTAAGGTTCATGATATGAGGGACTTTTGGCAATAGTAAACTTAGGAAATAGAAATCAGATATAGCATACAGTTGAAAAGTTACTTGTAAACAGGTTTATAGCAGTTATCTCTCCATGAGATATAAAATGTATAAAATGGTGGGCTATGGTCTCACAGTAATTTGTAAATAGTTTGAAATACTTATGAAAGTAAAAGTAGTAGTTGAGCATGTATCTCCCCCGAAAACATTTATAAAAACGGGGCTAAGAACTCACAATAATTTGTAAATAGTTTAAAATACTTATGAAAGTAAAAGTAGTAGTTGAGCATGTATCCCCCTCGCGAGGTTTATAAAATGTTTAAATAAGTAAAAGCGAGGCTATGAACTCACAGTAATATGTATAAGTTTAAAATACTTATGAAAGTAAACGTAGTAGTTGAGCATGTATCTCCCCCAAAAGATTTATAAAACATTTATAAAAACGGGGCTAAGATCTCACCTTAAGTGATACTAGGAATGATGAAAGTAAGTGCGAGTGAGAGTATGAGAATGATTTTGGAAGCGTCCTTTGTACGGAACCTGATAAATAAATTTATCTGAGAATCTAATCAAATACTATTTGGTAGTTGAATAACGATTAATGAATTACGATTAATCGTTATGATGAAAAGATGATGAAATGGTTTTGTGGCAGAGGTGGCTTGCGTGGCAAAACGCTTAAGGTTCAACGACAAAGTTATATACTATATAACTTGTCTGTTATGTATTACTTATTGCTTTTGTATAGGTTATTCGTTTGCTTATTCGTTAATGATATATATATCTATTTCATGCAAACAAGTTTTATAAAGTAACCCGAGCCGTTTAAAGTGTTAAAATATATTCTCAAAATATTATATGTTTATTAAAGTTGTGGTTAAATAATATGCTAGGACAATATATTATTTATAGTTTACGTCGGTCGTTAAATAAAATAAGTGTTAAACATATTTATTTAGACGAACGGTGGTAAAATAGCGTAAGTCTATTAGTTTATAAAAGTTTTTAGAAAAATACCAAGTGAGTTAAAGTTGGAGGGTTGAAAATGAAAAAATTTATATAATTTATAAAACTTATAAAAGTCTTTTAAGAAAATGGTAAGTGGTGCAAAGCCGAAGGGTTGAAACGGCCAAAAGGCAAAAGTTGCAATAATAATCAAAAATAACAAAAGTGGTACCACTCGGGTTCGAACTCATGACCTTTAGTTCAAAGCAAAGTGTCCCCAACCAAATGTGCCAAGCTATTTGTTATGTTATATTTTGGAGTTTAATGTATTTAAAGGTTTCTAAACTGTTAAATCTTTGTTAAACCCCTACTCAGTATACCGAGCATGTGTGCATGCATTTGAGTTTCTCATTTCCAGTTTTAAAAACAGATTTCGTCAATAAGTGATATGGTTCCATGTTTTCATGTTTAACGAGAGACATATATGTATAAGTTTTTCAAATGAGAATCCTTAACGACATACTATACGTATCAAAAGAGATAAGTTCAAGTTTAAAAGAAATGATCCCGATTGAGAAATAAGCTCATAAGCTTAGTAAATACGTTACATAACTTTGAAAATAGTTTCGCGAGACAAACTTAGTTATTACTTTTCGTTTTCGTTTTCACAAGTTGTTTAAGATTTACCACAACGGGTTATTTTTATTATGTAGGTGGGTGCGTGTCGTTTTACAAACCAGTTAAACCCCTCGATTTCATACTTATTCGTGAGTGCCACACAAGATTTGAGACTACCACAAAAATGGTTAACGAGAGTAATGTCGAATGATACAAGTTTTAGTGAACACAACGTTTGACGATATACAAGGAGGCTTAAAAGAGATGAGTGTTGAGTTGCTTACGTGAATGGGAGTGTACGAGGGAATGAACAAGAATCAAGGAGTTAGAACTCGTTGAGCTTTCCAAAACACAACCCGATGAGCTCCTAAAATAAAGACCCGATATTCCTTAGTTTCCACAACCTTATTCATGATAACCAGAAGACCAGGGCACCTTTATTTGTGCTTGTGTTAGTGGGTTTGAGGTGGATGTCGAGCAAGAAAGAAAACCAACAATACTTTTATCCCAAGATTTCTAGTTTACTAATGACCCCAAAAGCTCTTTTTTCCTTTTCTTTTGATGCTACTGTCGAGAGTGAGAGAGCAAAAGGAAAGAGTTTCAAAGAAAATGTGTATGCTTTGGACTTGTCTAGGTGCGGTTATAAAGGAAGAAAAGAAGAAAGAAAACAAAACAGAAATGTTGTTTGGAGTGTTTAATGAGCAAAATTTATGAGATGGGATGGAGGAGTGTTATAGGGTGAGGGAAAGTCAAGGTAGGATGTGGAGTGTGGTATACATGAATGGGTTTTGTGTTCCCTTTGGTTTATATGTGTCGACTAGGAAGAAACAAAAGAAGGAAAATATCAAGAGGGTATGTTTGCTTGTTGTAGTTCTGCTCGTACAGTACCAAAAGGGAGATAAAGGAAGACTTTAAAATGTGATTTATGAATGTGTTTGCATGTGCATGCATGGGGTGGAGTATGGGCATGTTGATAGTATTTTCAAATGCGTTGAATTATTGATAAGATAAGACTATGCTTGTGTCACTGTGTATAATTGTTTGTCCTGGTGTTTGGCATGTCGACACCAGCAAGAAAAGAAAAACATGGGATTGCATGTGTCAGAGCTTGAGTGTGTTTGTGAGTAGCAAAGTTAGAATTGACCTTTGTGAATATTTTTATATGTCGACTAAGATTTTATGTTGTACATGATTTATACAATTTGTATTACACACGATTTGTGATGATGAAACATGTTTATTAACATGTAATTAGGATAGAAATAATATTAGAATCACGTAGAAACAAACCGGAGTTAAAACGGTTAAGTTTTGATAATATATATATATATATATATATATATATATATATGTCGACTAGGTGCTTAAAGGCTAATCACTTTGCCTTTCGAAAACATAGCAACACTCAATATATTTTTATGAGATTTGGCACGTTAAGAGTTTACCAGGTGAGAAAAGAGGTGGTGTAAATATATATATATATGTGTCGTGTTTAGAATTTGAGAGAAAATGGAGCGATTTGGAGTGGGATTTGCTCGACTGAAAACTGAAATTAGAATGGGAATTGGGTTTGTGTTGGGCTAATGAATAGTGGTGGATCGGTGGATATGTTGGGCTGAAATTTAATTAAGGCCCAATGATATTTATTTAGGAATAATTAATGTCTAGTGAAATATGTAATTTTTGTTAAACGCGTCGAGAACTTGTTTCGTCATTTGGTGATTTATATGATAACGTTTTCGTGTCAAAATAATATAATAAAGAAAATTTTAAAATTTTTTCGTAAAAATGTTGATTAAAAATAATGACGAAGATTAATATATAATTAAACATTTTTAATTATAGGAAAAATCACGGGATGTGATAACTTTGGATTTTGATGATGAAGCTGGTCCTTCAAATCCAATTCAAAAAGAGATTAGGGAGCATACTGCCAGTGATGATGAGACCATTGCTAATATTATTCTCAACATGTCTAGACCAAGAGGTATTAACATTCCTGGTGTTGAACAATCCCAAGCCTTGCAATCTTCTTCTCAATCTACTCAAGAGTTGGATCCAAAAGACAAAGGAAAAGGAATCTTGATAGAATCCAAGAAAAAGAAAAAGAAGTTCACTTTAGCACAGTTAAAAGCTATTGAAGAAGCTAAAAATGAAGAAGTTGCTAGAAAGCTGAAGGCTGACTTGGATGTTGAAGCTGAATTAGAAAGGGAATCAGAGAAGCAAATAATTCAGCCAAGAAGGCCACAATCTATTGCTCAACAAAGAAACTCCATGATGGCTTTCCTGAAGGGTCAAGGATATAAAGGTTTACAGAGGTTGAGATATCCTGAGATAAAGATCTTATATGATGGTATTAGAGAGTCTATTCAGAGGTATGTTGAAGGTATTATTCCTTTTGACTCTGAAAAATTATAGGCAGTTGGAGGATGCAAGAAAGGATAAAGCTGCTAAAAGAAGTGCAAAGAGAAAGAGAACAACTCATGATGATCAGTTATCAAAGAAGCTCAGGTTGTTAAGAACAGATACAGTTGATGAACTGAGAAATTATCTAAGAGTTGTTGATTTTGAGAATCCAAAGAAATCAGATGGTGTTGAGAAAATGTCTATGATTTCTACATTTTCTGTTGTAGAATCATCAGAAGGAGATTATCTTATCTTTCATAGAGAAGATGAATGTTTTAGAGTATTCAACCTGTTGTGGGACATATTGCACATGATAGACAGAGAAGATCTATATCATTTGTATCATCTAGTGCAAGCTTATTTTGAGAATATTCTGCCAACAGGAGGGGGGTTAATCTTACTTGGTGATCTTATAACCATCTAGGAAACAAAGGAAACAAGTAATGATGCTCTGTGGGATACTCAAGAGAATTAGGAAATCACAAGATGGAGATTTTTTGAATCATCAGGAGTGCATTCATTGGAGTTAGAAGATGGTACCATGATTCATACTGATGAGGCGAAAAATGATCCGTTTTTAGGGGGTCATTTTAGCCCGGATTTGAATTTATTTGATCAAATAATGCCCTAAATCATTCCTTTTGTCATTTTAGGTACTTTTGCAGTGAATTATGGAAAAGGAAGCATTTTGGACGTTTTTGGAGCATAAAAGTGAAGAAAATGGCAAAGTCTTAATTTTCCTTGCTGGGAACAGTACCTGACGGCGTCAAGAGTTCTCAAGTGACGGCGTCAAGAGTAATACAAGAGGTGGAAGTGGATAAAGTCCGTGATGATCCAGAAGAGGTTTGCACTAGGGACATGACGGCGTCACCATAGGCCGTCGTGGTCCCAATAAGAGTGACGGCCTAGAGTAGAATTGCACATGAAGGCTTCAAAAGTGGATCTAGGCAATCTAATTTTATTATGGGCGGCGAGTTGACGGCGTCAGAATTTCCTTCTTGACGCCGTCACCCTGTAAAATTTATATATAGTTTTGCAATTTTCATTCATTAGAGAAGAACAATTAGGGTGTAACTTTGGAGAGAAACCCTAGTCCGAATATTACAGCTTTTACAAGGGTTTTTACCCTTTGAAACCTTTCATGTTCAATTAAGATAAGTACTCTTTCAATTCATTCAATATGTCTATGTGTTGTTTGAATATATATTACACTTGTCTTGAATTTAACATGCTTGGCTAGATCTCTTGTGTGTTTGCTTAGATGTAGTGAAACCTAGATGTTAATTATGGGTTGATTGTTTGTTTATAGTTGTTACGGATGATTGTATTCGATGTTAGGCTTAAGAAAACTGGCAGACTTCCATTGGTGACATGCTTGAACGTCTTAAGAAACATGATCAGAGGTGTACTATGATTTTTGGTTGTATTTAATGCGTAGGAGAATTCTAATGATCCCATGTTAAGAGCTTCTAACGGCTCGACATAGTAGTGAAGTAGGATCCTATTGAGTTAGGGAATATTGTACACGGCTCTACGACTAGTATTAAGGAATACGACCCATCATCCATGCAATTGTAACAAACTATCAACCTGTAAAAGATATCTAGGGAGTAATGAAACCTAAGTAAACACAACTTTCCCTATTATTGTTCACACCACTAGTTTAATTAGATTTCATTTCACTTTTGTTATTTTATTTTGATTGCATCTTAGTTATTGGGTTAGTTGATTAGCAACTAATTCCGCCCACTCTTCCAAAACCGAGATTTTTAATTGCTTTTATAAAATATAAAAATACAAAAAGAATCATCTGTCACCTCTAGACCTAGTTTTTAGGCTTTCTAATCCTAGCGACACTATTCCTGAGTTGAACGATCAATCCCCTGGTACTTGTCACTATACTATACTACAACGATCAGGTACACTGCCTGGTGGGGGTTGTAAGCTTCTCGAGATCCCTCGAGAGGTAAAGCCTGGTGCGATTCCCACATATCAAGTTTTTGGCGCCGCTGCCCGGGGAACAGTTATTGTCTAGGTTAGGATTCCTTTTTTAGGTCTACTTGCTAGATTCCTTTCTAGTAAGATTTTATTTTTATTTTTAGGTTTTCTTTAGTCTATCTTTTTCTTCGTGTCTTTGTTCGTAATCTTTACCATCTAACATCATGGAAGGTGGTAACATCTTTGAACCCATCAACCCACCACAACAAAACCACCCACAAAACCCACCACTAGCAAACCAACCTCTTAGGCCCCGAACCCTAGGAGAGTATTCCCGTCCTAGCCATCAAGGCTATCAAAACACTATTGAGCTCACTCAAGGAGCCAATGTGTCCCCCTTGCGATCCGACACCATCCGATTGGTGCAAAGCGGATGTGCATTCCATGGACTTCGTTCCGAAGATCCTAACCAACATCTTAAGGATTTCCTTAAAATCGTAGATTCTATAGACCTTGATGTTACAACTAGAGAGTCGATCCGGTTACGCCTATTCCAATTCTCTCTACGTGATCAAGCTAGTCAATGGCTTGAACGTTTACCCGCGGGATCCATCACCTCATGGGATGATCTCACCACTCGTTTCCTTGCTCAATTTTTCCCACCGGGGAGAACTACCAAGCTTAGAAATGATATCTTGATGTTCCAACAACGTCAAGGTGAAACTCTATATGAAGCATGGACTCATTTCACGGACTTACTCCAAAAAGTCCCTCATCATGGCATAGATCTTTGGCTCCAAGTCCAAATCTTCTATGACCATATCAATCTCTCCACAAGGCGAACCATTGACCAATCGGCCGGTGGTAAGCTACGTGATCTAAGTGCGGAAGAATCATGAGAACTCATAGAAGATCTTGCTCTCTATGACAACGAAAGTTGGAATGATCCCCGTGATTTGAACAAAACGGTCAAGGCAATATCTTTGCCTTCGAACAATTCTAGCACCCCCGACCATAGGATCATGGAACTTGAGGACCAAGTCAAGTTTCTCATGAAATCTTATGAAGCTCCTAAGCCTTCAAGCCAAGTGAACAAAATCACTTCTTCATGCGAATTATGTAGTGGTCCCCAGGACACTCGTGATTGCGTGGAACTCCCCGGAATAGCTTTTGCGGACTACGCATCCTCGCGTACCGACGAAGCAGGAGACAAGTGGTACACTTTCAAACCCGAGCCAAACCCTTACGGTGATTCCTACAACCCTTCTTGGAAAAATCTCCCGAACCTTAGGTGGAAACAAAACCGAAACAATTCTTCCAATCCACCTAATCGTTACCAACCAAACGGTCCACCCTCCAACTGTACTTTCAACAACAATCCTTCTAATAACTATGGTAGTACCAATAATCTTGAAGGGTTGATGTCCAAGTTTATGGTATCTCAAGAAGCTCGAATATCTAAGTTTGAAACCGAATTCAATCAACAACAAACGGAGATGACCAATAAGGTTGACAACTTGTTGAAAGCCCTCAACAACCAAGCGCTAACTACACCTAGAAAGGACACTAGGGACGCCAATAGCAGAATCTAAATTAAGGACCCCTCGTCATCCAAACACGTCGACTTTGTCAATGTTGTCACTATTAAACCAAAAGATAAGGATATAGAAGAAAGTGACAAGGATGAAGTTGGAATAGAAACCGAGACTAGGGATGAAATTAAGGAAGTTGAGGTTAATAAGGGAGAAAAGTTAGAGGAAGTAGAAAATGTAGAAGAGTACTTTGATAAGTTGCCCACCAAGGAAGAACGGGAATATCACAAGGATTTATTCGATGATCCCGAGACACCATATATCCTTGGTTCACCCCTTATTAAAGTAGGTGACCCCAGTAACATCAACATACCATGCAATATTGGGCATATGCATGTATGGAAAGCTTATATCGATCCTAGGTCTCCTATAAACATCATGACTAGGACTTATTATAATTGGGCAATGAAGAAGCAACTTGGTTATAGGATGATGCCTTGCAAGAATTTGATAAGTAATTTTGTTGGAAGAGTGAAAGGATTGCATGTATTTGTAGGAAACTTCACTTATGTTACCGACTTTGTGATAGTGGAAGATACTCGTCCGGTAATAGATTCTTGCCTCAGTCAAGTAGTATTCGGAAAACCATTTGTTGAGTCCTCTAAGATGAGTTATGATCCGACCCTAGGGATAGTTAGATTAAAGGAAGAGAATGATGAGGTTGCTTACCAAATGCCCTATAAGATTGAAGAATATCACCTCCTATCAAACCTAGAAAAGGAACACAAGCAAGCGGTTTACTATAGGAATGATGAGGATAGACGTAGATGAGTAGAATATGTTATGAATAGAATACTTGGATTCTACAAAGAATGCTTGTAACTAGGTCCGGAATACAAAACTAATATTGGAGATGACCTAGAGAATGAGACCAACGATGAGGTCACGTAATTGCCCATGACCTTGAGTCTAGCTACAAGACTCGTAAATAAAGAAAAGCACTTCTTGGGAGGCAACCCATGTTTTGTATAATTTTATTTTGTTTGATTGTTATTTGCTTCCGTATGCATGCTTTATTTTATTGTTGGTAGATCTTGTTTCAAAACTAAAATTGTAAAAATGCTTTGTTTTGTCGTTTGACTTCGTCTTAACTTCATACAAAGGTATTTCGCAAAAGATAAGTGTAAGGGGAAAGCCCATATATGTTTTTAAGAAACGAAATTGATCATGATTCTCCACAATATTAAATGAACATGTGTATTAGTATTTGTTAGAGTCAAATGCTTGTATCGAGTCATAATGATGTTTTGCAGGATTTTCCAGGAAGTAGGACATAAGTTTTTCCAGAAATTTTCCGGAAACTTAACGTAAAGATTTCTGCAGGTCACTTCTGACGGTGTCAGGAATTAACTCCTGACGGCGTCATGTGTAAAATTCTGAAAATTTTGCTAGTTTTGTTTTTCTAATGGAGTCTTAAAGTTTTTGTTAATTCTTTAGTTTTATAAACTCCAGGAAATCTGCAAACATTAATTCCACAAGCATTATATCTTACATTGTTTTCTAGGACTTGTTAGTATATATAGATTGCCGCCGATTTTACGCGAGCTTGCCTTGTTTGTTTTCTCAGGTTTAACAGGTTATGTATGACAAGAAAATGATTTATTTTTCTGGAAGGGAAGCTTTGAATGTTCATTTTCTTGGAGGAAGATCTAACCTTGTTACCACACTATCCACACCGAACGAATCAGGGGAGTATTTGATTTCATTTTTTTACCTGTTTCACTTTTATATTATTTGATTGAACATTGGGGACAATGTTCATCCTAAGTGTAAGAGGAGGGTAAATGATGATACCTTATAGGATACTATTGCACTTGACTTTGTTTGTTCGATGGTAGGTGTGTAATAAAACTATGAGAAATACTTGTTAGTGTAATTTTAACGCCAAATTTAAGATTTTTTACAACATTTAGGAGTGAAACTTTAGCCTTAGCAAGCGTCTCATGGATAGGAGTTGTATGACTAGCACAAAACCGTACCATTCAGAAAAATTTTCCACCCAAATATGTGAGGTTCGCCTTTAGATTTGATAGGAAAAACATTCATTATTTGTGCTTATGAGTGTACCGGTAGCATTTAGATTCTAGAACTTGCATTAGTGATGCATCCCGAGACCGTTAGTGAGACTACATTCGTGTAGTAGGATTTACTACATGATAAGAGGCATTAGGATCACCCTTGTGTTAAACCCGTATCTTAATTACTTGTCCATTTAAGTCATATTACTTGGCTAGTGAAGTCAATTAATTTTTCCCACACCTTAGCGTTGTACTCATTTTTAGTACACGAAACCCCTAGTACACCCCTCCGAGCCTATCTTTTCGTTTCTAACTTTAAGCATCTTGCTTAAAGGAAGAATTTGTTACAATCCACCCAAATGTACACCCAAATCGCCTTAGCCTTCCGTGTATGCACTCATCTTTAGTGCATTATTGTTATTTGTTTAAACCCTTAGTTAATTATCTAATTGATTACATGGTTGCTAAGTCGAGTCATATCCTTGTACATATTATTTTAGGACGATTGGGACTCATGGGTAGAGTACTTGTGTTATGGAGTAATGGGGAAGAACATCATATTATTACCCCCATATGTGCGTTAATCTAAAAAGTACTCTAAGTGTTTTGATTATCTTGATTCGAGTCATTAGATTAGTTTATTGTAAAGTATGTAAAAATTCAAGTGTAAGGGGAATGTTCATTCTCTATGATGTATTATTTAGGATGGTAGGGTAAGAGTGTATGCACAAAAAAAAAATAGAAAAAGAAAAGAGAAAAACATACGGACTACCATCCCGTTTCATTCTATGTTTGTTTTAAGTTTTTGTTATTTTTTATTTATTAGCTTAAGTCGAGTCTAGTCTTGGCTTAGCAACACCATATTGTACATGTAATTAACCAAGATGATTAACTCGCCACCAGTAAAGATTGCCTATATCTAACAAAACCGTGTATTCCATATCCCTACACCTAACGTTATAACCCTTTGAAATACCTCTTTGATAGTTTATCCTAGGTTCTTACGCCATGTGGTGGAGGTTTGATTCTTTCCCAAGCCTATGGTAATCTATTTTGCTATGACAGGTAGTGAGAGATGTTTTCCATTTCCATATTGTGATATATACTTTATTACACCCGAGAGATGTGAGTATCTAAACGCTATTTGTGAGGTGCTAGTGTATGACCTCCGTGCTTGTCTTTGGTCTTTAGTGGAACGATTATTTGTTGTAATTACTTTTCTATTAGTGTTAAATGACCCCTAACTTGTATTTTGGTTAGAATAAAAGCGCATTTGCTTGAGGACAAGCAAATCTCAAGTGTAAGGGTATTTGATGAGGCGAAAAATGAACCGTTTTTATGGGGTCATTTTAGCCCGGATTCGAATTTATTTGATCAAATAATGCCCTAAATCGTTCCTTTTGTTATTTTAGGTACTTTTGGAGTGAATTCTGGAAAAGGAAGCATTTTGGACGTTTTTGGAGCATAAAAGTGAAGAAAACGACAAAGTCTTAATTTTCCATGCTGGGAACAGTACCTGACGGCGTCAAGAGTTCTCAAGTGACGGCGTCAAGAGTAATACAAGAGGTGGAAGTGGATAAAGTCCGTGATGATCCAGAAGAGTTTTGCACTAGGGACATGACGACGTCACCATAGGCCGTCGTGGTCCAAATAAGAGTGACGGCCCAGAGTAGAATTGCACATGACGGCGTCAAAAGTGGATCTAGTGTTGGGATCAAAGTTTTACTAGTTTATCAAGTCTCAGTCATTTGTAATAATAGGTTGCTTAAGTTATTATTTACTTTCATTAATGTTATGTTTACAAGATTACTAGACTTAAGTTATCTAGCCCATGGGCCTTAAGCCCATACGATTTGTATGAAGGGAAGGAGTAGGAGTGTTGCCCTAGCTCCTTACCTATAAATACTAGTCTTAGGTCTCTTGTAAACTTGGTTGTTTATTTGAAATCTTAAGGAAACTCTTGCACTTATATTTCTCTCATTCAAATATTCACCCAACTCCTTATATCTATCTCATTCTTGTTTGTGTGAAATCAATATGGTGACCTAACAAGTGGTATCATTCGCCATATGAAGGTGTAGTTATTGTTTCTCTTTGAAATTCGATCCTTAAACTATTTTTAATTTGTTATTTTGTAACAAAACTTGTACTTTCTTGTTTGTTTCTTGGTTTTTATCACATCTTTGCTTAGAAACTTGTGCTACAAATCATATCAAACAAAAAAGTATCAATTTTTCTTTCAATATTAACGAGTTGATTTTTGTACTCTTTTTCGAAATTATTTATATTTTTGAAAAAGTTTGTCAAGTTTCTAACTTTCATCAAGATTTCATCATTTTACAACTTGAAGTACAAAAATCTTGGATTAAAAACTCGTTTTTGGATTGCTTTCATTGAAAAACATATTTCTGCCTAGTTTCAAAATCCTTCTCAACGCCAATTTTCGAAATCGTGGTATTGTGCTTCTTTTCGCCTCACGAATTGTGGACTCAGTCTTTTCTCTCTTGTATAAGGAAGAAAAGTACTTCGACTTTTGGTAAACTTTCGAAATTGTATAATTTCGAAAGTGTGTTTGTGAAATTGTGTTCTCGAAAATCTCTTTATTTTCGAAATCACAAGGTTTTCGAAAACATCTTCAGTTTTCGAAATTTCAAGGTTTTCGAAAATATCCTAAGTTTCGACATCATTTAGTTTCGAGAAACCTTTCTTTCGCAATATCAAAATTTTTGAAATCTCTGAGTGACTAATTTCGCAATCTCTAAAGTTAAACGTTTCACAATCACAAGGCCCATGACTAAGTTTCGCAATCACTTTAAGAGCATACTTTCGCAATCATCTACTTGGGCAAATTTTTCGAGATTTAGCAAACCTATACCTTCTACAAGATCCATCTTTTCACACAAGTGTTTCAATATGTCTCAACCACCGTACTACAACTTTAACCATCCTCAGCAACATCAGAATCAACAGTATCATCAGCAACAACAACAGTATCAACAATCACCACAATATTATCAACAACCGGTTTACTCACAACAACATAATTTCATGAAACAACATCAGATGGTTCCAATACAACAATCCTATCCTATGTCACCACAACAAAGCCAACTTCCACCAAAACCTACTCACTGGTTTGACAGGATGTGTGAAGTCATTTCAACTCAACAATCCAGAACACCAATGCTAACACCAGGAAATTACATTCAGTGGGCAAGTCGATTCTTAAGGTTTATTGAACTCAAGAAACCCAATGGTAAGTACATGAAACAAATTATCCTTGAAGGACCATTTCCTTGGCCTGTTAACTACGTTGGCGGTGACCCATCTGCTGATCCTCCAGTAGCTCCAACTGCTGTGCGTGTTCCTGAGTCTTCACTTACTGCTGAACAAAACCACCATCGTGAAGCAGATGAGTATGCTATGTCTTACATACTTCAAGGAATACCAAACATCATATTCAGAAGTGTTGATGCTCAGACAACTGCAAAAGCTATGTGGGAACATGTCCATCTACTTATGTAAGGCACACAATTGAACAAGGAAGACATGGAATCTAAACTTTACTTGGAATACACTAATATCATGATCGAACCAGGGGAATCCCTTGAGTCATACTTTCATCGTTTCACCAATGTCGTCAATGATTTAGAGAGACATGAAGTACCCCTTCCAAGAATCGCTGTCAATACAAAGTTTGTTAGTAGTCTGGGTCCTGAGTGGCATAAGTATGTGACATTTGTGAGACAAGCTATGAATCTTCATAGAGATCCATATGGTTTGTTGTACGACTATCTCAAGCACTATGAGTCTGAAGTTGAAAAAGATAAAGTCGCACGAGGAGGATATACACCACCACCTACTTCTAATCCACTTGCACTCGTTGCTCAATCTCCTGCTACACATCCTCCGATGTCTAATCATGCTTATGATCAGGAACAGAATTATTTCAGTCACCAGCAACCTCCTACTTCTCAACAAGCTTCTACTCAACTCACTCCATACGACAACAATGATAGCATGTATTACTCTAATCAGATTGAAGATGATGATGATGACGTCAATACGTTGAATCAAGGACTTGCTCTTGTTGCTCGTGCTTTTAGCAAATTCTCCAACAAAACCAACAACCGTCTTCGTTCTTCATCAAATACAAGAAATCAAGCTGTCATTCAAGATGGTTGAGTTGAGATTCAGAACCATAATTCTGGACGTTCAGGTGGGTATACTGGAAATTCTGGGTATGGACAAAGAGTCAACAACAATGGGGGATTCAGAAACAATCCAGGTGCTTCTCAGCGAAGTAATGACAATGCTGCTAGTAACAACACAGTCTCTGGGAATGCGATATGGTGCTACAACTGCAACGAAAAAGGTCATATTGCAACTGCATGCCCTCACCCAAGAACCCGCGGCAGTCAGTTTCACAAGCAGGCATTACTTATGGCTCTCAAAGATGAAAAGGAAGGAACTTTCAATGCTCATGAGAACAGTTTCTTTGCTAATGCTTACAATGATGATGATATGGAAGATCTTGAAGCCAATGCAGCTGTGATGCTTATGGCCAACATGCAGGAACATCAGTTGAATGATTCAGGCCCAGTGTTCTCCACTGATGGCTTGTCTCAGGTAAATGACCTAACCACATGCTCCATAGAATTTAATGCATCACCCTCTGTTTCTGAATCAGATCAGGCGCAAGTTGTTCCTTCTGAACCGTTTTTCTCTTCTCAAGAGGATGAACAATTAGACATAGTTGTTATATTTGATGATGACACTGTCGTCTCATTTGATGATCCTATTGAGCAAGACGAAAATGAGTATATTGAACAACATGAACCTCCTTCTGATCCAGCTCCTGACTGTACAGTTACGGCCAAACAATTTAATGAACAACTTCTTTCTAATCACATAATGGACGAGCAAACTAAAGTTTTGAAAGATAATGCCGCTTTGAAAAAGGACATTGAATGTTATAAAATACAACTTTCAAATTTTCAAAATGCAGTTCATCGTGAAAAGAGCTTTGAAAAGTCATTTCAGGAATCATATGTCAAAGAACAAAATCTTCAAAAGCAAATATATGACATTGTTGAGTCAAACGGTAAATTGGTTTCCAAACTGGAAAATGAAAAACATGATCTTCAAAAAAAAGTTGTTCAACTCCAACAGGAACTTTCAAAAACACAAAAAGAGGTGACAACTTGCAAACAGGAATTTTATGAACATAAAGTGCAAAAACGAGAAAAAGAAAATTCTTTACTTGATGATAATCTCGTTCTCGAACGTCAAATTAAAGCTTTTTAAAATATCGTTTATAAACATGGGGAATCTGTAACGACAATTCAAAAGTTTACTTTAAAACCAAAACAAGATAAAGGTTTTGCCCTCGGCGATTACAGATCCACTTTTCTTCGCACTGCGTTCAAAACAAATCCTAAGCTGCACAGTATGGACCAATTGATGGATAATAATGTTGTGCGTGTTATTGTACATAATACTGAGGAAGAATACGAACTTGAAGAAAAGAGTCGATCAAAAATGAGTCAAGTTGAATATTGCAAACCATATGATTACTCAAAAGCTCCTCACATTTCAAAATCTTTTGTTCCGTCAAAAGAAATACCTGAGAAATCAAGGTATATTACTGAGTCTTATGTTTCATCTTCCGATGGAGCTCCTGTCAAACCCGTGGCACAAGTAAATGGTCCATTACCATCCTCTGGAAATGTGACACCTTTACCTACACGCTGTAAAGTTTTAGACTATTTTCAAACATTCATGAAAGGCATCGATAATTTGGAAAACGTCATTGATCATCATTCGCAAATAAAAATTGCTACTTTTCAGTCAGCCTACGAGCGGGAAAAGTGAGACATTTTTCAAAAACAAATTCTGCCTTTAGTTCAACATTTGCGTTATTGTGCTACTCGTTGGGAACAGGAACTCCACAAAGAAGTTAATGATATGAAAGATATTTTCGCTCTTAATGAAAATGCAATTTTGGTTCAACAACGCAAAAACCGATTTTTGAAAACAGATTCCGATCGACTCTTGGAACAACTTCTTCATGCTGATATTCATACTCTTCTCATGAATGATCTCTATTATTCCAGCAATGCTGAATTATTTGCAGATTACTGTGCTGAACTTGTTTTGTTGAAGTCACAAAATGAAACATTGAAACATCAATATGATACGTTGCGTCAAAACAGTGATGATGTGATAAACAAACTTTCAAATGAAATTTGTCAACTCAAACAAAAGATTGATTGGTGTCAAGCTCAAAATATTGAAACAGAATTGCAACTACGAACCAAGATTGAGTTTCTCAAAAACAAAAGTCTTCAATTTAAAAATGAAATTGCGGAGTTAAAAATTGAAAACGCCGAATGGCAACAAAACCGCGATGAAATTCGTTATTGCAATGGTTTACTTGAGTCTGATATTTAGGACAAAAAACACATCATCATTGATTTGAAAGAGAAAATTAAGCTACTTCAAAAAGGATAGTTTATTGAGACCACTGTGATAGCACCTGGAATGTTTCAAATAGACAGAGCAGATAAGGGTAAGCATGCTAAGAGTTCTAATGTTAGCTCTTCCACTTCCACAGGTCTAGTTTCCCCTAAGAGCGTTAGCAGCCCAAAGCCAAAAAGCGTTAAGAAGACTAAAAAGACTAGGCTCTCGCAACGTAAAAGAGGAACACTAGAAGTGCAAGAAGTAGAAGCTCACCTTAGGAACTCGAATAAAACTCATGTTGCATCTGATTTAGATTCTAATCTGGCAAATTGTAATCCAAATCTTAATGTAACCAATGCTGAACCTTCTAATATTTTGAATATTAATGCATCTTGTGTGTTTTGTCATAAAAGTGTGTTATCTGGTGATCATACCAAATGTGTAGCTAATAATCTCTTACATCGTATAAAGAAACGTAGATCCGGCTCTTCTTCTAGGTCCACTAATGCCTCTAAGTCTACCTTAAGAAAAACGCCTACTACAGTTTCAAATGATGTTGTAGTCAACCCAAAAGCAGCAATCAACAATTCTAGGAACACGCCAAAAGCTAGTGCATTCACTAAGAACATAGCAAAAACTAGTTGGAACGGCAACGTTGGTTACAATACAAACCAAATTTTAAATAGATTCCTAAATTGTTAAATATTTGTGTTTCTAACCAACAGGAACCCACAATTTCCTCGGGTTCCACCCTTACTTCTGTTCCATCTCTTTCATCTTCTTTTGATGCAGGTGGTTCAGATCGTTCTCTGGATTGTTGTTAGCGGTTGCACCCGACATATGATAGGCAATCTCAAACTGTTAAAAAACTTTGTCTCAAAGTTTATTGGAACTGTCAGATTCGGGAATGATCAATACGCTTTAATCATGGGTTACGGAGACTACATGCATGGGAATATTGAAATTAGCAGAGTATATTATGTTGAAGGCTTGGGTCACAACCTCTTTTCAGTCGGTCAATTTTGTGATGGAGATTTAGATGTAGCATTTCGCGAGAAAACCTGTTTTGTTCGTGATCTACAAGGCAATGATTTGATGTCTGGCAAACGTGACACTAACCTTTACACAATTTCAATGTCTGACACGATCACTTCATCTCCAATCTGTCTTCTATCCAAAGCTGAAATGACTAAATCCTGGTTATGGCACAAACGCCTTTCTCACTTGAATTTCAAAACGATGACTGATCTCGCTCGTCACAAATTAGTTGAAGGCTTTCCAAGATTCCGTTATGCCAAAGATCATCTATGTCCAGCCTGTGAACAAGGAAAAAGTACTCGTGCTCATTTTCCTTCAAAACCTGAACACAGCACTAATCATGTTTTACAAATGCTTCATATGGATTTGTGTGGTCCGATGCGTGTTCAAACAATCATCGGTAAACGCTACATTTTAGTAATTGTTGATGATTACTCTCGCTGGACTTGGGTTTATTTTCTTCAAAGTAAAGATCAAGCTCCTCAAATGATCATCACCTTTCTTACCAAAATACAAGTTCAGCTTCGCAACACAGTCAGAATTGTTCGAACTGACAATGGCACAGAATTTAAGAATCAGACTCTAAGGTCGTATTTTGAGAAAGTGGGAATTGAACATCAAACATCTATTCCACGCACACCCGAACAGAATGGAGTAGTCGAAAGATGCAACAGAACATTAGTGGAAGCTGCTCGAACGATGTTAATCAATGCTCAATTACCAGATTACTTATGGGCAGAAGCTGTTTCAACCGCTTGCTATACTCAAAACCATTGTATGATCACAAAACGCCATCACAAAACCCCATATCAGATTGTTCACAAAAGGAAACCGAACATCAGTCACTTTCATGTATTTGGTGCTTTATGTTACCCAGTCAATGATCGTGATGATCTAGGTAAACTTAAAGCTAAGGCTGACATTGGAATATTTATAGGATATTGTGAAAATTCAAAAGGCTTTCGGATATGGAATCTTCGTACTCGGGAAATTCATGAAACTATTCATGCTAATTTCGATGAACTCACTCAAATGGCTTCTGAGCAACACGGCATAGGACCCGCAACCAACCGTCTTAACTTTCCGGTCTCTTCGGATGGACCATTGTCACTTTCTCGTAAAGAAGTGGAAACCTTGTTTGCTCCATTGTTTGATGATACGCCTGTTAACCATCCATCTGAGGCCACACCAAATTCCGCTGCACATCTTGATCAACATCAAGGACCTGATACACCTCATCAAACAACAACTACTGTTGGAAGAGACGGTCCTCCAGTCATATCACCTACAACAACAGAACAAACTGGGTCTAACTCACGACAATCAGCTGGAGATTCCATACCTTCATCAGTTCCACAACCCGCAGAGCATGACCCAGAACCATTCATTAACCCATTTGCAAATGCTCACCCTGTCCCCGACATTGCTGAGTCATCTTCACGCAATTTGGTTCCTGCTCACTTGCGAGATACTTATCAACTTCATCCTTCGACACACAAATGGACTAGAGATCACCCCTTAGTTCAAATTATTGGCCATCCAGATGCACCTATCATGACAAGACAATTCCTTCACACAGACGGTGAAACTTGCATTTATGCACTCACAGTTTGTGAAACCGTACCTAAAAACGTCAAGGAAGCAATGACTTATGGAAACTGGATTGAGTCTATGCAAGAAGAATTCGAAACCTTTCAAAGATTAGAAGTCTGGGAATTGGTTGAAAAACCAGAAGGCATCATTGTCATTGGTTTAAAATGGATCTGGAAAAACAAACTGAATGTAGAAGGCACTGTCATACGCAACAAATCACGCTTGGTAGCAAAAGGTTACTCTCAAGAAGAAGGAATCAATTTTGAAGAATCATTTGCTCCTGTAGCTAGACTTGAATCTGTACGGATATTCTTAGCATTTGCTGCTCATCGGAATATGATTGTTTACCAAATGGATGTGAAAACGACTTTTCTAAACGGTCAACTCCGAGAAGTGGTTTATGTCAGTCAACCTGAAGGATTCGTTGATCCAGAACGTCCCAATCATGTCTACAAGCTTAAAAAGTCTCTCTACGGTCTCAAGCAATCCCCCAGGGCGTGGTATGATAAGCTTTCTAAATTCCTGTTGGCTAATGATTTTACTCTAGGCACGGTGGATCCAACACTGTTTACAAAAACACACGGGATGGACTTATTAATCGTTCAAATTTATGTCGATGACATTATTTTTGCTTCAACCAACAAAACTTACTCAATGGATTTTGCAAAATTAATGACATATAATTTTGAAATGTCCATGATGGGTGAACTTACGTTCTTTCTAGGACTACAAGTTCATCAATCACCCCGTGGAATTTTTCTAAATTAGTCCAAATATGCTCTTGAGATTTTAAAGAAACATGGAATGCAAAGTAGTGATACTATGAATACACCGATGGCCAATTCCACTAAACTAGATGCTGATATACATGGGACTCTAGTTGACCCTACCAAATACCGTAGTATTATTGGGTCCCTCATGTATCTCACATCTAGTAGACCTGATATTGTATTTGTGGTCTTTATGTGTTCTCGCTATCAGGCTAATCCAACTGAAAAACACCTCAATGAGGCAAAAAGAATCCTTCGATACATAAAGGGAACCATCCACTTGGGTATCTGGTATCCGAAGGATTCTGGTTTTGAACTAATAGCTTTTTCAGACGCTGACCATGCAGGATGCTTAGACTCGCGTAAAAGTACATCAGGTGGCCTACAATTTCTTGGAGACAAACTTGTGTCTTGGCAATCAAAGAAGCAGGATTGCACTTCACTGTCATCTACAGAATCTGAATACGTAGCTATGTCTGCTTGTTGTGCTCAAGTCATTTTGATGAGATCCCAACTTAAAGACTATGGCTACCTATTCAATAAGATTCCGATCTACTGCGATTCTAAAAGTGCTATTGCAATCTCCTGCAACACAGTTCATCATTGCAAATCCAAACACATTGATCTCCGATATCATTTCATCAAAGAGCATGTCGAGAAGGGTACAGTTGGATTATATTTTGTGGGTACTGAGTACCAATTGGCGGACTTACTTACAAAACCCTTAGCTCCATCGAGGTTTGCAAGTTTAGTTCACCAAATTGGTATGCGATGTTTGACACCAGTTGATCTGGAAAAGTTTTTAAAACAAAAGTAAAGTGTCAAACATCAACAATTTTACGATCTTTGTAAAATAAATTTTTTCCTTTATTTTTTTTTCATAAACCTCAAAAACACAAAAATATTTTTCTATTTTTGTTTAAAAAAAAATGCAAGTATATCGCTTTCTTTCAACACCTTGTTATTTTACAAGTGTTGAGGGGGAGACTCGTTTATATTTTTATAAATTTTTCAAAATCGGTATACTTGCATATTACCTTTGATGCGTTGTTTCGGGATTTCATAAGATATTTCATATCTCGTTTCCTTTTCTCAAAACGATGTCGTAAGGAGTATATCTTAGACTGTTGCTTTTGGTCATTTACTTATATCTAACTTTAGGACTTATGTTGCAAAATGGATAGTTAGGGGACTAAAAGTGTCAAACATCAAAATTACTTTATCTCAAAACATACACCCCGTCCTTTACTAAATTACTCAAAACAATTTCATACAAAAACTCTTTCAAATCCACGGCTCAAATTCAAACGAGAAATCCGTGCTACCAATCTCCAATCCGTAAGTTTCTATGCGTTCTTTAAACAATTTCAAACTATGGTTTTCGTTTAATCACTTAAATAACGGTTAGATTTCATGATTTTTCGATTTGAAAACCTAGGGTTTATATAATTTCGGAATTATACAAAACGTGTTTGGGGGGTTAATTCTTGATAGGGGTTTTGTGCTAAAACATGTTTCTAACTTTCCTATAACAGTTAATCTCTCTAAAATACATGTTTGTGTGATTCTCGATACCTAGGGTTTTGGTACGATTTAGGTTTTGTTGATTTGTTAATGTTTTTGTTATTTTTCTTGGTGGGATATGGTCTCATGAGTGTTTGAATCATCTATGTGCCTTTTAATTTGAACAAATTCCATGTATGCATGATTCTCGATGTTTAGGATTTCTTCGTTCATAGTGGATATCTCGTGTTCTGTGTTTATGTGAGATGATAGTTGTGTAATATGCTTCGTATACATATTTATGATATGCTAGAAACTGTCATTCACAGTAGAATCATGATTTAGTCTTTATCGAGAACATGTTCTTGCACATTATCGAAATCACTGAATATGATAGTGTACCTTGTTTCTAATCGTTGAATATCATCATTTGCAACAGGTTTTATCATTTAAATCACTATTTATTCTCACAGAAACGTACGTTGGATGTTCTCGAAATTCTTGTATAAGAATTTTTTTGAGAAAACAGTTTTTCGCAAATACCAGCATTGGTGAAAAGTTTTCGAAAACACATTATTTTCGAAAATGTCATAGTGATGTATTTTTTTGAAAATAATCAATATGCTATCTTTTCGAAAATATGTGTTTGCGAAAATCTTTCATCTGTGATCAAATTTTCGAGATCACCATTAAGTCAATTTTTTTCGCAATCATACTTAATGAGTGTTTTCGAAAAATGTCTCACTTGGGCTGTTCTCGATAAATTTTTTATAGAAAACATTCTATGAAATATTTTTCGAAAAATACCCACTTTGCAAGTTTGCAAAAATATTCTTATTTGTCTATTTCTTGAAAATTTTGGTATCTGTGACAAGTTTTCGAAATTGTGTTATATCCTCATGTGTTTTCGACAATGTTGTACTATGTACTATTTAGTGATCATTGTAATTTCGAAAACATGTAATGTGTAATAATGGACTTTAATCATAGTATAATGTGATGTTATTTGTGATGATTCATTGTGCATGTGTAATCATTTATGTGATTCATTATTACAATAGACTCTCTAAGTACACGTCTCTTATCACTATAAATGCAATAATTGAAGCGTACGTGCTTACATGATTCTAAATGCTTATCTATAATCAAACTTTGCAGTCGTGCTAACTCGTAACAAATCTCGATGTTTGGTTTATGATAATGCTTTTCAGAATAACATGGCTGAACACAACGAGAATGTCCCTGAACAAACTCTTCAACTACTCACCATGGATGACATCACTCCCGCTAACTACAACGTTAAGATAGGCAACAACAATCCTCGAGTTGATTTCGACAAGTTGAGAATTCCTGAGAACTCGTGCAGGATTGTCAAAGATATTCTACTTGCACATCCTTGCAAACATCTGCTCAACAAATCTACTTCAGTTCCTCTGTTTTACCTTCATCAGTTCTGGCTTACTGCTAAGGCGAATTTGGATGATGAGTCTTTCAAAGTTACGTTGGATCGACAAGTCTACAATGTAGATCACGATGTCCTCCGTACAGTCTTCCACCTGCCCCAAACTGACAATGAATTTGCTCCAATATTGCCTGAACTGGATCTCCTTGATTTCTTCATTGAATTAGGATACGAAGTTGATGATGACTTACCTCTGATCAAACATTCCAGATTCAATGCAAAGCATATACCTCAGCCTTGGAGAACATTCTGTCTGTTAGTTGTAAGATCTATATCAGGAAGAAAGAGTGGTCACGAACATCCCAGACTTGAGCATTTACAAACATTTTGGGGAATGGTGACTATGACACCTATTGACTTTGCAGTTCCAATCATGAACGACATAGTCTACAGCATCCAAACCGAACGTGTTAAGACTATGATCCCGTTCACAAGATTCACCAAGCTTCTCATTGAACATTTCTGCAAAGACACTCCAGAATTTATCAAAAGGATGGCAGACCCTGATGAGCCTAAGCACCTCTTCGAGGACGACTTCACCACCTCCTTCATCAAGACGACCACTTCCTCTACCAAGATAAAAGGAATGAGGCTTCCCGAATATCTTCTTGATGACAATATCAAGCAAAGTGTGAACTACAAATTCTATGATGATGCTTACAACAGGGTACAGGAAGAAGCTACTATACAGACTCGCAGCAAAGGAAGTGTGATATCTGGGAGTACTACAAGTACCACTGGCTCACCTCAGACTAAGTCAAAGGCTACTCCCAAGACAAAACCATCTGCCAAACCCAAAACTTCCGCCAAACCTAAACCGACACCCAAACCTAAGCCTGCAACCAAGCCAAAGAAGAAGGTAACACCAAAGTTCGCTCTTCAAGATGAACCTACACCTCCACCTTCTGAAAGCGACTCTGAGTTCGACACAGAATCTGAAGAAGAAGAACAAGACTTTGAATGAAGATTTAGAGTAACAGAAGAAGCATTTCCTGCAACGGAGATCGATATACAACATAGTCTTGAAACTTTTGAAGCAGAGTCTAGAAAGAGAAAAGGGATCACGATTAATGAACCAAATGATGATGAAGAAGACGAACCAATCGTTGAACAGTTGGTCGACAAATGAAAATTGAAAAGTATAATTGTCGACACACGAGCTGAAGAAAAGCAACTTCTCAAAGAACAAAGGAAAGCAGCACTCCAAAGCCGACTTGAGTCTCAACCTTCACCACCACCACCTGTCGATCAATCAGAACATGAAGGAGCTACAAGCAGCATGATTCCTCCTATCGTGTCCACAACTTTAGAACCAGCTTCTCAACCTGATGAAAAAGTTAAAGACACTGATGATACAGGAGACATCACCATGACTGAGACTGCTATTATAGAGGAGAATGTTGGCGGACAGGAGAATATTGCTACGGATCTAGAACATGACTACCTCATTACTCCAGAGTTTCTTGCACGGGAAGCACAGGAAGCAGAGGAACGCAGAAGAAAAGAAAATGAAGAAAAGGACGCTTTCGACACCAACATATTTCTTCAATCATCTTCGCAATCTAAGCAGACTTCCTCAGTGCAACCTCTACCTCCTCAAGACTCTCCACCAAAGGATCCGACTCCTCCTGCTTCTTCTTCGAGCTCTCACAACGAGTCGTCATCCGAATCATCACCTGAGTATTCATCTCCCACACCCTCTAAAACCGCATCAAAGCAACATTCAATCAATGAACCAGCCAAACCAGTTGATCTTCAGAAGCAAGTCAACACACTCACCACCATCGTTACCGGTCTTGCCAAACAAGTTGAAGATTTTCAGGAGTCTAAGAAGCTGATCGATAAGTTCTTGAACTCTGATTTCTCAGGATTTATCAAGACAGTCACACTAGATTATCTTACTGAAAATCTAGTTGAGATTGTCACTCCTGAAGTTGCAAACCTCATTGAACCTATCAAGGTCAATTTGGATCACAGAATTAGAAGTGTCGTAAATAAAATGTTGTCTACCACACCATTCACGCTTCACACTGCAAAAGCTTCTACTGCAACTCCAACCGTCCCTGAATTATCCTTCGATGACCTGCTTGCTCAACTCTACGACAAAGTTGCCTACAAAACCACACAGACTACTGAAGAAAAAGCACTTGTTGATGCTATATTTGCTAACTTGTCGAAAGAGTCATGCAAAGATGCAGTTGGAACCCTGAAAAGGTTAAGGAAAGATGAAGACCCGGACCCGAACTCAAAAGGTAAGAAACATAAGTCTGGAACCGGTCCCTCATCTTCTCAACAACCACGAAAGGATTCTACTCCTTTTGGAACTCAACAACACACCTCAGCTACCGGCCAAGGTCCAACAGAAGAGGAAGAAACCTTCATGCAACCAACTGATGACTACCAAGGTCAACCCGACATCGATTACCGTGCCTCACCTATTCCCGATTCTCAAGCTGGACCATCGTCAACATCAAAGGCTAAAGACAAGGATGCTACATCTAAGTCTAAGAAATCAAAGAAAAGAAGACGTCATTCATGGCTCGACAATGATGACACACCTCAGAATGACTGGTTGACAGAATTGGTACAAGCTCAACCTCCTCTCGAAGATGAAGAACCCCTTCCTTGTAATACTCTACAATTTACTCAAGTCATAATGAAGGATCTTCAGATTAATAAACTTACGAAGACGGAGCTCAGAAGAATCGATAGGGATGCACAGGAATTCCTTAAGTCCAGATCTGGAAACAAAATGGAATACGAGTATCACATGCAGAATATAGCTAGTGCAATGTCTGGCAAGTTTGACTGGCTAAATCCTGAAGTGAATATCGACCTCAGTTCCAAAAACCACGAAAAGCCTTACTTCCCTGACTGGACTAAACCATTACCTTTGAAAGGATTTCCAGAAAAACCCAAGTTACCTTACAGCTTCTTCTTCAACAAAGATCTTCGTAACCTTCAACTCACCCAAGATAAATCCAAGAAGAAATATGCTTCCTCACTTACAATCTCAGTACCAGCCGCAAGATACGAAGTTCCTGCAATTGAAGAGTCTACTCCAGTATTCAGCAACTCCATCGTAGCTTACGACAGAGATGCTCTACACGGGATTCAACACTGGCCAGAACGTCGTCGTCTCGGTTATACTAGCAGAATAGGAGAGAAATCATTGGAAAATGTGAAGCATAAATCTAAGATCATTGCTATCTTGGAGATTCAAGAGTCAAAACGGTTTAACTACATGTTCATGCGTGAGATTGTGGTTAAACGACAAGATGAAAAGAAGTACAAATTCTCCGAAGCAGACTTTCCAGACCTTAATCTCAATGACATCGAAGACATGTATCTCGAAAAGGTTCAAGGAAGAATGCGTGGATTCGAAAGAGAAACTCAGTACAACTTCATGGCATCACTACTTCTATTCATCCGACGATTGATAGTTCAAGAAAGAGTGGAAGATCTTCAGCTTGGAGTGGAAAGTTACCAACAGAAGATCAATTTGACAAAGCCGCAATTCACATTTGATGGAATCTATCAAACATCACAGTTTACTCTCATCCAAGAACCTTCATTTGGTTTCACCTACATCAACAGCAAAAAACTACAAAACTTCATGCGGTTCGATGAGATACACAAGTTCTGTGATGTTACGCTGAAAAACGTTCGTGATGGGCTCGTCAAAAGGTTGAATGATGATCGCAGAAAGATAGCTAAAGGTGAACCACCAAGATGGAAATCCAGTTCAAGAAGACAAGTTCGTAACTTTGTCTTGAAGATTGAAGAAAGGTTATTTCGACGGGAACAGATCAGACGACTGGAAAGCTATATCGGTGTCAGACCATCATTTCCTATCCGCCTCTTCGAAAGACCCGAACCAAAATTCACTGACTTTGATGCTCCACTCACTGATGAAGTTTAAACTGGTACACTTGGATATTAATTTTTCAATATTTTCATTTGATTGAATTGTTTCCATAATGGCTTGTGCACACATTACAGTGTACAACCCGTTCTTGTAAAGAAGGGACCCTGAGGTACGCATCAGTGCCTCAATCCTAATATAAGGAGCGAAGGCTTCTTACTTTTGAGTTGAATTAATCAAACATTTTCTGATTTTCATAATTCTGCTCAAAAGACAAGTATTTCACCTCAATGAGTATTCACTTGTTGAGGGGGAGCACTTGAAAAACTCATCGTTTGAAAAACCAAAAGGTCTTGTTGATATCTCCCCATAAGACTCAAAAAGCATATTTTAATCAAAAGTTCATCAAAAACAACATCTCATATGCTATTTTTGAGGGGGAGAAAAAGTGAATGTGATTAAAATATGAAAGTTCAAAGTTGCTTAAAGTTGTATCTTGTGCGAGCTAGACTCAGAATTGACCCAAGAATTGACGAAACATAAAAGTCAGTAATCTCGAAAAGACTTATCCTCGACGGGTAATAACATCAAGTTAGTTACTAGAGCTAGTTGTCACCTAAAAGCTGACAATGGAACTCTTTAACTAGCCACATAAGCGTGTCTCGAAAAAGGATTTGTCTGAGTAGAAATGTACCGTTTCGAGAAACTTTCTGTGGATTTGACCAGGCCGGGTAATAACTTCAAGCTAGTCTAACTAGTGATGTAAGCGTGTCTCGAATCGGTCAGGTTCACTGAAAGCAGATCAATTCAAAAGTGCTTGTTCCTCCCGCTTGTGCAAATTTATTAAATACTTATGAGCACATGTGAAGGGGGAGCTCTTCATAAATAAACACAAAACTCTCAAAGTGTTAAACAAAATGTTTGATAATCACAAACACTTTGAGAGATTTTCAAAGGTTTCATGGCTACTGTCGGATAATCATGGAGTTATAAGGTGATTAAGATAGGAAAAACAGTCCTATGATCCGCCAGAGCCGGAGGGATCTACCCAAGGACATCACCAATAGTTAGAATTAGAAGTCCTTAGGTATGATACGATAAAAGGAGAAAAGAATGAAAGGGAAAGAAGGAGTTGAAGAATTAAAAAGAAAAGTAAAGAAAAGGGTGAAAAGAAATAGCCCTCCATATGTTCAACCTTAAGGCAGACACCAGGTTCAATTCATATGCTACTGGTTGTTGCTAAGGCGACACCGGTATTGAAGATAAAGCCGTCATGGACCCAGTGACGCACTGGACTAAACCTTCTAGCCACTCAAGTTCTCTTAAAAGAGCTTGTTTCATTCTCACCGGGAACCAATGTAATCTATCGACTTATCTCTTAGAGATGGTTGATATTGAAGCATGAGACCCCTCCCTAGTCTCCGCATAGGAAACCTAAGTGTGCACTTTTCGAGTCTAGAGCCATGAGATACATCAAAGATCTCTTAGGAACACTTAGTATTTCTACAACAGGTGTTCTATATCAATGAACACCAGCTGTAAATTATTGAGTCCTTCGCAGATCTTAGCAATCTGCCGAGAACGTTTATGAGAGAATTTACATAAGTATTTCTCAATGATTGAACGGAAATCCTGCCAGGGTTAACATCAAACAGCCCTGACAGCAGGTCACTTCGGTAACTCCTTGTGGGTTACGCTTAGTGTTTGCGGTGGTTTCTTAGCGGTCTACAGCCGTGGAGTGATCCCCAGCGACTCACCCAGTCATTGAGCTACTTAGTAGGTCTCGTAAGCTCCTTCGGGAGTATCTGACATGGGAACGGCCTTGATAAGGGTTAGAAGGAGTCTTCACAATATGCTGTTGACGATCTCTAATTCCTTATCTGTAAGTACCGGATGTTTTATTGCTAACTGTGTACATGCAGGGTTACATCATCTCCATGGCGACGAATTCCACATGCTCATACATGCATCTTAAAGTCATCAAAAGCTCCCTCACAAATCAAAGCAACACAAAGTTCAAAGTATAAAGACTAAAGATTTTAAGTGAATGAAAGGGACTACGTGCATGTATAAGTCAGAATTCAAAGATGTATGAGCATGTTGGAATGACGGACTACCACCATAGACGCGGAAGTGACGAAAGGCAGACAACTTCATAACTTGATCACTATCACAACAACAATGAACAAAGCACAAAGAACGATGAATGATTGCTATCTCATGAATATTGAAAGACGTCTAAAGCTATGAAAGTCAAAGATGAAGAAATGACAAAAACGTCAAGCAACCGTGACGACCGACCCTTAGGGGGAGATTGTTGGGATCAAAGTTTTACTATTTTATCAAGTCTCGGTCATTTGTAATAATAGGTTGCTTAAGTTATTATTTACTTTCATTAATGTTATGTTTACAAGATTACTAGACTTAAGTTATCTAGCCCATGGGCCTTAAGCCCATACGATTTGTATGAAGGGAAGGAGTAGGAGTGTTGCCCTAGCTCCTTACCTATAAATACTAGTCTTAGGTCTCTTGTTAACTTGGTTGTTTATTTGAAATCTTAAGGAAACTCTTGCACTTATATCTCTCTCATTCAAATATTCACCCAACACCTTATATCTATCTCATTCTTGTTTGTGTGAAATCAATATATTGACCTAACATCTAGGAAATCCGATTTTATTATGGGCGGCGAGTTGACGGCGTCAGAATTTCCTTCTTGACGCCGTCACCCTGTAAAATCTATATATAGTTTTGCAATTTTCATTCATTAGAGAAGAACAATTAGGGTGTAACTTTGGAGAGAAACCCTAGTCCGAATATTACACCTTTTTCAAGGGTTTTTACCCTTTGAAACCTTTCATGTTCAATTGAGATAAGTACTCTTTCAATTCATTCAATATGTCTATGTGTTGTTTGAATATATCTTACACTTGTCTTGAATTGAACATGCTTGGCTAGATCTCTTGTGTGTTTGCTTAGATGTAGTGAAACATAGATGTTAATTATGGGTTGATTGTTTGTTTATAGTTGTTACGGATGATTGTATTCGATGTTAGGCTTAAGAAAACTGGCAGACTTCCATTGGTGACATGCTTGAACGTCTTAAGAAACATGATCAGAGGTGTACTATGATTTTTGGTTGTATTTAATGCGTAGGATAATTCTAATGATCCCATGTTAGGAGCTTCTAACGGCTCGACATAGGAGTGAAGTAGGATCCTATAGAGTTAGGGAATATTGTACACGGCCCTACGACTAGTATTAAGGAATACGACCCGTCATCCATGCAATTGTAACAAACTATCAACCTGTAAAAGATATCTAGGGAGTAATGAAACCTAAGTAAACACAACTTTCCCTATTATTGTTCACACCACTAGTTTAATTAGATTTCATTTTATTTTTATCATTTTATTTTGATTGCATCTTAGTTATTGGGTTAGTTGATTAGCAACTAATTCCGCCCACTCTTCCAAAACCGAGATTTTAATTGCTTTTATAAAATATAAAAATACAAAAAGAATCATCTGTCACCTCTAGACCTAGTTTTTAGGCTTTCTAATCCTAGCGACACTATTCCTGAGTTGAACGATCAATCCCCCGGTACTTGTCACTATACTATACTACAACGATCAGGTACGCTGCCTGGTGGGGGTTATAAGCTTCTCGAGATCCCTCGAGAGGTAAAGCCTGGTGCGATTCCCATGTATCACATATGCTAGCCGAAAGGAGATATCCTCTCACAAGAGATCTCATGGTTAGGATGCTAGATCATGGTATGGAAGTTGAAGTTGAGAATGAAACAACACTTATGGTGATTGAATTGTTCATCAAGTGGAGAACTTCAGATGATGATGCATGATTACTGGTATGGTCTTTATTATATATAGATTTATTGATAAATTAGTACTTTATTCAAAGTACTGCTAGACAAACAGTACTTTATCAAAATACTGCTTGATGCATAAAACCAGTAAAGACTTTTAAATATAAAAGGAAAAACTTTTTAAAAGCACAAGATGTCAGCAACAAACAAATAAATTTTGAGAGTAACACTTGGTGTTAGTACTTGTACTACATAACAAATGGTAATCAACTTACCATGTTTAACAAATAAGAAAGAGTTTGATTCACCATGAGGGTACGACTCTTATGTAAATATCAAATCCGTTTTTAGTTGACAGCTTACTAAAAATTGTATGGTCTTCTACTCACCATATCTGTAATAGTGAAGAGTTGGCTAGCCCACAAGAAAATGGTTTGTGGTAAAGGCTGTGAAAAAAAACCATTTATATGGTAATTAGTTCACCATGGTAGTGATTGTACTAAAAGAACTAGCTAGTCCAAAAGCAAACGGCTCTTGGTAAAGATTTAACAAATCCGTTGATAGCTGATGATTTGCTAAAAATCATATGGTTATCAATGTACCATGGTTTTTAATATAAACTTAAACATTGGCTACTCCAGAGTTAATGGCTTTGGTAAAGAGAAATCAAATCCATTAATTCTCAACGATTCACCTCTCACAGGAGTTAACACACCTGGAAGTGATGAAAATAGTATGAAACTTTATGATCTCATGTACATTTTGCCATATGTTGCTGAGAAGCTGAAAGTTGCTGTGAAGATATCATCTGTTGCTGATAAAGATTATTTTAATGATAACAGTCCAAATACATTGAGTACAAGACAGATAGAAGATATAGATACAATCTTTCCTTGAAGATAAAGATATTGAAGTTAAAGAATCACAAAGAAACTTGAAATCAAGAAAGTGGAATTCAAGTTAGGGGAGGATTGTTGGGATATAAAGTCAAAGTACTTCTGCATATCAAAGTACTTCTGAAGGTCAAAGTACTGCTCAAGTGTATGAAGGTCAAAGTACTGCTCAAAAGAAGAAAGTCAAAGTACTTCTATTATTAAGGACTAATATGCAAAATCGTTTAAAGGACTGTTATGTAAAAGATATGATTAGAATATTCTAAAATTAGTTTAGAATTAGTTTACTTGTCATTCAAGTATTGTAAACCGACTTAAGGTTTTCCTTATGCCTATAAAAGGAGCCTTAGGATGGTATTAGAAGATATCTAGATACACGTACGATATTAGAGAGTTGTTAGGGTTGTTAGTGAATCTGTATAATAAGCAGGTTCAAAGTTTGGTTTTAATATAATCATTAAAGTTCTTCTTAGCTTTGCTGAAGTAGATTCCGCATACTTAACAGAGTTATATCAGTGTTTCTCTATTAATAGTTTTGGAAGTTATTCAAGATTTTTAAACCTTTAACAAGCTATATAGTTAGTTTGGTCAGAGTATATATCGATCCAACAGAAGTTACTAAAAATGGAAAGCCGACTTAAACGAGTAATTTGATTTAAAAAAGTTATTAATAATTAGCCGATCATTTATTCGTGTAGATTTGCTGAAGAGGGAGTAACTTCCTATTCTTATGTTATGATGTGGTTTCGTGGCGGTTTAAGGTACAGATATTCTGACCTTTCTATTAAGGTTTCTCATGATCTCTCTCATATTTTCTGATTTGTTTAACTTCTGATTTGATACCTTTGCTATGATCCCTTTGATATGAACCTTTGATATGATCCCTTTGTTATGAATCTCTGATATGAACTTTCATTATGAACCTTTGATTATGAACCTTTGCTAAGCATTTCTGAACCATCTGATATGAACCATTTGATATGAACCATCTGATATGAATCATTTGATTTGAACCATTTTGATATGAACTATTTGATATGATATCTGATTCTCAGTTTGATACCCGAGCCATTTCACTAGTCATGGGGGTTCCATGTCCGTGTCATTGATGCACCAATGGCATGACTCTAGGGTGGGGGAGTGATGACCCATCACATCCCTTTTTGTTATATGATATGTGCATTATGTTGTTATCGCCACTATGATTTTTGTAAGGGCGTATGGATGCATCCTAGATTTGTTATCTATTATGTTATGTGATATATGTCTGGTGACTGGTGCTTGCGTGCAATACACACCTTTCACATTTCTGGGAGCTAGCTGCTCCATTTGGTTACTGAGGACTCCCCTCATATTATATGGGCTATTTGAGAGGTCTCCCCTCTATATGATTATGAAGACTTATGGTTACATTTGATATGATATGATCTGATCTGTTTCTGGGCTCGTGGTGGATTACTGTCCTATTTTTCTTTATTCCTACACTCTTGTTTATACATGATGATACTTCCTAATGCACCTTATTATATTCTTTGTTCCTTATCTTTTGCTTCGTTTATATATATTTATTCACTGGGTTTTTTAAGCTCAGCCGCATTTCTTTTCTTGCGTCAGGTTTTTGTGGGAAGCTGGGTTACGAGTGGAGAGTACTTTTGGACTTAGAGGACTATACCTTGATAGCTATCCTGGATTTGAGATGACTAGAAGTGACCTCATTGTCAGATTTAGCATTTATTTGTTGTTTTCATTCGTAAACCTTGTACTTCAGATTTTCCTTTGTAACCCTTGAAATTTATTTGTATTACTTAAGTTTTATGCTTGTGTTTGCTTTGATATGTCACAATAATGTAATACTTCTACCCCTATCGGGTTGGGGTGTTACAATTATGGTATCAGAGACAAGGCTGCGACTTGTAGTACATTAAACCTTGACCTGTGAAGTTTGGACCATTAAGTTTCCCCTGTAGGCGCTCATAAGACAACCTTGAGAATTTGCTTTATGATCTCCCCATAGGAACTTAAGTTATTACTAGCGAGGAATGGATAGACTAGGACATCTGTGTAAGTAGCATTGCTTTCGCATCACTCTGATTCGTGCTTCTGCCCTTAGTTAAGCCTTATAAGAACATTTGTTTCAGAGGTTAGAAAGTTATGCTCAACCTAAGTTTAGTAACTAAGAAAGTTTAGAGTGCCTCGGGAACTACATGGATACCTTACACCATATAAGTTCACTTTCTGATTTTGATCTCCATTTTCCGATTTGTTTGGTAATCAGTTCGATACCTTTCTGACCATTCCGTAGATTCTTACAAGAATAATGTGTTTGACACATTCTGTAAAAGTCTACTACTTATGCTGGGCACATTAAGTTTCCTCTGACACTATTTGGTTTTGTATAACCCATTTCTATTCCTATGAGAAATTTGGTGGGTATTAGCCACGAGTATAGGAACTTGTCCACTCCATTCTGATGATGAATCAATTTTGCTAATAGTTTCTTTTGGAAGATTACGATTTTGATATTATTCTGATATGGGTTGTTGATTGAGCATGTAGATGCTAACGACTGTCATATCATACGTCTCACTCTTGGTGACTCAAACGATTATCCTTATTAAAACTCTTACCATGAATTCCGACTCGTAAAACCATTCTATTCATCACTATTCTGAGAACAGTCCTATAAAACCTCATCTGTATGAGACGATTTTTGCCTACCTTTGAAACTCCGTATCGGATTACATTATCTAGACTTGAGAGATTGAAGAAGCAACCACAAGAACCTCCAAGAAGCAGGTGAACACACAGAGAGTAACCTCCGTGAAGTATTTAAATTTTATTCACGAAGAAGAAGGAAGGTGATATGCAGTGAATGTGAATTTTCCCTTAGAGTGACTTAAGGTTTGGTTAACATCTGTTACGTGTAAAGGGACAAGACGATTCTTGAATCTGCTTTCGTATTCGTTTTGATCATTTTGAGTTTAATGATGCCAATTGTATTGGCTATTATGTCAACTATTCTTACGCATCTGATAAATCATGTCTTTCGCGAGTATTTGGACAAACTTGTTATAGTATGACATTGTAGTATGTGTTTAGAGGTGAAAGAGAAACATGAAGACCATGTTCGTATTAAGTTTAGAATGACCCCCATCCAGGAAGAGTAACTTTTAAGTGGCGTTTGTAAGTTACAGCAGATAATACTACTATGGATACTGCGAAGATTGACACTTCCACCGAATGGACCAAGATAGAGGACATCTACCAAAACTTGAAACCTTACAGAAGAGTAGTGGAAGATGTTCACAGCTGGCGTTACCATTGATGAAGCATATGAGAAGAAGAGAGACACTTAGAAGGGACTCGATTATACTGTATGCAGCACGTGGAGATTACAGCTTTGGCATCAAGACAACTAGACCGTAGGAGATGAACTATTCAGCACATAACTGGAGTTTACAGCAGTGTGTTTACCTTGAAGATTGGAAGACACTTCTTGCAAAGATGAAGGTGGTGGCGGACATAGAAGGAGAATGTAATCGAGACGGCAAATTTTGAGCTGTGCTAGAAGACCCGTCGAAGACACGCAGTCTTGCTTCTCTATTCATTTTAATTGGACTAAAATGAATTGATAGCAGAAGCTGACTTGAGGATGGAAGGATGCACAGTGATCATGTCAGAGATTCGCGTTTCCACACCATAATTCCAAGAAGAGTTGCCGAAGGCTTGAGGAACCAGACTTAAGTTTATAATTGCTTTCCACCCTGTGTTCAGATGGACAAACAAAGACAGACTATGAAATCATAGAGGGGGGGGGGGGGGTGAATACGTTTTCGTTTAAAAATCTTTAAACTTGTTGTATCAAATATAGTATAAACCATTGTGGCGAGTTACGCCATTATTAGTCCGGTTTGTTTTTCTTTTCTAAAAACATCCATATGACAAATTTCCGATCAAGCTTGTTGTAATATGAGAAATGCTGATAATAGTCTTATGACTAATATAAAGCATATGATATAACAAGTTGTCACACAAGCATAAACATCAAGTCACAACACAAACAATAATATAGTGCAAGTATAAAAGTAAAAGGAAAGAGTAAACCGAACACGAGGATTTATAGTGGTTCGGTCACGGATCTCCTTTCCGCCCTACTCCAATCCCCGAGTACCCAACTCGAGAATTACTTCACTAGATCAACAAGCTCCCTTCTTGGCGGAGAAAACCTTACAATCGTCGCTTACATTTTTTCCGGTACACGGCTACATACCGGGTTCTTTTACAAGGGTACAACCACTCCCGCTAGTTCTTTTACGAGGGTACAACAACTCCCGCTAGTTCTTTTACAAGGGTACAACAACTCCCGCTATGTTTTGTGGCCCAACATAGAAAACTTGTGTTTTATGGCACAAACACATAAACCATCTAATCTATAATAATGAGTACAATTATGATCCAACACATAAATGTCTAATGGATATGAATGAATAATCTAAAAGAACTTCCATTGATAGAAAGCCTTCAATGGATGAAGATCACAAGTTCTCTAAGCTTGTTGTGATGAATCTTCATGTATGTATACTTGTGGTGGATGATGATGGCAAGATCTCCAAGCTTCTTTGGTGGATCAAGATGTATGATATGCTTACAACAAAGATGAATGTTAGAAGTATTACGATCATGATAATAAGGGTGATTATGTTTTCTACATGGTTTTCTATTGATCTAAGATGTATGCTAAGTGTAGAGAGAATGTGTGTTTTTCAAAAACTAACTTGTTAGAAAAACCATGGACTTGTATATGTAGGTAAACTACCAAAGACATAAACCATGTGCATAAACCATGAGCTACCTTTTCTAAAACTAGCAAAGACATAAACCATGTGCATAAACCATGAGCTACTTTCCAAAAACTATGTCAAGTCTAATCAAGATCTTACACAATCTTTACAAAATCAACTATGACATATCTTACACAATCTATGGCATATCTTACAAGATCTATGATATATCTTACAAGAATATTTGGAAAGATATACATTTTATAATATGATGATCCATGTGATGATGTAATTATATACTTTCCATTTTGATAAAAATGTATATGAAAGTAAACTTTTAAAGCTATTAGAAAATGTATTAATATGCTATATGACATTTAGTAAGTTACTAAAAATGTTTGATGTAATTATGTTGTTATAAAACACATTTTTATATATTGTAAACTTACTAATATTACCTAGATACCTAATGTGGCACTTATTCTATTTGATACCTAAAATGCACTTTGACACCTAAAATGCTTGAAAACTCAAAAAGTATTTTAATCATTTTAAATGGTTAGTCTTTTAAAATACTTAATGATCTAGCTGTATTTTAAACATTCTAAATGGTTGGTCAAGGGCTTTGATCATAATGCCACATAACAAACATGTACGAACCTGTGTTGTAGTATACGAGGACTCGAGACATTGAGAGGTGTTGAATGTATGTTGAGACAAACTAAGATTACAAGTAACTTGTACATTTTACGTTATGACAAAATATGTAAACGTGATAGATAGTAAAATGCAAAAAGTTACTTGTGTCCGTATTACTTACTTGTATCCGTAACACCTTCTACATTTCCTTCTCTGTTTACACTCTTCTCCCCTTTTTGTCAAAACAAAAAGGGTGTGTCCTTGGAGTTAACTTCATTTCTCCCCAAAATAGCAAGCTTGCATCATCCCTAGTGAAGTTTAGTCTTCAACTTGATACGTGGGAATCGCACCAGGCTTTACCTCTCAAGGGATCTTGAGAAGCTTACAACCCCCATCAGGCAGTGTACCTGATCGTTGTAGTATAGTATAGTGACAAGTACCGGGGGATTGATCGTTCAGCTAGGAATAGTGTCGCTAGGATTAGAAAACCTAAATACTAGTTCTAAAGGTGAGGGATGATTATTTTTGTATTTTTATATTTTTTAGAAAGCAAGTAAAATTCTCGGGTTTGAAGGATTTGGGCGGAATTAGTTGCTAGTCAACTAACCCAATACTAAGATGCAATCAAAATAAAATACTAAAAATGAAAATAAACTAAATTATACTAAGGTTGTGAGCAATAAGTGGAGAAAATGTGTTTACTTAGATTTCACTACTCCCTAGATATCTTTTACACGTTAATTACTTGTTATAGTTGCGTGGATGACGGATTGTATTCCTTAATACCATTCATGGGGTGGCGCACTTAATTCCCCAATCCTATGAGCTCTTATCTCCTCATATGCCATGCCCGGCACAACCATAGGGATTATAAACAGTGGCTCATGCATTAAATACAACCAATAAAACCTAGTGCACATCAGTTCATGTTTCCTAAGACGTTCAAGCATGTTACCATTTGGAGATCTGCCAGTTTTCTTAAGCCTAACATCGAATTCATTCATCCAATACAACCATAAACAAGTAATCAACACATAATTAACATCTAGGTTTCATTAGATCCAAGCAAACACAAGATAGATCTAGCCTAGCATGATGGAATTAAGACAAGAACAAGATATAGACAACCAACACATAGACATATTGATTGAATTAAAAGAATACTTATCTCAATTACACATGAAAGGTATCAAGGGCTAAGAACCCTTGAAAAACCTGTAAAATTCGCACCAAGTTCATACTTAGGGTTTCTCCAAAACTTCTCTCTTTTTAATGTGAAAATTAGAAAACTATATAGAGGAAATAGGGTCTGACGGCGTCAAGAACAAATTTGTGACACCGTCATCTCGCCTCCAAAATACTTCTCGGACTGCCTTGATCTACTTTTGACGCCGTCATGTGTTATGCATTTCCAGGCCGTCATGAATTTTCCTCTTGACGCTCTACTTCGTGACGCCGTCAAATCTGTACTGGATCGTCATGGAAATTACTCTTGACGCCGTCAAGATTTCCTTCTTGACGCCGTCACCTACTGTTCCCAGCAAGGAAAATTAAGACTTTGGCGTTTTCTTCACTTTTATGCTCCAAAAACGTCCGAATTGCTTCCTTTTCCAGATTTCTCTCCCAAAGTACCTAAAATCACAAAAGGAACGATTTAGGGCAATATTTGATCAAATAAATTCAATTCCGGGCTTAAATGACCCCCTAAAAACGGTTCATTTTTCGCCTCATCATATACCCTTACACTTGAGATTTGCTTGTCCTCAAGCAAATTCGCTTTTATTCTACTTAAAATACAAGTTAGGGGTCATTTAACACTAATATAAAAGTAATTACAACAAATAATCATTCCACTAAAGACCAATAGACAAGCACGGAGGTCATACACAAGCACCTCACAAATAGTGTTTAGATACTCACATCTCTCGGGTGTAATAAAGTATAAATTACAATATGGAAACGGAAGATATCTCTCACTACCTGTCATAGTAAAATAGATTACCATAGGCTTGGGAAAGGATCAAACCTCCACCACATGGCGTAAGCACCTAGGATAAACTATCAAAGAGGTCTTTTAAAGGGTTGTAACGTTAGGTGTAGGGATATGAAATACACGGTTTTGTTGGATAAAGGAAGTTTTACTGGTGGCGAGTTAACAATCTTGGTTAATTACATGTACAATATGGCGTTGCTAAGCCAAGACTAGACTCGACTTAAGCTAATAAATGAAAAATAACAAAAACATAAAATGAACATAGAATGAAAAGGGATGGTAGTCCGTATGCTTTTTTTTTTTTAACACTCTTACCCTACTATCCAAAATAATACATCATAGGGAATGGAAATTCCCCTTACACTTGAATTTTTATATACTTTACAATAAACTAATCTAATAACTCGAATTAAGAAAATCAAAACACTTGGAGCACTTTTTAAGATTAACGTACATATGGGGGTAATAAATGATGTTCTTCCCCATTACTCCCTAAAATAAGTACTTACCCATGAGTCCCAATCGTCCCAAAACAATATGTACAAGGAGATGACTCGACTTAGCAACCATGTAATCAATTTGATAGTTAACTTAGGGTTTAAGAAATAACAATAATGCACTAAAAATGAGCGCATACACGGAAGGCTAAGGCGATTTGGTTGTACATTTAAGTGGGGTGTAACAAATTCTTCCTTTAAGTAAGATGCTTAAAGTTAGAAACGAAAAGATAGGCTCGGAGGGGTGTACTAGGGGTTTTGTGTACTAAAAATGAGTACAACGCTAAGGGTGTGGGAATAATTAGTTGACTTAACTATCCAAGTAATATGACATAAATGGTCAAGTAATTATAATACGTGTTTAACACAAGGGTGATCCTAATGCCTCTTATCATGTAGTAAATCATACTACACGAATGTAGTCTCACTAGCGGTCTCGGGATGCATCACTAACGCAAGTTCTAGAATCTAAATGCTACCGGTACACTCATAAGCACTAATAGTAAATGCTTTTCCTATCAAATCTAAAGGCGAACCTCACATATTTGGGTGGAAAATTTTTCTGAATATACGTTTATGTGCTAGTCATACAATCTCCTATCCATGAGACGCTTGCTATGGCTAAAGTTTCACTCCTAAGTGTTGTAAAAAAATTTAAATTTGGCGCTAAAATTGCACTAACAAGTATTTCTCATAGTTTTATTACACATCTACTATTAAACAAAACAAACTCAAGCGAAAGTGCATATGTAAGGTATCATCATTTTACCATCCCCTTACACTTAAGATGAACATTGTCCCCAATGTTCAAGTAAAGAATGTAAAAGTGAAATAAGTAAAAAGAATGAAATCAAATACTCCCCTGATTCGCTCGGTATGGATAATAAGGTGGCCAGGTTAAATCTTCCTCCAAGAAAATGAACAATCAAAGCTTCCCTTCCAGAATATAAATCATCTTCTTGTCATACATAACCTGTAAATCCTGAGAAAACAAACAAAACAACCTCGCATAAAATCGGCGGCATCCTATATAAGTTACTAAATCCTAGAAAACAAGATAAGATATAATGCTTGTGGAATGAAGTTTGCAGATCTCCTGGAGATTATAAAACTTAATAATTCACAAAAACCATAAGACTCTGTGGAAAACTAGAAGGGGGATTGAATAGTTTTACGTCTTTTTAATTTTATTATGAAAACTTAGTTTAGTTTTAAAACCTTGTTTGCTTTTAAAACTTTGATTCAATCTTATGTGAACTCAAATCTTGAACAATATGAACAAGTATATCTAAGTATGAACAATAATAATAATGTAAGCTAAGTATGTGAAATCAACACATGCATAATATAAACAATTATAACTATATATAAGAGATAAGTACGTAATCGTTTATTTTATAATCCTTAGTTATATTTTGTATGAAAACTATACTTGATCGAAATGATCAATTATATGTATGTAACCTTTTTAGTTTGATTGTAAAAACTTTGTTTTGTGAATGAAACTTTCGTTTGATCTTTAAGTAAAATCAATACTAGCACTATATGAGCAACTATATATATACGTCTTCGTCTACAAAAGTAATAACGATATAAGCAAGATAATAAGTAAGATATGGAAAGATCTAACCGCGAGACAAAGGATTTATAGTGGTTCGGCTACAAGGACACCTTCCTTGCCCTACTCCACTCCTCGAGTCACCTACTCGAGAGTTTTCTTCACTATGTCAACAAGCTCCTTATGGCGGAGAAACCTTACACACCAATATACACACCACAACTTCGTCACAACTTATTCACACCTTCTACACAACTTCTTCACACCTAGTCACTACTTAATCACAACATTACTTCTTCACACCTATCTATCTTCACAACTATCTACTTCAAGCCTACCTTCTTCACACCAATTTACTTCACAACTAACAACTTCACACCTAGCTTCTTCACTATAATCTAATTCCTAACTTTTCTTCTTCACACCAAACAACTAACTAATCACACAATCAATATACCTAGCACAACTATCTACAATCACATATACACAACAATCTTCACAAAGAGTAATGTAAATGATCTTGATGATGCACCAACAACTTGTATGTGGAGGTCACAACAAGTTGTAATACTTCTTGTCTTGGGGGATAGAAGTATTCTTCTCTTGCACTTGAGAGGATGAAGTTTGAATCACTTTGAAACAAAGAATTATACACTTATGATCAAAGGATTAAGAGAATAGAAATGTGGATCTAGAACAGAAAGTTTAGGAGTGCAAAAGGTGAGAAAATTCTGTGGGATGAACCAGTATTTATAGGGAGAAAAATACTGTTTGGGAGCGTGACCGGTCCCCTTAATTGGGTGCCGGTCCCCTTAATAATTAAGGGGACCGCCTAGTATAATTAAGGGGGCCGCCTAAGAAAAAATATTTTTTTTCTTCAGATTTTTTGTCTTTTTGTGGGGGAGGTTTTTCCTGAAGAATGTAGCCGTTTTTTGGGTTGAAATTTGAATTCAAAATATTTATTTTGAATAAAACATTTCTTATAAATGCAAAAATGTTTTGTATAAGTTTAAAAATGTTTGTCCCACTTTAATAAAATGTAAGGTTTGTAAAAATAAAAATTCCTTTGATCATAAAATGCATTAGACACTTTGTTTATTCATACCTTAAGTGATATGGATGCTAAAGCAAATATTTACGACTAAATACTTGTTTACGTCATAATTTGTAGTTCAATAATGTTAATAATGTTTTTAGGCATTATTTATATCAACAATCTCCCCCTTTTTGATGATTACAAAACCTAAACTCATCAAGTCTAAAAATTAATTTTTAGACATGTATTTAGTGAGTTTATATTCACTTCTCCCCCTTTTTGTAGAATCAAAAAGGTTATGCCGACTAGCTTCAGAAATGAAGTTAGACGGGATGAAAGCTCCCCCTTGATGTGTGCTCCCCCTCGTTCGATGGCACCAAGGGATCGAGATATGGAATGCTCGCAAAAAAAATATTAGAAGCACAAGCATATATAGAAGAATATGCAATATACAAATAACAAGCATAGCAAACAAATATTAAGGATACATAACAATTAATTCATAGAGATTATGTTAAAGATCCTAATTTGCCAAAGAGAGCCATCGGACTTGCTTGTAACAAAAGGTTGGTTGATTCGTATTTAGAAGTGAAAATCATAAGCATATAGTATGCTTTGATGGTTGATGATGGAGTGTTTGGAATGAAGATGGTTTAGTTAGGGTGAGGTTGTTGGATTAATGGAGGTATATGTTTGGGTCATGAATGTTGGAGAGTTTGGTTGTGGAGAGTTTATAGCGGAAGAGGTTGATCAAGGTTTTGGATGTTGTTCAAGTGAGGGTATTGGATGTAATCTAGTGAGAAGATATTCAATCCAAGTGAAGTGTTCATTGAATGCAATGGTTTTTAGGAGAAAAATGCAACAAGGTCAATTGTTGACAAGCTTCTCAAGTTGATTTATGTTGTGTGGTGATGAGGGTGATCTATATGATGGTGGATCCAAATTGCGTTGAGCAAGATGTAAGGCTAAAAGAGCACAAAGCTCATCGGATTCTTTTAGCGCCTCAACGAACATTAAGTGTTCGGAGGAAGGTGATGGTGGTGGAGCATGATAGTTATCTTGGGTGAGGGTTTGAACATGCAACATAGGAATGGCATGTGAAGTTGTAGGATGTGGTGGTGATACTCTTGGTGGTGGAGACATGTTTGAGCTTGGGTAATCATGAAAACATGATATGGGTGGAAGAGATGCTATGTAAAGTGTTGGTAATGAGGTTGGGATTATTGTTTTGGGATTGTGCATGCTCATCATACGAAGGAGCATTAGTGGAAGCACGAATGGGTGATTTGTTGTTAAATGGATCATTTGTGTGAGAGTAAGGTTTAGGTGTTGGTTGATTATGAACAACATTGTTTAAGTTGTGAAAAGATTATGAGGTTTGAGTGTAATGTAGAAGGATATGGGTGAGTAAAGGTTTTTGATATGTGATGTTGGTGAGAAGGAGAGTGAGGTGTTAGGTATGTAATGTTGAAGACATAGGAGGAATTTTGGTGTTGGATGTTTGACAACATCATTTGGTTTGACGGGCTTTTAATGGAAGTTAGACTTTCTTCTCCAAACGGGTTATTTGGTGGTTTTGGTTTAATGGGAGAGGTCATGAAGAGATGAGTATAGATTGAGAGGAATGAGAGTGTTTATAATGTAGGATTGGTGGGATTAAGGATGTATAAATTTTGATAGAGGGTTTAGGATAAAATAGGTTTATGAATTTTGGGAAGTGTAGAATGAAATGGGCTAAAAAGTAGAAAAATGAAACAACACCTTCGACCATCAGATGGCCGGTCCCCTTAATTGGAGGCCGGTCCCCTTAATAATTAAGGGGGCCGCCTTATGATTTAAGGGGGCCGCCTATCTGGTGATTCCCAGATTGCCAGGAAAGGGTTTTTGGCAGTGAATTGCAGAAAGGTTGTGTTTTTGGTTTCAAACAAGTCCAACTCTTTGAGGCAATTAATCATATACTAATTATGTAGGCAATTATGTAGCCAAAGCATATTAACCAAAGAGATTAAGTAAACAAGCAATTTCATCTAACATGCAAACATACTCATCAAGCAAGTAAAATATAAGTGCTAGGAAACAACAAGCAACATCAAGTATTTCATAACTACATAACTAGGAGGATTAATCCTAATGTGTATCAATGTGCAATAAGTGGGTAGTTATGATAGCATGGATTTCTAGACTTGTTACAAACAAAATCTTAATGAACAAACCATGGTCCTCTTGATTTGATTTAGTTCACTTATAAGTGTCATTTATATAAATATAGATGACAAATATGAGATCACCATGCATGATTTTAAAAGAGACGTTTTTAGTATTATTCAACAATGTTTGAAAGTAAGTTTCCACTTAGATGTGAGAGTTCTTTGAATAAAATAGATTGGGTTTTTACTTCAAAATGTGTGAATGAACGGTAAAAAATATTTTCCCAATCTTTAGTTTTGATCAAAACAAAATTGTGGATATTGATAGTGAAAACATGTTATTTAAAAGTGGGATAGTTATTTGAAAAACTATTTTCCAAAATGTGAGGTTTTTGCATATTTTTAGAGATATTAGATTTTTGACAACAAATATCATAAATCAAATATTTTTTAAAAAAATGTTTATTAAAGATCTCATGCTCAAGAGGATTGGTTAAGCATATTATTATCTCATGCTATCGTTTTTACATATCCTATGATCCTAAAGGAAATGAAGACGATAATTTATATGTTAGATGCGAGAGTGTTGAATGAGGTATAACCTAACATCTATAGTTCCTTAGTTTTCGCACGCTTATCTAACTTAATGCCATAGACTACGAGAGCTTGTTTCATCCATAGTTTTCCTATGCGAGGGATCTAATCCTACTTCTATATTAACGATCGATCCACTTTACTCATTTCACTTCATCACCATGAGTTTGCTAATAGTGGATATAGAAGATTTCCATTTTCTATTTCGTTCGGCAATGAATAGTTTTATCTTATTCCTAGGAGAGTCAACCAATGATGTTTCTAGGTTATAAGAATATAAGCAATTATGTACTAAGCATTAATCTAACTAATCATTTATCTAAGCATGCAAATTATAGTGATGAACTTAAAAGAAACGCGTACCTTTTAGTCTTCAATGGAATATCTTCAAGCACTTCAAGTGACCATGTTGACTTATAGAAGTCATTTGTAGATGATATTCTAACTTCTTCCAAGATTGACAACTTAGCCACTTGGTCCCCATTGTCTCATTGGTCCAAAGTTGTTTGGTCCAAACATATTTAACATTTGGCTAGGATGCATGTATGGTGGTAATATTTCCCATTGTCTCATTGGTCCAAAGTTGTTTGGTCCAAACATATTTAACATTTGGCTAGGATGCATGTATGGTGGTAATATTTCCCAAGGATTGTAACTTGGTTGATAATTCCACATTTGATTTCTAGTGTTATTGTAATATTGTCTATTTTGATTTCTTCTAGGTTGAGGTGTTTTAGATCTTGGATGATGATTGTTAGGTTTTCTTGGTGATGGAGTTTTAGATCTTAATTTAGGTTTAGAGGATCCTACTTCGGTCTTTAAGGATGGTTTATAAAAAGTTTTTACTTTTTCATCATTCGCAATGGGTATTTTTCTATCTTTTGTAAGTATATACTTAGGATTTGATTCTAATGATTTTTGTTTACTAGATTCACATTCAAACTTTATACTTTTATTTTCACTAGTTGAAACATTAGTTGAAGTTAATCCTAGACCGGTTTTATCTCCCGAAGTTTCTTGAACACTTATTATTTTCTTAAGTGGGTTACTACAATTTTTAAACTTGTCATGTTTGAAAATTTCATTTTTAAGTTTTTCGTTTTCATTTTTAACCTCTAAGCATATTTTACATTTTATAAAAACTTCTTTTCCTTTTTCCAAATGTTGTAGTTTAATTTTTAATTCAAGTACTTCATTTTCTAATAGATTATTAATATGTTTTAGTGACTTATTTTTAGCTATAACCTTTTTACCTAATATGCATAACCTATTATATTCACTATCTAGGTCTTTTTCGTCTAATGATAAATTTTCGTCACTAAAGTATTCGGTTTCGGAACGTACCTCGCTTGATGTCTTAGCCATAAGACACTTTTCTTCATTTGTGGTTTCTTTCTTGTCCTCATCGCTATCACTCCAAGCACTTCCGATAAACGCCTTTTGATTTTGATCTCTTGACATCATTGGACACTTTCCGATGAGATGATTTGGATTGCCACATTTAAAACACTTCCTTTCATTATATGGTTGCCTAACATATCTTCCTCGTCTTTTGAAGAATTTCTTGAAGTCTCGTACGGCCATAGCATACTCTTCATCGTCACTTTTGGAGGTTGAGCATTCTTCGTCACTAGAGTCCTTTTTAGCTCTCAACGCAATTGATTTGCTTTGCTCTCTTTTTCCTTTGACCATCTCGGAGTCTTTCTTTATTATTTCTTCGTAGACCTTTAAGTTGCCGATCAATTCGTCAAGTTGTAGAGTTGACAGATTCCTTGATTCTTCAATAGCCGTGACTTTAGCTCGCCATTTTGGATGAAGAGCCCTAAGAAATTTCCTAACAAAATTCTTACTAGAAGAATTCTCATCAAGTGCTTTTAAACTTGTGATAATAGTGTTAAATCTAGCAAAAGCATTATCTATTGATTCCTCCTCCGGAATCGTAAATTGTTCATATTGTTGAACAAGAAGATCTATTTTGTTATCTTTAACTTGACTATTACCTTGGTGAGTGATTAGTAAAGAATCCCAAATTTCTTTTGCGGTTTTACACATAAAAATTCTTTCGTATTCTTTACGTGGTAACGCATTGTAAATAACCATTTTTGCTTCATTGTTTTTAGAAAGTCTTCTTTTTAAATCATCATTTTGTTTTTCAAAACGTACTATTTCATCTTTATTTGTTTCGGGATTATTCTGAGTAGGTAAAAAATCACCATTAGTAATAACATGCCAAAGATCTAGATCCTTTGATTTCACATAAGTTTCGAATCGATTTTTCCAATATAAAAATCCATCACTTTCAAGTAGTGGTGGTCTTTGCATAGATTGCCCTTCTAAATATTTTTCAGATTCCATAGATCGTTACAAGTTTTAAAATACAATTTATTTTAAAAATCTTGCTAGACGTGGCTCCTGATACCAATTGTGGAAAACTAGAAGGGGGGTTGACTAGTTTTACGTCTTTTTAATTTTATTATGAAAACTTAGTTTAGTTTTAAAACCTTGTTTGCTTTTAAAACTTTGATTCAATCTTATGTGAACTCAAATCTTGAACAATATGAACAAGTATATCTAAGTATGAACAATAATAATAATGTAAGCTAAGTATGTGAAATCAACACATGCGTAATATAAACAATTATAACTATATATAAGAGATAAGTACGTAATCGTTTATTTTATAATCCTTAGTTATATTTTGTATAAAAATTATACTTGATCGAAATGATCAATTATATGTATGTAACCTTTTTAGTTTGATTGTAAAAACTTTGTTTTGTGAATGAAACTTTCGTTTGATCTTTAAGTAAAATCAATACTAGCACTATATGAGCAACTATATATATACGTCTTCGTCTACAAAAGTAATAACGAGATAAGCAAGATAATAAGTAAGATATGGAAAGATCTAACCGCGAGACAAAGGATTTATAGTGATTCGGCTACAAGGACACCTTCCTTGCCCTACTCCACTCCTCGAGTCACCTACTCGAGAGTTTTCTTCACTATGTCAACAAGCTCCTTATGGCGGAGAAACCTTACACACCAATATACACACCACAACTTCGTCACAACTTATTCACACCTTCTACACAACTTCTTCACACCTAGTCACTACTTAATCACAACACTACTTCTTCACACCTATCTATCTTCACAACTATCTACTTCAAGCCTATCTTCTTCACACCAATTTACTTCACAACTAACAACTTCACACCTAGCTTCTTCACTATAATCTAATTCCTAACTTTTCTTCTTCACACCAAACAACTAACTAATCACACAATCAATATACCTAGCACAACTATCTACAATCACATATACACAACAATCTTCACAAAGAGTAATGTAAATGATCTTGATGATGCACCAACAACTTGTATGTGGAGGTCACAACATGTTGTAATACTTCTTGTCTTGGGGGATAGAAGTATTCTTCTCTTGCCCTTGAGAGGATGAAGTTTGAATCACTTTGAAACAAAGAATTATACACTTATGATCAAAGGATTAAGAGAATAGAAATGTGGATCTAGAACAAAAAGTTTAGGAGTGCAAAAGGTGAGAAAATTCTGTGGGATGAACCAGTATTTATAGGGAGAAAAATATTGTTTGGGAGCGTGGCCGGTCCCCTTAATTGGGTGCCGGTCCCCTTAATAATTAAGGGGACCGCCTAGTATAATTAAGGGGGCCGCCTAAGAAAAAATATTTTTTTTCTTCAGATTTTTTTTCTTTTTGTGGGGGAGGTTTTTCCTGAAGAATGTAGCCGTTTTTTGGGTTGAAATTTGAATTCAAAATATTTATTTTGAATAAAACATTTCTTATAAATGCAAAAATGTTTTGTATCAGTTTAAAAATGTTTGTCCCACTTTAATGAAATGTAAGGTTTGTAAAAATAAAAATTCCTTTGATCATAAAATGCATTAGACACTTTGTTTATTCATACCTTAAGTGATATGGATGCTAAAGCAAATATTTACGACTAAATACTTGTTTACGTCATAATTTGTAGTTCAATGAGTTTACGTTTGGTGATTATCAAAACATAGAGATATCGATATATGTTAATAATGTTTTTAGGCATTATTTATATCAACAGACTCCGTTAGAAAAACAAAACTGGTAAAATTTCCAGATTTTTACACGTGACGCCGTCAGGATTGACCTGCAGAAATTCTTATGTTAAGTTTCCGGAAAATTTCTGGAAAAACTTGGTCCTACTTCCTAGAAAATCCTGCAAAACTTCATTATGACTCAATACAAGCATTTGACTCTAACAAATACGAATATACATTGTCATTTAATATTGTGGAGAATCATGATCGGTTTGTTTCTTAAAAACATATTTGGGGTTTCCCCTTACACTTATCTTTTGTAAAAATACTTTTAGGTGGAGTTAAGACTAGGCCAAAACAACAAAGTAAAGTATTTCCACAATTTAGTTTAGAAACATGATCAACCAACAATAAAAATAAAGCATGCATACGGAAGCAAAGAACAAACAAACAAAATAAAATCACACAAAGCATGGGTTGCCTCCCAAGAAGCGCTTTTCTTTATTTACGAGTCTTGTAGCTAGACTCAAGGTCATGGGTTACTACGTGACCTCATCGTTGGTTTCACTCTCTAGGTCGTCTTCTAAACCAGTTCTGTATTCCGGACCTAGTTGCAAGCATTCTTTGTAGAAACCAAGCATCCTACTCTTCACATACTCTACTCCTCTACGTCTATCCTCATCATTCCTATAATAAGCCGCTTGCTTGTGTTCCTTTTCGAAATTAGAGAGAAGGCGGTATTGCTCAATCTTGTAGGGCATTTGATAGGCAACCTCATCATTCTCTTCCTTGAATCTAACTATCCCTAGAGTCGGATCATAACTCATCCCAGTGGCCTCAACAAATGGTTTTCCAAATATTATTTGGCTTAGTCAAGCATCTATCACCGGACGAGTGTCTTCCACTATCATAAAATCGATCTCATAAATAAGATTGCCTATAATCACATGTAATCCCTTCACTCTTCCTGCAAAATTAATTATCAGATTCTTATTGGGCATCATCCTAAAATTAAGTTGTTTCTTCATTACCCAATTGTAATAAGTCCTGGTCATGATGTTAACAGGAGATCTAGGATCAATGTAAGCTTTCCATATATGCATGTGCCCGATATTGCATGGTATGTTGATGTTAGAGGGGTCTCCTATTTTGATAAGGGGTGTGCCAAGGATATATGGTCTCTCGGGACTATCGAATAAATCCTTATGGTATTCCCGTTCTTCCTTGGTGGGCATCTTATCAAAGTATTTCTCTATAGTTCCTACTTCCTCTAATTCCTCTCCCTTATTAACTTCAACTTCCCTACTCTCATCCTTAGTCTCGGCTTCTACTCTAACTTCATCCTTGTCACTCTCTTCTATCTCCTTACCTATTGGCTTAATGGTTACAATATTGACAAAGTCGACATGTTTGGATGATGAGGGGTCCTTAATTTGGATCCCATTATTGGTGTTCCTAGTGTCCGTCCTAGGTGTGACTAACGCTTGGTTGTTGAGGGCTTTCAACAAGTTGTCAATCTTGTTGGTCATCTCCGTTTGTTGTTGGTTGAATTCGGTTTCAAACCTAGCTATGCGAGCTTCTTGAGATGCCATAAACTTTGACATCAATCATTCAAGATTGTTGGTACTACCATAGTTGTTAGAAGGATTGTTGTTGAAAGTACGGTTGGAGAGTGGACCGTTTGGTTGGTAACGATTAGGCGGATTGGAAGAATTGGGTTGATTTTGTTTCCACCTAAGGTTTGGGTGATTTTTCCAAGAGGGGTTGTATGAATCACCGTAAGTGTTTGGCTCGGGCTTGAAAGTGTACCACTTATCTCCTGCTTCGTCGGTACGCGTGGATGCGTAGTCCGCAAAAGCTGTTCCGGGGAGTTCCACACAATCACGAGTGTCATGGGGACCACTACATAATTCGCATGAAGAAGTGGTTTTGTTCACTTGGCTTGAAGGTTTAGGAGCTTCGTAAGATTTCATGAGAAACTTGACTTGGTCCTCAAGTTCCATGATCCTACGGTCGGGAGTGCTAGAATTGTTCGAAGGCAAAGATATTGCCTTGACCGTTTTGTTCAAATCACGGGGTCATTCCAACTTTCGTTGTCATAGAGAGCAAGATCTTCTATGAGTTCCCATGATTGCTCCGCACTTAGATCACGTAGCTTACCACCGGCCGATTGGTCAATGGCTCGCCTCGTGGAGAGATCGATATGGTCATAAAAGATTTGGACTTGGAGCCAAAGATCTATGCCATGATGAGGGACTTTTTGGAGTAAGTCCTTGAAACGAGTCCATGCTTCATAAAGAGATTCATTTTGACGTTGTTGGAACATCAAGATGTCATTTCTAAGCTTAGTAGTTCTCCCCGATGGGAAAAATTGAGCAAGGAAACGAGTGGTGAGATCATCCCATGTGGTGATGGATCCCGCGGGTAAACGCTCAAGCCATTGACTAGCTTGATCCCGTAGAGAGAATTGGAATAGGCGTAATCGGGTTGTCTCTCTAGTTGCAACATCTAGGTCTATGGAATCTACGATTTTAAGGAAGTCCTTAAGATGTTGATTTGGATCTTCGGAACGAAGTCCATGGAATGCACATCCGCTTTGCACCAACCGGATGGTGTCGGATCGCAAGGGAGTCACATTGGCTCCGGTGAGCTCAATGGTGTTTCAGTAGCCTTGGTGGATAGGTCGGGAATACTCTCCTAAGGTTCGGGGCCTAAGAGGTTCTAGTGGTGGGTTTTGTTGTGGTGGGATGACGGGTTCAAAGATGTTCCCATCGTCCATGATGTCGGGTGGTGAAGAATTACGAACAAAAACACAAAGAAATAAGATAGACTAAAGAAATCCTAAAATAAGAATAAAATCTTACTAGAAAGGAATCTAGCAAGTAGACCTAATAAAAAGAGATTCTAACCTAGACAATAACTATTCCCCAGGCTGCGGCGCCAAAAACTTGATACGTGGGAATCGCACCAGGCTTTACCTCTCAAGGGATCTTGAGAAGCTTACAACCCCCACCAGGCAGTGTACCTGATCGTTGTAGTATAGTATAGTGACAAGTACCGGGGGATTGATCGTTCAGCTAGGAATAGTGTCGCTAGGATTAGAAAACCTAAATACTAGTTCTAAAGGTGAGGGATGATTATTTTTGTATTTTTATATTTTTTAGAAAGCAAGTAAAATTCTCGGGTTTGAAGGATTTGGGCGGAATTAGTTGCTAGTCAACTAACCCAATACTAAGATGCAATCAAAATAAAATACTAAATATGAAAATAAACTAAATTATACTAAGGTTGTGAGCAATAAGTGGAGAAAATGTGTTTACTTAGATTTCACTACTCCCTAGATATCTTTTACACGTTAATTACTTGTTATAGTTGCGTGGATGACGGATTGTATTCCTTAATACCATTCATGGGGTGGCGCACTTAATTCCCCAATCCTATGAGCTCTTATCTCCTCATATGCCATGCCCGGCACAACCATAGGGATTATAAACAGTGGCTCATGCATTAAATACAACCAATAAAACCTAGTGCACATCAGTTCATGTTTCCTAAGACGTTCAAGCATGTTACCATTTGGAGATCTGCCAGTTTTCTTAAGCCTAACATCGAATTCATTCATCCAATACAACCATAAACAACTAATCAACACATAATTAACATCTAGGTTTCATTAGATCCAAGCAAACACAAGATAGATCTAGCCTAGCATGATGGAATTAAGACAAGAACAAGATATAGACAACCAACACATAGACATATTGATTGAATTAAAAGAATACTTATCTCAATTACACATGAAAGGTATCAAGGGCTAAGAACCCTTGAAAAACCTGTAAAATTCGCACCAAGTTCGTACTTAGGGTTTCTCCAAAACTTCTCTCTTTTTAATGTGAAAATTAGAAAACTATATATAGGAAATAGGGTCTGACGGCGTCAAGAACAAATTTGTGACGCCGTCATCTCGCCTCCAAAATACTTCTCGGACTGCCTTGATCTACTTTTGACGCCGTCATGTGTTATGCATTTCCAGGCCGTCATGAATTTTCCTCTTGACGCTCTACTTCGTGACGTCGTCAAATCTATACTGGATCATCATGGAAATTACTCTTGACGCCGTCAAGATTTCCTTCTTGACGCCGTCACCTACTGTTCCCAGCAAGGAAAATTAAGATTTTGGCGTTTTCTTCACTTTTATGCTCCAAAAACGTCCGAATTGCTTCCTTTTCTAGATTTCTCTCCCAAAGTACCTAAAATCACAAAAGGAACGATTTAGGGCAATATTGATCAAATAAATTCAATTCCGGGCTTAAATGACCCTCTAAAAACGGTTCATTTTTTGCCTCATCACAACTCCAATTTCATAAGATTGTTGTGTCCCTTAGGTTGTTAGCGGATCCATGGATCAAATTAAGTTCCTTAACCTACATCAAGGTTAGTGTTGTGCAATATAAAAATTATAAGAAAAATGCATGATGAATGAAATGCATGTTAGACTAAGAATGAAAATAAAGATGAATGTGTGCATGCTTCTCCTTGATTGTAGCTCCCCCTTGATCAATACTCCTCGTTGTTAGGGTACCAACGTATATGAAACAAGGATGAAGAATCCTACAAAATAAAGGTTAGTGTAAGACAATAATTGTCCTATAATGAGTATGTGATATATAACAATGTGTGTGTATGATTCATTCTATAAATGCTTGACGGAAGCTCCCCTTGCTTTAGGGATTCAATATGAACCTACAAAACAAAAATTAGTATAATAGAAGCTTTATCTTTAGACAAGTGTGTCCTCTACAACAAAGTGTATAGAAGATGCAATAAGAGTGTTGATGGATATTCCTCCTACGTCAAGAAGAACCTATAATGAAAGAAGAAAAATAATTTATGCAAACTTTATCCTTAGATGAGTATGCTATATACGATCGAGCGTATATAATGGTGAACCTACAATGAAAGAGTTAGTGCAATATATTTCATCTCAAAGAAAAATAAGATGTATATATATAAATGACATAAGCGACTCAAAGTAGCAAACCATGAAATCAAAGATATCATGAGGTGTATTCTTGTAAAAAGAAATACAATAAAAAAACGCAAATATAATATGATAAAATCCTACAAAATAAAACCTAGAAGGAAGATATGAGGTAAAGTTGAATTATTAATAGAAGTGAGTGGTGCTAGTGTTGGTGTTGGTTTACTAGAAGGATTCATGTGGTGATAACTCGGTAGAGGATTCAAGATTGATAAAAGTAAGTTTTCGCTAATCTATGGTGGTGATTAGTGAGAGTGATGATGGAAGGTGGTGGTGATAACGTAGACGACTATATTAAAGAATTAGAAACTCGTATGTATAGCAAATGCTATAACGAATAAAGATTGAACATATGGACTTATGCAATCTAAAATTCACAACTTAAAGGGATAAAGGAATACGACTTACGTAATGTTAAGAGAAAAGGAAAATGTAAATGGATATTGATATTTAATGACGGCTACGGGTTATGATTTGATCGATTAGGATTGACGCTACTGAAAACGAAATACGTTTAGAAATAATGACCTATATCAAAAGACAATGAATGAAAGAGTACTAACATGGTTTAGTTCTACATGACCTTTAACAACATTATCATCTACCAAAAATGATGTATCATGCCATAATGTATGCTTGAATGAATTCAAACAGAAGTGAAGACAATAAGCACCTAAGAACAAACATTTCATAAGAAAGGAATAAAGAATACTAAGAACATATATGAGGATGAGAATGACATTATGTGATAGGAGAGTGTTGGTTAAACCAATGTGTTGAGAAAGTGTTGGGAATGACAGGATTAATATATCGATTGCACTTACAATGACGTGCATGATATGTGTTGAGTACGAAAGGATGAGATCTGTTGTTTTTGCTTATTTCGTTAAAAGTTTTAATTTAGTTTGAACTGCTGAAATTAGATTAAGTACTTTTCACTGTAGTTGGCTTATCAAGGTTTGGAGTCAGTTTATTGGAGCCATGTATGAGTTATTTGATAGCTAAGCATATCTTTGTTTGCCTATTCTTGTCCACTGTGGAAAGTAATAAGCTGATTTGGCTTATTTGTAAGCTTTTAGGAAAAAGTATTTTGTAAAAAGATCATTTGGATTGTTGTTTATCAGTTTCTGAGAAAAGAAAACCAATGAGAAAAAATATTTTGCAAAAAGGGAGTTGCCAAGGGTCGAACCCCTGACCCTCTGGCTCAACAGGCACCACACAATCCCACACGCCAACCATCTGTGCTAACCATCTCATTTGTTATTCTTTCCTTTAGTGATTTATTTATTTGAGCTTTGTCAATTAGCTTTTATAAATTCAGCTTTCTGTGCAGCTTATTCTGACTTATCTACAATGCTTTTTCTGAACTTATTATTTTTCTTAGATTAGTTTTTACTTAATTTAATTTCCAGAAAAGTTTCAAATTTTTCTTATTGTTGAATTATTTATTAGAATTTAATTTAGGTAAATTAGTATTTAACTCATAATAAATAGAATTTTATCTGAAAAATTAATTTTCTTTTTTCTAAAATTTTCTTTTGTCTTTTAGTACGTTAGAAAATTATTCGTAAGTCCGTAGGACCTTTTTAGCTTAAAACTCGCGTTTTATTTTGGGTACTCGCGTAATTTTTAAATAAACGTCGCGTTTTTAATTTAGGTTACGTTTTAGGATTCACGATACCTAATTATGTTTTCCCGTAGTGTTTTAGGTTTTTTCTAGTTTGTTAGTTGCCTTAGATTAATTTATTTTCACCTTCGTTCGTTAATTTTCCAACTTTGTTAATTTAACGTATCGTAACACCAAATAACATTTCCAATCATACAAGATTTTAATCTCAATCTCATTCGAAGCTTTCCATTCACACCTCGTTGGGGTACATCCCGGGAAATCACTTCCCGGTCTCACAATTTAAATATCACTTTCACAAGTTTGCGAGGTAATCTTTTTCCTAAAAGGTTTACTCGTATTACTTCACGTCTATTTGTCTCACGATAAATTAGACTTCACGTTTGTTGATATTTTGATAATTGTTGTTTGCACACACCAAAATACAACGAATCAAATGGCGCCGCTGCCGGGGAGGCTGTGTGTCGAAAGTCTCGGTAAGGTTTAGACGATTAGTCTTGTAGAACCTTCGCAAGACTCCAAATTTTGAAAGTCGGGGGACTGAAACTGCCAATTATGCAAATTTTGTTCGTTTTTCGTTTGTTTTCACTCGTTTTGCATCAGAAACATATAAAACACGATCTTTGGGATTTTCTTCGTATTTTGGTGCGTTTTTTAGTGTTTTTAATCGTTTTGCAGTTCAGATTTGACTAAAAATGATGAGTATTTACACACTCATCAATCCCCCACACTAAACTATTGCTAGTCCCTAGCAATCTTTTTGAGAAAAATTAATGGATTTGAAGTCTCTTTACCAAAAGCTATCACTTCTGGAGTAGCCGAATGTTTTGGGTTCAAGTAAGAATTATGGTCCATCCGATGACCATATGATTTTTAGCAAACCACCAGCTTTCAACGGTTTTGATTTGTCTTTACCAGAAGCTGTTTGCTTCTGGACTAGTCAACTCTTGATGGAACTGTCAACATCTTGGTGAGTTGATTACCAATTATGGTTTTTCCACTGCCTTTACCACAAGCCATAATCTTGCGGGCTAGCCAACTCATTTGCTTTTGAGGATATGGCGAGTTGAGGTACCATACAATTTTGGGCAAATTGCAAGCCATCAACGGGTTTGAGCTATCTTTACTGTGAAAAGCTTATTTTAAGACGTCCTAAACAATAAGCTTTTGCTGATCGTTTATGAGCTCTAGGATGTTAAACCTTTGATCTAGGAATTTGGCTATGACGAGCACAATGATAATATTGACGGAATATTCTATTAAAGAAACAATATTATCACAACAAGGTTTTTCTAACTTTTCCATTTGTTATTCCAACTATCCCCAATGCTATGTGATCAAGTATAGCACGGTTTACAATCTAACAGGGATCAAAGATCCTTGAGGCTAAACAAACCTAACAACAACAGACCCCTTGTCTGATGTTCCCACACACACTCTTCTAGATGCTTTACATTTTAACACACTTGGTGTTGTTGTAATTTCTAAGTACGAAGCACCTTGGTGATGTTCACTTTGTTTCACTGTGAAGCATGCTTTTTATCTAAGGGTGTGATCTCCTTTTTATAGAACAAAAGAGATCATTACAAAATTGATAAGCTTTGTCATCTACTATCTAGCTTATGACTAGGATGTCAGTCAACACGTATCAATGTTTACAACTCATTTAGAGTGTTCAATTTAATGACTGATGAAAGATATTATCTAGAGGATATACTTGACTTTTATGCACATAATATCTTCTTCATCTTTATACATTCAGTAGTATGACTCATTGATCAGCAGCAGTGTCAATCAGCAGAATCATTTTGCTCATCAGCAGAATCCATCAGCAGAATCATTTTGCTCATCAGCAGAATCAATCAGCAGAACTATTTTGCTCATCAGCAGAATCATTTTACTCATCAGCAGAAATACACTTAGCGTATTTTGCTTATCATTTCAGTATTCTTCATGTTTCATTCTTCTTGTTTCTGATCATCAAATCTATGGAATATTTAATTCCTAACATTTACCAAGAGCCGTTTGCTCCTGGATTAGCCAATTCTTTTGTCGTTTAGACACGGCGGATTGATAACCACAAAAATTTTTGAAATAAAGTGAAAAAAATTTAAAAATTTTGGCCAAAGACGGGGGTACTAGACGGTATAATTTGATAAAATTCGCTAGAATTTTCCACTCCCCCACACTTAGAATTGAATATTGTCCTCAATATTCGAAGTCCCGGCTATTATGCCGAATCTTTGAACGAAAGAAGATAATATTAGAAGCTAACTGTGGGAACGTCATTTTTTTCACTTTATTTATACAAACACACATTTTTTTTTTGAAGATATATACATTGCAAATGGCTACAGGGGGTGGCCACTCCCCCACACTAGGGTGTTAGAAAGTAGAAAGAAATCAGAGACACGGGTGAAAACCCATGTTGTTGCTACTGTTTTTGTTTACCGAGTCGCTAGCTTGACTCGACCCCGAATTCATTGGTCCATGGGGAAAGTTTGGAGGTTCGGGACAATGGGTGGTATGTCCCCTCCAAAATAATGTTTCAACCGATGCCCATTTACTTTGAAATTTGGACCGTCGTTTTGAGATAACTCGACGGTACCATAAGGAAAAACTTTGGCAACGGTGAAAGGTCCAGTCCAGCGGGTTTTAAGCTTAACCGAAAAGATCTTTAATCGAGAGTTGAAAAGAAGGACTCGGTCACCAACGTTGAAAACGCGGTTCTTGATTTTGGAGTCGTGGATCTTCTTTGTTTTCTCTTTATAGATTAAAAAGTTTTCGTAAGCTTGATCACGAAGTTCATTAAGTTCATTGAGTTGAACTTTCCTATGATCACCCGCAGACTTGAGATCGAAATTGGCATTCTTCAAAGCCCAATAGGCTTTGTGCTCGAGCTCAATCGGTAAATGACATGCTTTTCCATACACGAGCTTATAAGGAGTACACCCGATGGGTGTTTTATAAGCCGTGCGAAAAGCCCATAGAGTGTCATCTAACTTGTCCGACAAAGAGGCACGGTTTTCGCCTACAGTTCTTTCAAGAATTCTTTTTAACCCACGGTTTGAAACCTCCACTTGCCCACTTGTTTGTGGGTGATAAGCGGTAGCAAGTCGGTGAGTGACACCATACTTGAGCATGACTTTTGCAAATTGCTCATTGCAAAAGTGAGTACCGCGATCACTAATGATAGCGCGGGGAGTTCCAAACCTAGAGAATAGAGATTTCAAAAATTTTACAACTACTCGGGCATCGTTGGTTGGGAGAGCTTTGGCTTCGACCCATTTTGACATGTAGTCAACGGCCACGAGTATGTACTTGTTCCCTCGTGAAGATGGGAACGGCCCCATAAAGTCTATGCCCCAAACATCAAAGATCTCACAAACTTGGATGACATTTTATGGGATCTCATCCCGTTGTGTTATTTTTCGTTGACGTTGACACGAGTCACAAGATTTGACCAGGTCATGGGCGTCTTTGTAAATGGAGTGCCAATAAAAACCGGATTCAGAAACTTTTCGAGCGGTGTAGTTCGGGGCATGATGTCCCCCGGTGGGTCCATTATGACAAGCCTTAAGGATTTCCATGGCTTCTTGGACATGAACACACCTTCGAATACCCTGATCCGCACAGATCTTAAACAGATAGGGATCGTCCCAAAAGTAATGGTTCACATCTTTGAAAAACTTGCTCTTTTGGTGGGACGACATCCCTTTAACAACAAAATTCCCCGCATGGTAGTTTGCAAAGTCGGCAAACCATGGGGTACTAGAATCACCACGAGAGGAAATCACATTGAGTGTCTCGAGAGGAAATGTTTCATTTATTTCCTTTTTCTCAAGAACACCTTGATGAGGATTTTCTAATCGGGACAGATGGTCAGCAGCGAGGTTCTCGGCTCCCTTTTTATCACGAATGATGATATCAAATTCTTGTAGGAGGAGAACCCATCGGAGCAATCTCGGCTTTGCGTCTTGCTTGGCAAAGAGATATTTGAGAGCCGAGTGATCCGTGTAGACTATGCATTTAGTCAAGATCAAATATGGCCGAAACTTCTCAAACGCATACACCACGGCTAGTAATTCTTTTTCCGTTGTGGTGTAATGAGCTTGAGCTTCGGTCAAGGTTTTGCTTGCATAATGAATCGGCTGAAAGTGTTTGGTTTTTCGTTGCCCCAAGACCGCACCTATTGCAAAGTCACTTGCATCACACATAAGTTCGAAAGGTAGGTCCCAATCGGGGGCAACTAGAATGGGTGCCTCGGTAAGCTTTTTCTTGAGAGTTTGAAAAGCTTCGATGCACTCATCGGAAAAGATAAACGGAGTCTCTTTTTCAAGAAGTCGGGTCATAGGCCTAGCTATCTTCGAGAAATCTTGAATGAATCTCCGATAGAAGCCGGCATGACCCAGGAAACTCTGAACACCTTTAATAGTAGTGGGAGGAGGAAACTTAGCAATGACATCGATTTTAGCTTTATCAACCTCAATCCCACTCTTGGAAATCTTATGGCCAAGGACAATTCCTTCCTTGACCATGAAATGACTTTTCTCCCAATTTAGACTAAGATTGGTGTCTTCACACCTTTGAAGCATTTTGTCTAATTTGGCGAGACATGATTCGAATGAATTCCCAATGACCGAAAAATCATCCATGAAGACCTCCATTGTTTTCTTGATCATGTCGTGAAAAATGGCCATCATGCATCTTTGAAATGTGCCCGGAGCATTGCACAAGCCAACAGGCATGCGTCGATAAGCAAATGTTCCATATGGACACGTGAAAGTCATTTTTTCTTGATCTTGAGGATCGACGGGAATTTGGAAATAACCCGAAAAACCGTCAAGGAAACAATAGTATTTATTTCCCGCCAATCTTTCGAGCATTTGACCCATGAAAGGTAATGGGAAGTGGTCTTTACGGGTGGCGTCGTTCAACTTTCGATAATCAACTCATTATCATCATTTTTAACAACTGTTATACCACCCTTCTTGGGCACACAATGAACGGGACTCACCCAAGGACTATCCGAAATAGGGTAAATCAAACCGGCATCTAGAAGTTTTATGACCTCTTGCTTGATAACCTCATGAATTTAAGGATTTACCATTCTTTGTTGTTGAACCGCATCAAAATCTTGTGCATATAAAATTCCGGGTTGATACCCTTGATGTTGGAAAGTCTCCAAGCAATGGCTCACTTGTGTGACTTTAAAACCTTGAGAAGAGCGGTTTTGTTTTCATCATTCAAGTCTTTAGCAATTATGACGGGGAACTTATCGTCACCCTTCAAAAATGCATCCTCGAGATGAGGCGGAAGTTCCTTGAGTTCGACCTCAGGAAAGTCATCAGTTTTTTCAACATCTTTGACTTCCAAGTTATGAAGTTCTTTTGGAGGAAGAGATGATGGGTCATCATTAAGCAACTTCTCAAGTAGAAGTATATCTTCCTCGGGATTGATAGAATCATGATCAACATGAGAATCACATGACAAACAAGCTTCAATTTCTTCCAAAATGAAGTCACCTCCCAAAATGGAGTAAGAGAGAGGGGAGAGACATCAATGGTAGAATTGATTGATCCTTGAACATTTAACACTTCCTCAAAATAGTCATCGCATGCAAAATCGATGACATCAAGTCGGTTAATTTCTTCTCGTTCAAGGTCGAGAAGATCTTTTGAAGTGTTTTCAATGTTAATGACCAACTTTTCATCGCCAACTCTTAGAGTCATTTCACCTTCGAAGACGTCGATTAATGCACGAGTCGTTTTCAAGAATGGTCTTCCCAAAATAAGGGGAACACGAGGATCGGCATCAAAATCAATGACTATGAAGTCGGCAGGAAAATGGAACTTGCCAACCTTCACAAAGACATCTTCAGCAATACCCTTCGGAATCGTAACCGAACGGGTTGCTAATTCTAGAGTCATTCGTGTTGGTGTAAGCTCGGGAAGTGAAAGTTTTTGCCAAATAGAGAAAGGCATGAGATTTATACTAGCGCCAAGATCGGCCAAGGCGAAGCACTCTTCAAGCTTTTGGAAATCACATGGAATGAGAAATTTCCCGGGGTCTCCTAATTTTTCGGGAAGTTTCTTTAGAAGCACCGCCGAACAATTTTCATTCAAACGAGTTTTAGTGAGTTCAAACAATTTCTCTTTGTTACTTAGAAGACTCTTGAAAGTGGAAGCAAACTTGGGCATATAGAGAAGAGCATCCGCGAAACTAATGTCGAAGTGTAATTTTTGAAATATTTCAAGAAATTTCTTCATTTGATCATTAGTTTGCTCACGGAGTCTTTGATCGTTTAAACGCGAAGGATAAGGTATTGAAGCTTTTGGTTGAACGGGATTTTTCAGAGGTTCAAAAACAATTCCCGGTTTGGATTTGGTTTTTGGGACAACATGAGGTTGGACGTGTGCGGTACTTCGTGAGCTTGTAATTTGCACTTTATCCTTTGTGGCCTCAGGTTCACGTTCCACTACCTCAGGAGGAGAAGAAGACGAGGTAGTAGGAATCGCGGGTCCATCATAAGAAACACCACTACGGGTTGTGATCGCCTTAACATCGCCCTTCGGGTTGGCGATCGTGTTGCTTGGTAGCGTTCCCGATCCCGAAGGTCGATCATTTAAAGACTTCTTTAGTTCAGAAATTTGACCGATCAACAACCTGTTTGTTACTTCTTGAGCTTTCATAAATTGTTTCAATAAATCATCGGTTGATGATGCAGTTTGAACAACGGCTTGATTTTGATGCGAAAAATTTTGAGCACGATTGTTTTGATTGAAACCTTGATTTTGAAAATTTCCATGGTTTTGATTACCATGAAAATTGTTTCCTTGATTGAAATTACCATAACCTTGGTTTCTATTCAAGTTTCCTTGATTTTGAGAACCTTGATTGTAATTTCCCCCTTGATTTCGAAATTGATTCATAGGGGCCTGAAATTGGTTTTGAACATTCGGATTTCTTTGTTGTTGATTTTGATTGAATCGGTTTGGATTATTGGGTTGAGAAAAACCGGGTGGACCACTTTGATTATTAGCACGGTAATTTGGTTCCATTTGAGGACGGTATTGGTTACCTCCTTGATTAGAACTACCGGCTATCGCATTAACTTCAAATGGATTGCCATAGGTGGCAGTACAATTGTAGTAAGCGTGTGGACCACCACAAGTAACACAAACGTCAACTTTTTTGACTTCAGCAGGTTGAGAAGAAACTTTCTTTGTTTTGGTGAGAACCAAAGCATGAATAGCTTCCGTGAGCTTGTCAAGTCTAGCATCGGTGCTAGATTGAGCCACGGGTGATGAGGAAGAAGGACCAAAATTAACTTGGGAAACAATCGATTTGCTTCGCGGAATGGGGACCTTAGACTCATTTTCAATGATCATCAAAGCATCTTTGGTGGTTTGATTCAAGAAATTACCTCCCGCGGAGGCATTAAGAGAGTCTTGATCGACTTGGCTCACACCATGATAGAAAGTGTCGAGTTGCATTAACTAGGAGAAACCGTGATGAGGACATTTACGAAGCATGTCCTTGTAACGATCCCATGCCTCACCGAATGATTCATCAAATTTCTGCATGAATTTCATGATCTCATTCTTGAGGGCTGTGGTTTTAGAAGGAGGAAAGAACTCATTCACAAACTTCTTGACCAAATCTTCCCATGTTTCAATCGATCGAGGGGGTTGTTTGTCTAGCCAATTTTTGGCAGCCCCATCGAGGGAAAACGGGAAGAGAAGAAGTTTGATAGCTTCCTCAGGGACATTTTTGCATTTGATGGTGGACGTGATTTTGTTAAACCATCGAATGTGATCTTGAGGATCGTCCTTCTCGAAACCATAGAATTGACGCGAGGTGACTAAGTTTATCAACCGCGTCTTAAGCTCAAAATTGTCATCCACGATGGCTGGAATGATGATAGCATCTCCGTAACCCTCGATGGGTGCTTGGAGAAGCTCATTCATAGTGGGCTCGGCCGCCATGATGGGAATAGTACAAATCTTGGGTTCGACTATTCGATTGGTACGTCATCGATTACGTCTTCTTCTTGGAATATTATTAAGCGATTGCAAAGGACTTGTTGACGTAGACGAACGCGTGCGCATGCACCACAAAAATATCAATTAAAACAATACCACTTTAACGACAAGGGAACTTAAACCAATAATCAAGAACGCAAGGTTGACCTTTAAGGATAAACGTACAAGGAGCGGGAGAAAAGAATGATTTCTCACTAGGGCGAAGTTCGTTGGATCGCCCTATACCGTTTCGACTCCTCTTAATGTATGCTTATCGATTAAAAGTTTTCCAAAATGCAAGTGATACAAAGGCAAGTTTTGATCTTTAGTTTGGGAACTTATTATGGTCACACCCCCAGTTGGTAGGTGTTCTGCCTTGGTTTGCGGTGGTAAGATTTTAATGTTGTAATTATTAAACAAAGAAACGGGAAAATCTTTTTGTGTTTTTCTTAACTTTTATAGATATAATACATATATTAGAAACAAAAGAAAAATATTTTTGGTTTTTTATAAGTTTTATGAAAACGTAACTTCTTGCGAAGGTTCTACAAGACTAATCGTCTAAACCTTATCGAGACTTTCGACACACAGCCTCCCCGGCAGCGGCGCCATTTGATTCGTTGTATTTTGGTGTGTGCAAACAACAATTATCAAAATATCAACAAACGTGAAGTCTAATTTATCGTGAGACAAATAGACGTGAAGTAATACGAGTAAACCTTTTAGGAAAAAGATTACATCGCAAACTTGTGAAAGTCATATTAAATTGTGAGACCGGGAAGTGATTTCCCGGGTCGTACCCCAACGAGGTGTGAATGGAAAGCTTCGAATGAGATTGGGATTAAAATCTTGTATGATTGGAAAGGTTATTTGGTGTTACGATACGTTAAATTAACAAAGTTGGAAAATTAATGAACGAAGGTGAAAATAAATTAACCTAAGGCAACTAACAAACTAGGAAAAACCTAAAACACTACGGGAAAACATAATTAGGTATCGAGAATCCTAAAACGTAACCTAAATTAAAAACGCGGCGTTTATTTAAAAATTACGCTAGTGCGCAAAATAAAACGCGAGTTTTAAGCTAAAAAGGTCCTACGGACTTACGAATAATTTTCTAACGTACTAAAAGACAAAAGAAAATTTTAGAAAAAAGAAAATTAATTTTTCAGATAAAATTCTATTTATTACGAGTTAAATACTAATTTACCTAAGTTAAATTCTAATAAATAATTCAACAATAAGAAAAATTTGAAACTTTTCTGGAAATTAAATTAAGTAAAAACTAATCTAAGAAAAATAATAAGTTCAAAAAAAGCATTGTAGATAAGCCAGAATAAGCTGCACAGAAAGCTGAATTTATAAAAGCTAATTGACAAAGCTCAAATAAATAAATCACTAAAGGAAAGAATAACAAATGAGATGGTTAGCACAGATGGTTGGCGTGTGGGATTGTGTGGTGCCTGTTGAGCCAGAGGGTCAGGGGTTCGACCCTTGGCAACTCCCTTTTGGCAAAATATTTTTTCTCTTTGGTTTTCTTTTCTTAGAAACTGATAAACAACAATCCAAATGAACTTTTTACAAAATACTTTTTCCTAAAAGCTTACAACTAAGCCAAATCAGCTTATTACTTTCCACAGTGGACAAGAATAGGCAAACAAAGATATGCTTAGCTATCAAATACCTCATACATGGCTCCAATAAACTGACTCCAAACCTTGATAAGCCAACTACAGTGAAAAGTACCTAATCTAATTTCAGCAGTTCAAACTAAATTAAAACTTTTAACGAAATAAGCAAAAACAACAAGCACAATTACACAGGCCTGCAGCCTAGGGGGCTGATTTAGAACCCAAGTTTCACAATCTAAATGAACTCTAAACCTTCAAATAAGCTCAGACATAAAAACTCTATACTACTAACTAGTTGTGAAACAAAATTCACTACCTAATTTCTATTTAAACTTAGCTTAAAATGACATAAAAAAGGGGGGACCTAATGGACTTTATGAGTTGTCTAAAACGTCTTAAGTGAGGCTGTTTGTGACAGCCAAAGAACCTACTTTAATGGGTCAAATGGTTAGATTTTGTTACAACTAGACTACAATAAGCTACGCCTAGGAGAGATTAAGCTAAAGTTATCTATAGCGGGCAGGAATTAAGCAATCTACAACTTAAAATCTAACGGAAAATTATTACCACTCAAGCTGTTGGAAACCAAATTCCAGGGTCTAACAACTTGAAATGAGTTAATAAAAATTGTTTGATTAAGGGGCTGTGGGACGGGTGGACTGCTGAGTGAGAATGGGTCAAATTGGTGAATTTGACTCACTAGACTAAGATGCTAAACTAAACTATGATGCGTTAATCTATTCTAAGTGAAAGTGGACCAGAAGTGATAACAAAGTGGTTCAACAACAGGATTTACATTAGATAATTTTTGAAACAGTTGACAAAACAAGAAAAACATAAACGAATTTGTGAGCAAATGCTTAAATACTTAAGGAGGCTACTGATTTTTCTTGACCAAAAACTAACAATCATACTAAACTAACATCAACATCATTAAAACTTTTTGACTTAAAACCTTTTTACCATGAGTTAAACCTAAACCCAAACATCCCTTGAAGGGCTGAATCAAGATTTTTACACTAAAACTAGGTACAATAAGGACTGATTAAATTAACTGAACACTTAATAAGCAATGAAATAGTGGAAATAAGCAGTAAAATGAGTAAATTGAGGCATACAGAAAGGATTCAAAACAAAGTTTTCATTAAAACTTAATATTGCATTGCCTTGAAAGAAGATTACATGAAAAAAATCTTAAAGACTGAACTTTTGAAAGACTACAACCTACTAAAAAAACTGATTAAAAACTTAAAACAAGACTGCCATAAGAGGCTTACAACATAACCTATTTATACTACATCTTCTAGGGTTTCTCTTGCTCTCTCCCTTGTCCTCTTCTGAGTTATGCTTCTTCACTGAGTGAAAGCAGCATAAGATCCACTTTGTGCTTCTTTTAAAATCACTCACTACCCTTGGATTAAAACAACATCAATATCACCCATTGATCCAACTTTGGCACCCAAATGGAGAGGTGGATTGCCAGCTTGTCATCATGTAACTGGTTATGGTGTTAGGTACGTGTTGGAGGGGAGTTAGTGGGATTGGGAGATGGGGTGAAGAAGACAAGAATGGAGGGTGATGGGGGAGATGGTGATGGGAGTATTTGGAGGGTTGCAGTCACGGGGGGGGGGGGGGGGAGGGGGGAATGGGGATGGAGATGGGTTTTATTTTTTATTCTGTGTTTTGACCAAGTCAAGGAAGAAGTTGTATGTTTTTATTAAACGTTTAGGGTTTTGGTTTTGGGCCTTGGGAATACTTGGGCTAAGGGTTGGTATAAAAGGGTGTATGGTTGGGTTTTAAGGATCCGTTTGGTTTAGTAACTTGTAAAGCCCAAGGATATTTTTTGTAATTTTTGAATTCCTCAAGGACTGATCTTGCCAACCTTCCAATCTTTATTCAAGGATCATTCCTGTCAAGTTAGATAAACCAAGGGACCAAAAATACAATTTTTCCAAATTTGAAACACCAGGGACCAAAACTGCCAATTTGCCAAAGTACGGGGGCCAAATGTGTAATTTTCCAAAAGTTTTTACCCAAAGATCATTTGTGATTTATTTTGACTTTTTAAAGAGCTTGGGTTGACTTTTCTATAAAATAAATGCTCAGAGACTAGTTTTGTCAAATTTTGAAAGTCGGGGGACTGAAACTGCCAATTATGTAAATTTTGTTCGTTTTTCGTTTGTTTTCACTCGTTTTGCATCTAAAACATATAAAACACGATCTTTGGGATTTTCTTCGTATTTTGGTGTGTTTTTTAGTGTTTTTAATCGTTTTGCAGTTCAGATTTGACTAAAAATGATGAGTATTTACACACTCATCAAGATCCTATGATGGTGTTCTAGAAAATGAAGTTGTGAAGTCCTAATTTAAGAAAGATCCTAGACTCCATTAGTTGTTGGTTGTGGAGATGAACTTTGTAAAACACATGATGTGTTTTTCACTTGATAAGATATTGGTACAAACTAGTGATGTTGGGTTAAAAAGGCTTGAAACTGATTTTAACTAAATGGTGTGTACCTATGTGTTGGTATTTTAGGATGCAAGAAACATGAGTAGATATTCTTTAAATACAATTTGACAAAAGACAAATATGTGAATGAATTTCTCTCCGCCTTAATCGGTGGACATCCAACATATTATGTAATGCATCGTATAAAGAATGACGATAAAGTGTTTGGGAGGTTGAAGGTTAATGAAAGCGACGAGCTTAGTAATGTTTTTGCGGATGTTGGTTAGCATACAAAGAACTTCATCCATGAAGTCACGTAGCTCTTCTTTGTCAATGCGAGATGATCGCATGACGAGGCATGTGGTCTTCTCAGAGGAGGTGGAAAGGATTAGAGTATTGTTATAGCTAAATAGTGATGGAAGTGATTTTTGGAAAGCCGAAGCAATAATACGATTTGGAAAGAGGTCGATTGAAAGATACCCAAACACAAATTTCAAATCTCTAAGACTCAATCCTATTAGCATTAAAACTATATGCAAGTGAAGTGATTACTGTTATGCGAGATGAGCATATAAAAGCTAGAACAAAGTGAGATGGCAAATGTATGTGTAATGCAAGAGATTTTAATCTTTGTGTTAAGATGTCCAATCATATCAAAAAAATAACATGTAATTGACACATGCATGTGTAATGCAAGAGATTTTAATCTTTGTGTTTAGAATATATGGTTGAATGATCTAAAGGGAGACATCTTTTATGTTGAGTTTAAGTATGTGTTACGCAAGTGATTTGGTCATCCAAGACCAAGAGATGAGTTTGTGTATGTGTTGGGATTACCCCTAACAGTTAAATGTGACAACATTATCGGGATTACATTAGTTATCCCATTTAGCAAAAACACAAAGACTTGTTATGTAATATTACCATAGTATGTTTGTGTTAGGCTATATAAGCCCTCCTAGACTTCACTAGGAGGGTGAGACTCATTTGTGTATTTTACTTTTCTTTATCAATAAACACAAAGTTTTTCCCTTCTCTCTCTACTCTCTCTCACTAACCATGGCTTTCATCTATTTCAATCATACCTGACCTCCCGAATCACAATATTCAATCAAAACTATGATCCTACAAGTGGTATCAGAGCTTGGTTTCAAAGAAAGGAAAGTGTCTTGCTAAACCATTCTTTAAAAACCAAACGTGCACTTATCCTAAAAACAAGAAGCAAGTTCTCACACAAAGTTTATCTAAAACTTCTTAATCTTGAGCAAAATTTATTCAACATTTTTCAAAAGGTTTTTCAAAATTTTTCAAAATTTTGCTCAAGATTTTTCAAATCTTTACTCCCCAATTCGATCCAATGTTTAAAAATGTCAAAACATATGCTAGTTTTGAGGGGGAGTATTTTAGTGTATAAAGTTTTAGTTACCTTGAAGCAAAATTTATTCAAGAAGTTTTCAAACTGAAATTTCCAAATCTTTCAGAATTTTGCTTCAAGAAGACTCCTTCCCTCAAACTTTAAAAAGTTTAAAATTCTCAAAACATATGCGAGTTTTGAGGGGGAGTATTTCCTGATGACGTATAGTCTATATTTGGGCCACGAGTCCAAATAAGATACAATACTAGCGCCTAAGTCCACTACAAGTGGGCTGCCATGACAATGGTTTGGGGCGCAGTATCATTAGCTTTGGGCCCACGAGGCCCAAAGCCCAACTAAACCCATTGGGTACACGATAAGGATTATCTATTCATAGTATAGATATCCTTTCCTCGGATAAGCACCACGAGTGCGAAGAGTAAGGAGCAAGAAACCTACGCGGTTTCAGCCCCTATATATAGAATCACACGATTCTCATTCAAGGTACGATATACAAACCCTAACTCTTTTACGAGAACCCTAAATCGATTACTTACTCTCACGCCGGAGTCTAATCGGGGGAGACAATCCCTCGATAAGTCTAACGGTGTTGTTTTATTTTCTTAGTACGCAGGTAACAAGTGCTAAGAAGCGAATTGGTACGAGAGCACGAGCCCAATAACCAGGTACGCCCAACTTTTGTATCATCAAGTGGCGCCATCCGTGGGACCCTACTAAGAACCAAGCACTAGAATGACAAAACATAAGAATTCAAGCCAGCGGACTCCGCAGTCAGAAAAACGTGACCATCAGAGGAAGAATCGACAAGATTCAACCTCTAGACAGGTTGCTGGGACAACCAGCGCACCTGATCACCAAGAGGCAGGGACAACCCAACCTCTTCCAGCGGTAGACCTACCTATAATTACTTCAGTGGTCTGAAGCGTTGAGGAACTCCAACGCACCCTCTTCACCACTCCTCATCAAGCTACACCAGCAGTGAACAACACTGCGCCGCCAGGCGCACCTGACCGAAACAGGGTGCCTAATACTGAGGCCGAAATTCTTGCAACAGCTGAGGACGCACCCGATCTAACTTTGGGAAACTTTGTATCCCAAAATTTTGAAACCCTAACCGTCCTCATGCAAGAAGAAGCAACAAGAAGAGCAAGTGCGAGCCTACAAGCCCGACTCAATTTTGCTCTTGAACGCGAACTATCACCAGTGCGTCACCCACGAGGAAGACGCGCAGAACGTACCACTATCCATGATAGGTTGGATACGATATCTGATTCACAATACTCAGAAGATAGCGAGAGGTACACTAATGTTCACTCCAGACTCGGCAGTCGGGGAATACAAGACCGATTAGGGCCTCAACATTCGCCAAGCCAAGGATCTTCCAAACCTGGGAGTAGGAGGATTCAAGACAGATTTGGTAGAAGAAGATCCCCAAGCAGAGATCCCTCAAGCTCTTCTTCTGAAAGAAGCCGGCGCAAGCGCCGAAAAAGAGAGTACTCTTCTTCCAGTGACTCCTCGGACAACGAGGATAAAGAAACAGGACTCTGGAAGTCAAAAGGAAGACGTCGTGAGGAAGAGAATGAAGATATGTCTCTCCCATGGCGTCATCAGAAAGTTGATGCGTTTACACGGCGCATCAGCAATTATTCAGACCGCAAACGCAGGTGCATGCCCACTAACGTGAAAACATATGATGGAACAGGTGATCCCGATGATCACCTAAAAGTTTTCGAATCAGCCGCCACTATCGAAAACTGGCCACAGCCTGTGTGGTGCCACATGTTTAATTCCACGTTAGTAGGAAACGCGCGCACATGGTTTAGCAAACTCCCACGTAGGAGCATCGCTGGGTTCGAAGAATTACGGAAATCATTCCGTCTCAACTTCACCCAGCGAAAGAAGTGCGCTAAAAACCCTGTTGAGCTAGCAAGAGTAAAACAGCGTCAAGGGGAATCAACCAGCGCTTTTATGAAACGCTTCAAGGATGAGTGCATACAAGTCAAAACATGTCCTGAAATCCTAAAAATTTCAGGGTTCATGAATGGGATTAATAACCCAGAACTCATCCGAAAACTGAACGACAAAGTTCCGCAAACTTTTGATGAGCTAACAAAGCGCACTAGATCCTTTATACAAGGAGAAGCAGCTGTTGCGGATAGCAAAAAGGGTTATTCAAACTATAGGCAGCAAGAACAGCCGCGGAGACAATCCAATGATCAGAATAACAACCGCAGCAGGAATTATCGCAGTGGAAGAGACAATGACAAATACACCCCTCTTACAAAAACTCCGAGGGAAATATTTGTAACAGAAGGTGCGAACTTCCCAAAACCACCACCAATGCGCACTGCAGAGGAAAAGCGCATAGGGAGCGGATACTGCGAATACCATGGCCAAAAAGGCCATACAACTAACGAGTGCGTCCAACTAAAACAACTAATTGAAAAGTTAGTAAGAGAAGGCAGGATGGACCACCTCGTAAAGAACATCAAAGAGGGAAAAGATAAACAGAGAAACGGGGGTAAGAAAGAACCCCCTAAGGAAAAAGCTGATACTATATACATGATACAATCATGGCAACGCAAGATAAAGCAAAAAGTCAGCCAGAAATTCTCTCCAGAAAAAGAGATATCCTTCCTTACTATAGCTGCGGACAACGTAGTCGTGGAGCCCCTAATCATTGAAATACATACAGGGGGACATGACATCCACCGCATGTATATTGATGGAGGAGCATCCGCAGATATCCTGTACGATCACTGTTTCAAAAGACTGCAACCTGAAATCCAAAGTCAGTTAATACCAGCTACAACGTCATTAACAGGATTCACAGGAGAAAAGATTTGGCCCATGGGGCAGTTACGCTTGTTGGTGGTCGTAGGAGATAAACAACACTCAACCGCAACATGGATAAACTTTATGGTAATAAAGTCTCCTTCACCATACAATGGTATCATTGGAAGACCGGGAATATCATCCATGCGCGCAGTACCATCTACAGCGCACGGAATGCTTAAATTTCCAGTGGAAGGAGGAGTTGTCACTCTCTATAACACAACAGTACCACCAAGAGAATGCATCGCAGTAACAACTGAAGCAGAGACTATTCCAGAACAGCGCACGGAAAAAACGCCAAATTTAAAAGTCGCTATTCATCCAGATTACCCGGAACAACAAGTTTCGATTGGGGGATCTTTGTCTGACAAAGGTAAAGCAGTTGTATGCGCACTCTTGCAAAAGAACCTAGACATCTTTGCATGGGAACCAAAACATATGACGGGAGTACCGCGCTCTATTACGGAGCATAAGCTGCAAATCCGACAAGGATATCCTCCAATACGACAAAAGAAGCGCAGCCAGGCCCCAGATCATGCAAAGGCTATTCTGGAAGAAGTACATAAGCTCGTAGACGCAGGCATCATGCGCGAAGTATACTACCACGACTGGTTTTCCAACCCAGTTATGGTAAAAAAAGAGCGATGGCAGTTGGAGGATGTGCGTGGACTTCACGGACCTCAACAAAGCATGTCCACAGGACTGCTATCCACTGCCAGAGATAGACTGGAAAGTCGAATCCCTGTGCGGATATCCTTTCAAATGCTTCCTAGATGCATATAAAGGGTATCATCAAATCCAGATGGCAATTGAAGATGAGGAAAAAACAGCTTTCCACACCAGTCAAGGAGTGTACTGCTACACAAAAATGCCTTTTGGCTTGAAGAACGCAGGCGCGACATACCAACGACTGGTGGACACAGCTTTCGAAAAACAAGTAGGCCGCAACTTGGAAGTCTACGTTGACGACCTTGTCATCAAAAGCCACACAGAGGACGAGTTGGTGCGCGACATCGAGGAGACATTCAGAACATTGGGGCAAATAAACATGAAGTTAAATCCCAAGAAGTGCACCTTTGGCGCGACCGAGGGCATGTACCTTGGATACTTGATAGAACCCGATGGAATCAAGCCTTGCCCAGAAAAGACAAAGGCTGTTATTGATCTCCCCTCACCGCACACACTCAAAGAAGTCCAGTCATTGAATGGAAAGCTAGCAGGGCTAAACCGCTTCTTATCTAAGTCAGCAGACAAATCCCTTCCTCTCTTTAAAACACTCACGAAGTGTACTAAAAAGGGAGACTTTCGCTGGACCGAAGAAGCGGAGGAAGCTTTTCAACAACTTAAACACCATCTGGCATCCCTTCCCAAACTTGTCGCACCACGACCAGGGGAAGAGCTAATCATGTACTTATCGGCAACACATGGAACAGTTAGCGCAGTACTATTGACGGATAGGAACTCCATCCAGACACCCATATACTTTGTAAGCAAAGCCCTGAAGAAAACAGAGACTAACTACAGTGCTATGGAAAAACTGGTCCTATCTCTTGTATTCGCAGCCAAAAGGCTGCGTAGATACTTCCAAGCGCACCCAATAGCGGTGATCACTGATCAGCCAATCAAACAAGTTATCTCTAAACCAGATGCATCAGGACGGTTACAAAAGTGGAGTGTACTTTTAAGCGAGTATAACATCTCATACAGACCGCGCACTGCAATCAAAGGACAAGTACTAGCCGATTTCATCGTGGAGAAGCCAGATAGCGACAAGCCAACATCTGCAACCAAAACAGATCTACAAGAACCTTGGATTCTGTTCACAGATGGATCCTCATGTGCAGATGGATCAGGCGCAGGCCTTATTCTTACAAATCCAGAAGGTATGGAATTCACCTATGCGCTACGCTTTGAGTTCACAGCCACAAACAATGAGGCAGAATACGAGGCCCTACTAGCCGGACTACGCATCGCGATCCAAATGGGTGTACGCAACCTGGAAGCAAACGTAGATGCTCGGCTTGTCGCTAACCACGTGCTAGGTGAATATGAAGCCAAGGATGAACACATGGTCCAATACCTGGAGAAGACAAAGTCTTTGATAAAAAAACTTTGACAAGTTCACAATCAAACAGGTGCCCAGAGGCGATAACAGAAAGGCTGATGCACTCAGCAAGATCGCATCCACAAGCTTCGCACACCTCTCAAAACAGGTATTGGTAGAAACCCTAAAACACAAGTCAATCTTGGAAATGGAGATATCCACAGTGATAACAAGATCCTACATGGATAACACCTATCATTAAATTCATTAGCAAGGGAATCCTACCCCAAGATCATAAGGACGCTCGAAGAATACGGCGCACAGCGCAACGATTTGAACTACGAGACAACGTACTCTATCGACGCTCTTTCTTACAACCCTGGCTCAGATGTGTTGGACCCCTTCAAGCAGACTACGTACTCCGAGAAATTCACGCTGGATCATGTAGCATGCACTCAGGGCCGAGATCCGTGGTGGCAAGCGCTCTACGGTCAGGATATTATTGGCCAACCATGCATCGCGACGTACGCGATTTGATAAAAAAATGCAGCAATTGTCAAGTACATAGGCCAATTCCGCGTCGACCACAACAAGAGCTAACACCAATTACCTCACCATGGCCATTTTACAAATGGGGTATTGACATCGCAGGACCTTTCCCTGTCGCAGCCGGAGGAGTAAAGTTCCTCATCGTAGCCATAGACTACTTTACGGAGTGGATCGAAGCAAAGGCGGTGGTGAACATCACGGGAAACCAAGTCAAACGCTTTGTCTGGGACAACATTGTCTGTCGCTTCGGACTACCGGGTGCGATCATATCAGACAACGGAAAACAATTCTGTGATAACCCATTCAAAGATTGGTGCGCACAATTGAACATCACACAACACTTTGCTTCAGTCAAACACCCACAAACCAATGGCCTAGTTGAGCGCGCAAACCGCAGTCTAGGCGAAGGTATAAAAGCGCGTCTTGACAGACACAAAGGTAGGTGGGTATATGAGCTCTCGCATGTCTTGTGGGCGCATCGCACAACAATTAAAACCAGTACTGGCGACACGCCATTCTCCCTTGTCTACGGAATAGAAGCCGTCATACCCGCAGAGATAGGAATGCCAACTATACGAACAGCAGAGGTCAACGTCACAACAAATGACGAAGAACGGCGCATAGACTTGGACTTACTGGAAGAAAGACGCGAACGCGCATCTATACGCGAAGCAAAGGCTAAGGCAAAAATGAAGAAGTATTATGAAGCAAAGGTCAAACACACTTCATTCAGACCAGGAGACTTTGTTTACTGCGCCAATGATGCGAGCCACGCAGAAGACACAGGCAAGCTCGGACCTAAATGGGAAGAACCGTACGAGGTCACAGACGCGCTCGGCAACGGCGCATACAGACTGCGCGACATGGAAGGTCACGACCTAGCGCGCACTTGGAACATCTGCAATCTCAAAAGATGTTACTTTTAGGCTACGGCCCTTACACAGACACCCTTGCATCCTACGAGGTGCCCAATAAGTGTTTGTTTTTCTTTTCTTTCCTAGGAATTGTATTTTCTATTTTTTCAAAAAACTTGCAAATGTCAATAAAAGGTTATGGTTTCTAGCTAACTCCATAGCGTACTTTACTTTATTGCATATCTGTCAATATTGTTTATCTTATATTCTTGCCTACATGGCGTGCATGCACCACTTAAAGACCCACGAAGGCATAAAGGATGAGTTAACCTACTAATTCACTCGTTGAGTAAGAGGGTTGCAAACCCATCAACATTGGATCACGTATCCTTGCTAAGCGCCTTACTCTTGAGACGTTGAGGTAAGTTTCGCGTGCGCACCCCACGACGGACGCGCATATACTAAGTACACCGTACAAGCTTAGCAATATAACGAGCCAAGACACTTGGTCAAATAATAAAACTTCGCAAACAATGCAAGTATAATTTTTAAAGTCACGCACTTAACAAGCCAAGACACTTGGTCAAAATAGTAAAAACTTGGCAAACAATGCAAGCATAATTCTTCAAAGTCACGCACTTAAAACACTTAGTTAAATAATCAAACTTGGCAAACAATGCAAGTATATTTAAGTCACGAACTTAAACAAAAAGGTATCTTATTCCACATTTATTCATAAAAATTACAAGGAAAGATACATAAATATACAACAAGCCTACACACTATGGCGATGCTCAGGGCTATCTTGCGGAGCAGAAGAACTCCCCGCCTCCTGAAGCTTTCTGAGAAGCAAGACATCATGGGGAGATACCGTGGGAACACTCACGGGCACACCATCAGATCTAGGGATGTGCGCAGCACCAATGCCGCACATCACTGCTTTACCCTTGATGCCCTTCTTCACAGCAACCCTCTGCTCATGTCGCTCCAGCACCTCTTTCAAGGGAATCTCCCTCTCAAGAGCAAAGGGTTTGAGGATGTCGCGAGGCCGCGCGAACACAGGAACTCGAAGCTGCGAAACATCAGGTTTCAGATAGTAATCTGATTCCCTTTCCCCATTCTCCCCAAGATGGCGCTGCAATGTCAACCCCGCCATCAGTACATCTATGGGGTCATCTTGATCGCGCTCCAGCCTCCCAATGTGCGGTAGCTCAAGAACCTTCAATCCCGCCATTGCCTGCATCAACTCATCATAAGCAGTAGGGCTGTACCCAGGGACTTCCGCCAAGTCCTTCTTCAGCAGCTTGGCCTCGTGGAGATCCTCCATAGCCTGTGATCTCCCACGCGCCATCGCACAATGCACCACCTTCCCAAAGGCATCCACCACCTCTTGGGACTCTAGCGTGCCCATTGCTGCCAGGCGCAACCCATGGCTAATCAACCACCTACATTCACAAAGACAATTTGTGTAAGTAAAAAAACATGATGATAAAGTTTTCATGACGACAAGTAATGGTAGACATCAAATGAGGATATAATTCCTCGTCATACTCAATACTGAGGCCACGCAGCTTATCCTCTTGCGCCTGGATAATCTTCAACACCTCCTCCCTAAACTTGTCGAGCGAAGCGTAGTGCTCCACCTTCTTCTCCTCCAAGAAGCGCACAACAAATGTCAAGTCAGACTTGTAATGGTGCAGCTCCCCGCGCACCTTCACCACCTCAGCCATGGCGGACAGCTTCTCGTGGGTGATCTTCTCAGCACGCACCCGCGAGGCCTCCAACTCCGCTTGCGCATCAGACAACTGCGCACGGAGCTTCGCCAACTCCTCATCCTTCTGGGCAAGAGCACTGCTCTCCCCGATATACTTCTCTTTAAACTGAGCCACCAGCTCAGCTTGGCGCACCGCAGTCGCAGCCAGCTCATCCATCAGCTACTGCGCCTCTCCACCATCAGCAACCTTGGCTTTCCCCTCCCTATTTTCATTTTGTGGAGAGGAAACCTCATCAACGAAGGCTCCATCATTTTTCTCAGCATCATCCCTACGCAACAAAAAACAGTTAGTAAATATTACAACAAGTAATATAATAAAAAAAAAGAAGAGGGGGGAGAGAGATGATTAAAAACGCAGATACTTACAGAAATGGAGAAGCCTCAGCAACCTTCAACCGCGCGCCAGAAGTAGATGTCTCTTCTGCATTCGACTCCGCGTCCCTAATGACGTGTCGACGCCTCTTCCTGGTGCCACTGCCTCCAGCCTCTCTCTTGCGCTTCACATTCTGCGCAACTTCCTCCTTCAGCACCTCCTCAGGATTAAGGATCTTTATGCTGTCAGACGACCCCGACTGCGCCTCCTTGTGCGCCACCTCCACAGTGGGCGCCACCTCCGCATCGGGCGCCACGCTCTGGACAGGCGTCACTTGGAGTGGTGGTGTATTCTCAGGGACCGCCTCTGGCAGGACGGTCAAATGACCCTCCGTCGCCTCTAGTAGGGGCTGCTCACCTTCCCTCAGAGGGCGCACCCCTATAGTTACCAGCTTTGGCTTGTCCAGCTTAACCACAGCAAACAAATCCATCTCTGCGCACATCAATAAAGCAAGGAAGAAAAAAGGATTAGTTATTTAAAGCGTGCATACAAAAAGAGACTTACAAAGCTTGAAGTAGAAGGGATGAACACCCACCCCGGCCATCCTCACTTAAAAAAGTGGGCACCTCATCCTCAGCGCCAAAATAAGTGCGGCTCAACCCCATGTGCACCAAAAACTCCTCGGGATAGGGGTTAATGGCCAGTCGGTTGGCATCCAGAATCTGCGCGTCAGCTAGCCTGTAGGAACCGGGTGCGGGGCGCCCATCCCTTGGCAATGTATCCTGAGTATAAAACTCATAGGGAAAGGGAAAGACCACGTCATCAACCCAAAAGAAGTACTCCCTCCAATTCTTTAGGGCGTCAACTTTCTCTGTATAACACTGAAGCGCCCCCTGGCGCTTCGCAAAAGAAACCCAACCATTCGACCACGTCATGTGGTAAAAGGAGCGGAACAAGGCCACGGTCGGTTCTATCGCAAGTAAACGGCAGTTTACTTCAAAATTCGACACCTTAGCCGCACCTATACAGTGCAGCTGAGAGATGTGAAGGCGATAGTGATTGAGCAAATTGCTCAGAAAAATAGATATGGGTACATGATAATTCGCGTACTCAAAGAATTTCGTGTATAGCCCTATTTTCCCTTCGGGGAAGTCAGCTATACACGCGTCCACATCTGTAGCCTCTGGATGGACATCCAGAGGCACGAAAAAGTCGGATGTAAATTAAATAACATCCTCAATGGACATCGCAGAGCGAAAATCTTCTAACTGTGCAACCATCTTCATCAAAATACTAAGTGAGACGCACACAAATTACCTACGAAAATGTGGTATTTTCTTTGTAAAAAAGCTTTCAAGGAAGGTGAATAGTGATAAGTGTGTGTTTTACTGAGTGATTGTAAAAAGTGGGGCGGTGACTCTTATATAGGGAGTGGAAAAAACCCTAGTTTCTCTCCACGTGGAATCCACTCACAGAAAACGTATGGCTAGAAGCTGAACGGGTACACGCACTTTTTCCCGAATTACGAGGGCTACGTGGACACCACCCCCGATTTTCGAGGAATCCGTTTGAAATACTTTCTAGTTAGGTGCATTGCACTTCAAAACAGGCGGTAAAAATTAACTTGATCTCCCGCCACGCTTACCACTGATGATATTAAGTCTAGTATCCACGGCTACGAGCCGCGCACACTAGACTGGGGGGACATGATGACGTATAGTCTATATTTGGGCCACGAGTCCAAATAAGATACAATACTAGCGCCTAAGTCCACTACAAGTGGGCTGCCATGACAATGGTTTGGGCCGCAGTATCATTAGCTTTGGGCCCACGAGGCCCAAAGCCCAACTAAACCCATTGGGTACCCGATAAGGATTATCTATTCATAGAATAGATATCCTTTCCTCGGATAAGCACCACGAGTACGAAGAGTAAGGAGCAAGAAACCTACGCGGTTTCAGCCCCTATATATAGAATCACACGATTCTCATTCAAGGTACGATATACAAACCCTAACTCTTTTACGAGAACCCTAAATCGATTACTTACTCTCACGCCGGAGTCTAATCGGGGGAGACAATCCCTCGATAAGTCTAACGGTGTTGTTTTATTTTCTTAGTACGCAGGTAACAAGTGCTAAGAAGCGAATTGGTACGAGAGCACGAGCCCAATAACCAGGTACGCCCAACTTTTGTATCAACATTTCCAAAACAAAATGTTCCATCAAAATCATGCTTAATTGCTTGTGCACATATAGCAGTGTATAACCCGGTCTTTGAAATTAAAGGACCCTGAGGTACGCGTCAGTTCCTCAATCCTAATATAAGGAGCAAAAGCTTCTTACTTTTGAGTAGAATTAATCAAATTTTCTAAGTTTTTCATAAATTCGATTCAACAGGACAAGTATTCCCTCTCGTAATCAAAACCTCAAAAAGTTATTTCACTTATTGAGGGGGAGTATTTGAAATGATCTTTTTTCAAAGCGACAAATTCTTGGCATATTCTTCCCACAAACCTCAAAAAGCATATTTTAATCAAAAAGTTTATCAAAACAACATCTTATATGCTATTTTTGAGGGGGAGAAAAGAAAAAGTGATTAAAATATGAATGTTTAAGGATGCTAAAAGTTGAATCTTGTGTGAGCTCGACTCAGAATTGACCCAGGAATTGACGAAACAAAATGTTATTAATCGAAAAGACTTATCCTCGATGGGTAATGACATCAAGTTAGTTATTAGAGCTAGTTGCCACCGAAAAGCTGACAATGGAACTCTTTAACTAGCCACGTAAGAGTGTCTCAAAAAGGATTCGTCAAAATAGATAGGTACCATTTCGAGAAACTTTCTGTGGACTCGATCAGGCCGGGTAATAACTTCAAGCTACTCTAACTAGTGATGTAAACGTGTCTCGAATCGGTCTTGTTCACTGAAAGTGGATCAATTCAAAAGTTCTTACTCCTCCCGCATGTGCAAATTTATTAAATATCATGAGCACATGTGAAGGGGGAGTCCTTCTAAAGAAAACCAAAACTCTCAAAGTGTTATCAAAACTCGTCTTACAATCATAAACACTTTGAGAGATTTTCAAATAAGTGGTTGATGGCAACATAGGATAGTCATGGTGGTATAAGGTGACTAAGGTTAGGGAAAACCGTCCTATGATCCGCCAGAACTGGAGGGATCTACCCAAGGACAACACCAATAGTTTAGAACTAGAAAGTCTTTAGGTATGATTTGAAAAAAGGAGAAAAGAATGAAAGGAGAAAGAAGGGGTTGAAGAATTAAAAAGAAAAGTTATGAAAAGGGTGAAAAGATATAGCCCTCCAAATGATTCAACCTTATGGCAGAAACCGGGTTCAACTCATCTGCTACTGGTTGTTGCTAAGGCGACACCGGTATTGAAGACAAAGACATCATGGACCAAGTGACGCACTGCACTAAACCTTCTTAACCACTCAAGTTCTCTTAAAAGAGCTTGTTTCATTCTAACGGGGAACCCTGCATAATCTATCGACCGCTCATTACGAGTTATGTTGATATTGAAACAGGAGACACCTCTCTAGTCTCCGACCACTAAAATGTGCACTTATCGAGTCTAGAGCCGCGAGATTACATCAAAAGTTATCTTAGGAACACATGATACTTCTACACTGGTGGTCCAACATCAAGGACACCAGATGTAAACTTAAGAGTCCTTCGCAGATCTTAGCAATCTGCCAGAACATTTATGAGAGAATTCACAAAAGTGTTTCTCAATGATTGAATGGAAACTCCTGCCAGGGTCAACATCAAACAGCCCTGACAGCAGGTCACTTCGGTAACTCATTATGGGTTACGCTTAGTGTTCGCGGTGGTTCCAAAATGGTCTACAATCGTGGGGTGATCTCCAGCGACTCACCCATTCATTGATCTACTTAGTAGATCTTGTAAGCCCTCTCGGGGGTATCCGAATTGGTAACGGCCTTGGTAAGGGTTAGAAGGAGTCTTCACACTATGTTGTTGACGATCTCTAATTCCGAACCTGTAAGTGCCGGATGCTTTATTGCTAACTATTTTCATGCAGGTACTTATATAGACCGAGAATTCCACTATCATCAACCTCACATCAGTTTCCACATGCTCATACAAAGTCAAAGAAAAGTTCTCTTCAATGATCAAAGTAAAAAAAGTTCAGAATGATTCTACACCAAAAGTTAAAGAATCTACAAAGTTAAAGACAAAGATCAAAGACTCAAAAAGAAGAACTCGTTACTTATAAAGAAACCAAGAAAAGTCAAATAAGCACAAAGAACACCCACTCTCTCTTCCCCCTAATTGCAGATCCTTGTGGAAAATGAGTGTTTTCGCAAAGAAATCAAGAAAAGTCAAAGAGAGCAAAAGAACACCCACTCTCTCATACCACTTAGCCAAAACACAAGGACTTGTTATGTAATATTTCAGCTTACAACCCGGGCTTAAACATTACAACTTATCTTGTTTCTTTGACTTTTCTTGTTTTTGACCATTGGATACATCATGTACCAAAAATGAAATTGTTAAAACCAAAAAATGTAACAAACAGTTAAGGAATATGGTAAAAACAGCTTCAAGATGACAACTTTTGACAAGATAAACATCACAAAATCAACCAAAACTAAAACCCCGCTCTGATGTCACTTTTAGGATCGTAGTATTGATTGAATATTGTGATTCGGGAGGTCGGGTATGATGGAAATAGATGAAAGCCATGGTTAGTGAGAGAGAGTAGAGAGAGAAGGGAAAAACTTTGTGTTTATTGATAATGAAAAGTAAAATACACAAATGAGTCTCACCCTCCTAGTGAAGTCTAGGATGCCTTATATAGCCTAACACAAACATACTATGGCAATATTACATAACAAGTCCTTGTGTTTTGGCTAAATGGGATAACTAATGTAATCCCGATAATGTTGTCACATTTAACTGTTAGGAGTGATCCCAACAATCTTCCCCCAATGTGGCAACATAAGGGATTACTTACAACATTTCCTACAAGTATGAGTAAAATAAAGAAAGCTCTTCATAAGCTCTTCAAATGCTGAGGATGACTACAGTTGACGCTCTTTGTCTTCATCTTGTACCTCGGCTTGAGAACTTTATCTTCACTTGTAGGCAAATGATGTAATATGCATGAAATGGATTAACTTCCCCCCAATTCATGCTGCATGTCTTTTGCGGCTTCTTTGTACACTTCTTTTTGGCGAAGTTTCTGAATCAGCTTCCCCCTAAACTGGCAACCGTCTTCAGTAGATTCGAAACTTTGATGTAGTCAACATGTCTTCTAACTTTTGAAGTTTTAAGTATGCAGCGGAATTGTAGATGACACCGTTAAAACCACACCAATCAAATCTGACTAGTCACTTAATCACAGTTATGCTCAATGCGGAAACTCTGTTCGGGGGTAACATGCAAGAAATCAGCAAGATCTTCTCAAATATGCAGGCTACTTCACACTTCACAACCCGTGAGAGTTGAAACGATTACACCAAAATCACAAAACTGAACCACTGATCATCTCTGCGGACGTCTCTCCGGTAGTAATAAAATTGTAAGCTCGATCATGTGAGTCTATTATGCATCCCTAATGTGCACATTTATTCCCCCTAATTGCAGATCCTTGTGGAAAATGAGTGTTTTCGCAAAGAAATCAAGAAAAGTCAAAGAAGCACAAAGAACACCCACTCTCTCTTCCCCCATGATGTCTTCGCAGAATCAGAAGCATACACACTATGTTTACGATGGAAAATGGAGGCAGCGTAATCCCATATGTCCAATCAACCGATTATGTGTGTATTATAAATAGCCCGTGAGAATCAACTGCTGATAAACATCTCTACTCTTTTATACTCCCCTCAACTAACTCTATACCGACCCCATTATCATTCTGACGGCTTTTTGTAGTGACTACTAATGGAGAAAACCCAGTATAACGAACTTGAGACTGAAGTAAAATAACCTGAGTTTGTGACTGAAACTTGCACTATTGTCTGACTAAGAACCAATACTGAGAATTTCAATAAAGGTAGAATCATATACCCACCCAACCTTCCTTAATTGTATATGAGCTTCTCTCGAATTATCCACATCTTTTGGTGACACTTGAGCACTACAACGTAACTCCTTTAAAGTGATAGTTATACTCTGTGAGCACAAGAACGTAACTCCTTACATCAGGTATAACTAGACAACTCAAGTCTTGGTCATTTGTACGGATAAAAGCTCGAACAAGGATCTCGAAGAATCATGCATCAAACCAACCCTGATATCTTCAGATACTAAGTACAGGCACCCGTGAAATTCCACTTCAACTTCAAATAAATAATAAAGAATTAACCCCGTAGTCACATCTAGCGGTTAAATGCTCAAAACTAGCCTTTTGACGGTTTAATGAATTAAATAATGGTTCCCGATCTTGTCAAAAATGTATCCCATGAAAATTTGCAATACCAAAATGCCACTCTTTTCGCTAGAAAATTATATCAAAAATTGTATATAATGTATTAAAGATGCATTTGATATTACTAATGAATTTTACAACCCAATATACATCATTTTTGGATTTAAAAAGAATTTCAAGCCTAATCCATATGCGATACTTCATTTAAGCCCGATTCATAAGCTTGATCCAAATTCCATACACACAACCCGATCCAAGTGACAGAAAGTTATACCTGGTTTAAATTTGATATAACTATCACACGTTTCATTACTTGACCTAACCCTACTTGTACACATCTTAAAAATAATGCCCCCTTTCTCTCTCCCATCTCATCCAACAGACTCCATCTCCACCTTAATCATAAACCAATCATCAAATCTCATCTTCTTCATCAAACAAAACAACCAATCGAATACACAACAATAAAAAACCAATCGAATGCAACAGGAACGTTTGTCTGGCAACTGAATGTGTATCCTAGAGAAGATGCATCCCCTTAAGATCTTCTATAAAGGTCTCGGGTAGGTTTTGGTGATGTAGTATTTGATTTGTGTTTGTCATTTAATCGAAGCAAAGAAAAGATGTAACAAACTTGTAATGAACTTTTCTTTAAATGTTCGAATAGACAAAGAAATTAATCTTCTAACATGGATCTATGATGTATCACTTCGTGTGTTTGATCTTTTAAAAGGTAGTGACGGTTATTGTACCACACGAAAAAGATTAGACTGAGATCTATTTAATTATTCCTTTTAATTTTCGGTCTTGTTGTTTGAAGGTTTGGAGATGGTTTGTAACAGTGAGAATTAGTTTTAGTTAGATGGAGGAAGAGATTAGGATTGTGATTGGATTTGTTGTAGCTTGTTGTGTTGGCTTTAGTAGAGGCAATGGTAACTCCATTTTTTATCATCAGTCTCGTATGAGCTTTTTTGCTTTTGGATCTTTCTTTTGACTGATGATGTTAAACTGAGGTCAACATAAGTTGGTATATTTGGTTTTGTGTAGTGGTCAAATTTTTGCTTCATCTTATATTTCTATCTTATTGATCTTACGCAAAAACCATTTTCTTTACGCGTAAACTTTAGTCACAACTTTGGTCCTTATGCGTAACCTCTGTTTATGCGTAAAGGTTTAGCATACGCGTAACCTTAGGGTTTTACGCCTAAACACCTTACGCATAACTTTCCAAGTTATGTGTAACTAGATTTGAAGACTTGCGCATAACACTAGGTTTTTTTGCATAAGATTTAGTCTTATGCGTAAAATGAGGGTTTTGACCCTTTGACAATTTTCCAGTGAGTTTCTGACCAGATTCCGACCATTTTTTCTGGCTATTTTTACAGACCATGTTCGATAACCTTTCAGACCATGTTTTTCCCTTATTTTGACAACTAATATTTCACGGGTACGGTACAAAAACTATCATAAAATCCGTTTACACATAAATATATTATTTGGACCAAAAATGATACCAGTAAACTCATAGGTGAAACTGCTATTGAAAACCGTGAACTTTTTGACCAGTTTTTATAACATAAAACTGTTATGACAACTATTAACCACAAAATATATTAAAAGATTTGGACCGTATAAAAAAGTGGTAAAACAACCTCAATAACATGATACAACCCAAGAAAAAATACAATTTTGACAAGATAACATCACAAAAGATCAACCAAAACAAATAACCTGGCTCTGATGCCACTTGTAGGATCTTGTTATTGATTGATTATTGTGATTCGGGAGGTCGGGTACTATGGCAATATTACATAACAAGTCCTTGTGTTTTGGCTAAATGGGATAACTAATTTAATCCCGATAATGTTGTCACATTTAACTGTTAGGAGTGATCCCAACAGTGTGATAAGTTAAGAACGTTCTCAAGAGAGCTCTTTAGAACAGGAATCTAAGTGAAATTACTAACTTCAATTGATCTTGTGCATACTCTTGAGATGAGTGGAATAGACATAGGGTTTGAACTGGATTATGAGCAAGGTTTGGTTATGATGTACGCTTGAAAGGAAATAGACACATATAGTCTCTTTCAATGAGTAGAATTATTACGTGGAATAAAGTCATCATGCTTTATGAAGACAAAAATGACAAGATGATGAGAAAGCTCTAGTTCATAGAACTTGCAGATGTTTATTTAAGATCATTTACCCGATGAGGTAAAATGAAATTTCTTGTAACACAACCGTTCATATCGCAAGGAGAGAGTGATACACATGATATACATTATCCTTTTAACAAGATAAAAAAACTCATGATTACTTGTGCATAATGTTTTTCCAAAACATCATGTTTTTCTAGATGAAGTTATGAAGCCAAAGTGTTTGAATCGGATAGTGCTATCCTAAATATACTTGGTCTCAAGATTATACTAGATGATGACAAGAGAAATTAACTCGAGTTTCTTATGTATACTCCTCGAGAGTTATTGTTGCTCGGGGTACATGAGGTTGGCTTTGAGATTGCATTTTAACATATGTTGTTAAGATGTTGATTTAAGGTTTAATGAAACTTATGCAAAAGTTAAAAGTATTACCAATACTTTGATAACTTGTGAAAGTGATACTACTTAAACCTAGTATAACCGAATGTGAGCTTCATGCTCATTTGATGGTAAAGGTTCTAATCCTATAGGTGGTAAGGTATGGTTGAGTGTTTGGACAAAGGGTTTTTTGAGCAATGCACTCATGAATTCAAAACGATGGTAAGAATGGTGGATTGGTTGATCTAGGTGGTAGGTCTTCTAGTATGTCTTAATATAGATTTGGTGATGTAGAGGTTTGTTGTGTTATGGAAGTACTTAAGTTTCATAGATGTTGAAAGTAAAACAGATGGATACTAAGCCTTGTGGGCCATAACTAGTGAGTGAAGTTCTTGAGGTTTTGGTTATGTTTGTGAAGCTTAGGGGCTGAGATATATCATAGAAGTGAATGAGATGATGGTGAACGAACAAGTGAACTTAAGTACTCAATGTTCAATGATGAAGACCTATTGTCATTTGTTTTATCCCTATTGATTGAGAGAGTGTTAGGATAAGTGTTTTAACATATGTTGTTAAAATACTTGGGTGTAGATTCTTTCGGATGTGACTTTTTATGACTACAATCGTAAGTCATATTTACTTGAATATTTCGGACGAAATACTTAAGTTGTTAATCCTACTTTGTTGTGATTGGATAATACTAAAGGATAGCAAGACTTGATAATACATCTATAACTTAAGTGTAAGTTATGACTTGATGTAAATCCTTATCGTCTTGAAGGATGACACATTACTTTCATGTTAACCAAGAGAGGTAACATATATAGATACAAGACAATATCTATAGTCACAAGTTAGACTTGTGATTTTGATATTATATATAATCTATGTTAGTAACAAGTCCGGATTAGTTAGGAAGTTGTCAAGTCACCAAATAAGTGAAGCTAATGGATGAAGGATGAGTTAAAGATGGAAGAATGTAGTAACCGTGGGTAATGACTACAAAACATTTGAGGTTAGGGACCCACGGATGGCAAGGAACCAAATAAAGGGTTCATTCCTTTATGCATAAGGGTTCCTTGGGTGAGTTTTGTTTAAATTGAGTTTTTGGCGGGAAGTGGTTTCCTATTGATTATAATAAGTAAAAATGGTCCTAATATGCTTAATGAATACCGAGGAAAATGTTTCTCACTAAAGTGAATGATTTGGTTGAGGAGTGGTGATTACGTTGGCATTGCAAGATTTTGGAGATGGTGTTGGAGTAGCAAGGTTGAGGACGTTTGTATCTTTGATGGGTGAGGAAATGTTGAGTGATGACTCACTTGATGATGATGAGCTTAGTTGAATGGTTTTGTTGAAGCAACATGGTTTTACACTAATCCTAGCGGTTTTCCTAATAGGTCTAGATGATTCGGATTAGGTGTTGGATTTAGTCATTTCAAGACTTTGGTTAGCTAGAATTATAAGAATAAGAGAAGTGATGGTGATGGTGTGAATTGGAAGTATGAATGTTGGTCAATTTATAGGAAGAACATGTTATGAAAAGTAGTGTTTGGATTAGATGTTGTTCCATACACATTTGGAGGTTCCTAATCATTTGGAAGAGTTCAAATCATTTGAAGTCAATCCAATGGAGTTGGGTGGAGTGAAAGAATAACTTGTGCACTAAGTACTATGTGATCATGGAAGATAATGTTCCACAGATTTGGAGGAACCAAAGGAAAGGTTCCTTCCTTGTAACAGAAAGGTTTCTTCCATGTAACAGAAAGGTTCCTTGGGTTAGTTTAGCCAAGTTTGAAATTTTGTCGGGAATGATGATCCTATTGTTTGAAAGTGTGCTAAGAGGGCTCTTAGAATTAGTGATAAATACTAATTAGCATGTAGGAAGCAAGTTTGGAACCTAAGGATTACTAGAAAAATTCCAAAAATTCAAAGATTAAAAAGTTTGATGAATGTCTGGAGGAACCAATCGACAACAAGGGCGGAACCAAGTCTTTGGTTCCGCCATATCCGGGGAGTCCTAGAATTGAGACAGAGTACTTTTTTCGAGGGCGAGACGTTTTCCAAATTTTCCAAAAATTCTTGGAACATAAACTTAAATTTATATCTGATTAGGAAATGCATAAAATGGATATGGAAACACTCTTATCGTTAGACTTCGACTGGAGGCTAGCGAAATTCACTATACTTAGTGAAAATTTCATATTCTTGAAAATTTGACAACATCCCAAATGTTGTCCACCTGCATATCCGTTAGTACAAGACATTGTCCAAAGATAACAAAAGATCGTAGAGATACTAATATCCATGAAACACATTAACTACCACATTGTTCAAATTTCAAGTTGTGCCAAACACTCCTTAACAAAGGACATTTATCGTTTCCCGAAACCCGTTCAAATATCCTAATTATACTTGGAACATATGCACCTAATTTGATTTGATAGACTAAAACCAAAAACACATATTCTAACACATGTTAGCCATACAGATCAAGCCAAGGATTATGATCTTAGCATAAATGGAATTTAATCCAAACACGGAAACTTGATAACACCAAAGTGTTATCGTCCAAACATGACATGATTGGTTAACATGATCAAACAAAGATGACTTTCTATCATATAGCACGACTCATTCATTAAACATCATAGTAGAAGCATATATATACCAAACACCATTTTACAAGACTACTATATGTTTAAAAATATAGTGACTCATTTAGACACTTGACCACATTTAAAGATAGTTCATTAGCATCACTCAATACTCATTCCTAAGTGAATTAAGCAAAATAATCACTTACCATATGATTAGATGAAAATCTAAGACTACAAGTAATACAAAAGCAATTTATCAACTTGGTGCACAAGATCTAATCAAAAGTCCTATCAAACAAGCAAATAGAATATCAAGGCAAGATTGACACTTATGTATTACAAATAAGCAAGTGTAATCCCAACTTAAAACAAGCAAACAACATGTATGCAAACAACTAAAACAAGTAGTCATATTAGCATAGCATAATTAGCAAAACATTTTTCATATTATATTCCACTTCAATGGTAATTTGATACATGGATCGTGCTCTATTTTAAAAACCATTTGTTTTGAAAATAAGAGCTACGAAGCTCTGATGCCAATTGTGAAATCGTAGAGGGGGGGGGGTGAATACATTTCCATTTAAAAATCTTTAAACTTGTTGTATCAAATATAGTATAAACCATTGTGTCAAGTTACGCCATTATTAGTCCGGTTTGTTTTTCTTTTCTAAAAATATCCATATGATAAATTTCTGATCAAGCTTGTTGTAATATGAGAAATGCTAATAATAGTCTGATGACTAATATAAAGCATATGATATAACAAGTTGTCACACAAGCATAAACATCAAGTCACAACATAAACAATAATATAGTGCAAGTATAAAAGTAAAAGGAAAGAGCAAACCGAACACGAGGATTTATAGTGGTTCGGTCACGGATCTCCTTTCCGCCCTACTCCACTCCCCGAGTACCCAACTCGAGAGTTACTTCACTAGATCAACAAACTCCCTTCTTGGCGGAGAAAACCTTACAATCATCGCTTACACTTTTTCCGGTACAAAGCTACATATCGGGTTCTTTTACAAGGGTACAACCACTCCCGCTAGTTCTTTTACAAGGGTACAACAACTCCCGCTATGTTTTGTGGCCCAACATAGAAACCTTGTGTTTTATGGCACAAACACATAAACCATATAATCTATAATAATGAGTACAATGATGATCCAATACATAAATGTCTAATGGATATGAATGACTAATCTAAAAGAACTTCCATTGATAAAAAGCCTTCAATGGATGAAGATCACAAGTTCTCTAAGCTTGTTGTGATGAATCTTCATGTATGTATACTTGTGGTGGATGATGATGGCAAGATCTCCAAGCTTCTTTGGTGGATCAAGATGTATGATATGCTTACAACAAAGATGAATGTTAGAAGCATTATGATCATGATGATAAGGGTGATTATGTTTTCTACATGGTTTTCTATTGATCTAAGATGTATGCTAAGTGTAGAGAGAATGTGTGTTTTTCAAAAACTAACTTGTTAGAAAAACCATGGAATTGTATATACAGGTAAACTACCAAAGACATAAACCATGTGCATAAATCATGAGCTACCTTTTCTAAAACTAGCAAAGACATAAACCATCTGCATAAACCATGAGCTACTTTCCAAAAACTATGTCAAGTCTAATCAAGATCTTACACAATCTTTCCAAAATCAACTATTACATATCTTACACAATCTATGACATATCTTACAAGATCTATGACATATCTTACAAGAATATTTGGAAAGATATACATTCTAGATGATTCATGTGATGATGTAATTATATATTTTCCATTTTGATAAAAATGTATATGAAAGTAAACTTGTAAAGTTATTAGAAAATGTATTAACTTGCTATACGACATTTAGTAAGTTACTAAAAATGTTTGATGTACTTATGTTGATATAAGACACATTTTTATAGATTGTAAACTTACTAATATTACCTAGACACCTAATGTAGCACTTATTCTATTTGATACCTAAAGTGCACTTTGATACCTAAAATGCTTAAAGACTCAAAAGGTATTTTAATCATTTTAAATGGTTAGTCTTTTAAAATACTTAATGATCTAGCCGTATTTTAAACATTCTAAATGGTTGGTCAAGGGCTTTGATCATAATGCCACATAACAAACATGTACGAACCTGTGTTGTAGCATATGATGACTCGAGACGTTGAGAGGTGTTGAATGTATATTGAGACAAAATAAGATTACAAGTAACTTGTACATTTTACGTTATGTATCAAGTTATATGTTTGTCATCTATCAAAACAAAAAAGAGTGTATAGATTAAATATCGTAATATTTGAACTAACACAGACTACTCAGACTTGGAAGGGATCTGAGATCATATATTTGAATGGACAGATTTTGAAGCAAACACTTATGTTTGGGTGAGTTGATTCTGTGAAGGATGAAGTTATTGATGAAGTAATTCACTTCTGCTTAACCCACTTAAGTTTCCGTTACCTGATAATAAGATCTTTTGAATGACTTAGGTTCTCTATTAGTAATTCCGTTCTGTGTTCATTCTGCGTATGTTGGATGATTGTTTGCTATGATAATTTTGACGTGTTTTTGACGATGTGCTTCGTTTGATGATACTTACTAGGTTCTTTTAGTTATTGATTTGATCTGTTTCCCTGATTTCGAATCCGTAATGATGCTTGATTCAGGCCAACCCTAGGATGTAGAGTGGACTGCTAGGTAGATTAAGCTAGGTTGCTTTTTTTCACGACTTAAGATAAAGTATGACTATCATGAAAGCATATTTATATGATGCTAGTATTATAACGCCTGATCAACGTGATAATACTTACATCATATAACGTGCACTTATTGTGGGCATAGGATATCTGGAGAAGTGCCTAGGAAGCTTAGATATCTGGTATCTTATCAGTATTATAAGTGGTTAGTGAGACTATATAGTTACTCTACCGACGCGTTTATTCTACCGTTATCTGTTGATATAAATAATGCCTAAAAGCATTATTAACATTTATCGATATCTTTATGTTTTGATAATCACAAAACGTAAACCCATTGAGCTAAAAATTATGACGTAAACAAGTATTTAGTGATAAATATTCACTTTACATCCAAATCACTTAAGGTTTGAATGAACAAAATGTTTAATCCATTTTATGATCAAAGGAATTTTTATTTTTACAAACCTTACATTTTTTATAAAGTGGGACAAACATTTTTAAATTTATACAAAATGTTTTTGTATTTATAAAGAAATGTTTTATTCAAAATAAATATTTTGAATTCAAATTTCTACCCAAAAAACGGCTATATTCTTCAGGAAAAACCTTCCCCACAAAAAGACAAAAATTTTGAAGAAAATATATTTTTTTTTTGTTAGGCGGCCCCCTTAATTATTAAGGGGACCGGCTAGTAAATTAAGGTGACCGGCCACACAACTAAGGGGACCGCCCACACTCCCAAACAGTATTTTTTTCCCCTATAAATACTGGTTCATTTCACAAATTATTCTCACCTTTTGCACCCCAAAACTTTCTGTTCTAGATCTCATTTATATTCTCTAAAATCCTTTGATTATAAATACATTAATCTTTGTTTCAAAGTGATCCAAGCCTCAACCTTTCAAGTGCAAGAGAAGAATACTTCAATCTACCAAGAGAAGAAGTATTACAACTTGTTGTGACCTCCACATCCAAGTTGTTAAAGCATCATCCATTATATCTATTTCTTTGTGTAACTAGTTGTGAATACTTGATAGAAGATAGATAAGCAAGGTGTGTAGATAGAGAGATTGTGTAGTAGATAGTTGTGAAGTAGAGAAGTTGGGAAGTAGATAGTTGTAAAGAAGATTGTTGTGAAGTAGATAGTTGTGAAGATAGATAGGTGTGAAGAAGTAATGTTGTGATTAAGTAGTGACTAGGTGTGAAGAAGTTGTGTAGAAGGTGTGAATAAGTTGTGACGAAGTTGTGGTGTATATTGGTGTGTAAGGTTTTCTCCGCCATAAGGGAGCTTGTTGACATAGTGAAGAAAACTCTCGAGTAGGTGACTCGGGGAGTGGAGTAGGGCAAGGAAGGTGTCCTTGTAGCCGAACCACTATAAATGCTTTGTCTCGCGGTTTGATCTTTCCATCTCTTACTTATTATCTTGCTTATATCATTATTACTTTCGTAGATATAGAAGTGTATATATATATATATATATATATATATATATATATATATATATATATATATATATATATATATATATATATATATATATATATATATATATATATATATATATATATATATATATATATAGTTGCTCATATAGTGCTAGTGTTGATTTCACTTAAAGATCAAACAAAAGTTTCATTCACAAAACAAAGTCTTTAGAGTTAAACTAAAAAGATAACATACATATAATTGATCATTTCGATCAAGTATAGTTTTCATACAACATATAATTAAGGATTACATAATAAACGTTTACTTACTTATCTCTCGTATATAGCTTCTATTGTTTATATTATGCATGTGTTGATTTCACATACTTAGCTTACATTATTATTATTGTTCATACTTAGATATAGTTGTTCATATTGTTCAAGATTTGAGTTCACATAAGATCGAATCAAAGTTTTAAAAGTAAACAAGGTTTTAAAACTAAACTAAGTTTTCATAATAAAAACAAAAAGACGTAAAACTATTCAACCCCCCCTTCTAGTTTTCCACAATTGGCTTCAGAGCTACGTTAAACAAGATTTTTAAAATATATTGTATTTTAAAACTTGTAACGATCTGTGGAATCTGAAAAATATTTAGAAGGGCAATCTATGCAAAGACCACCACTATTTGAAAGTGATGGATTTTTATATTGGAAAAATCGATTTGAAACTTATGTGAAATCAAAGGATCTAGATCTTTGGCATGTTATTACTAATGGTGATTTTTTACCTACTCAAAATAATCCCGAAACAAATAAAGATGAAATAGTACCTTTTGAAAAACAAAATGATGATTTAAAAAGAAAACTTTCTAAAAATAATGAAGCAAAAATGGTTATTTACAATGCGTTACCACGTAAAGAATACGAAAGGATCTTTATGTGTGAAACCGCAAAAGAAATTTGGAATTCTTTACTAATAATTCACCAAGGTAATAGTCAAGTCAAGGATAACAAAATAGATCTACTTGTGCAACAATATGAGCAATTTACGATTCCGGAAGAGGAATCAATTGACAATGCTTTTGCTAGGTTTAACACTATCATCACAAGTCTAAAAGCACTTGATGAGAATTTTTCTAGTAAGAATTTTGTCAGGAAATTTCTTAGGGCTCTACATCCAAAATGGCGAGCTAAAGTCACGGCTATTGAATAATCAAAGAATTTGTCAACTCTACAACTTGATGAATTGATCGGCAACTTAAAGGTCTACGAAGAAATAATAAAGAAAGACTCCGAGATGGTCAAAGGAAAAAGGGAGAAAAGCAAATCAATTGCGTTGAAAGCTAAAAAGGACTCTAGTGACGAAGAATGCTCAACCTCCAAAAGTGACGATGAAGAGTCTGCTATGGCCGTACGAGACTTCAAGAAATTCTTCAAAAGATGAGGAAGATACGTTAGGCAACCATATAATGAAAGGAAGTGTTTTAAATGTGGCAATCCAAATCATCTCATCGGAAAGTATCCAATGATGTCAAGAGATCAAAATCAAAAGGCGTTTATTGGAGGTGCTTGGAGTGATAGCGATAAGGACAAGAAAGAAACCACAAATGAAGAAAAGTGTCTTATGGCTAAGACATCAAGCGAGGTACATTCCGAAACCGAATACTTTAGTGACGAAAATTTATCATTAGACGAAAAAGACCTAGATAGTGAATATAATAGGTTATGCAAATTAGGTCAAAAGGTTATAGCTAAAAATAAGTGACTAAAACATATTAATAATCTATTAGAAAATGAAGTACTCGAATTAAAAATTAAACTACAACATTTAGAAAAAGGAAAAGAAGTTTTTATAAAATGTAAAACATGCTTAGAGGTTAAAAATGAAAACGAAAAACTTAAAGATGAAATTTTCAAACTTGACAAGTTTAAAAATAGTAGTAACCCACTTAAGAAAATAATAAGTGTTCAAGAAACTTCGGGAGATAAAACCGGTCTAGGATTAACCTCAACTAATGTTTCAACTAGTGAAAATAAAAGTATAAAGTTTGAATGTGAATCTAGTAAACAAAAATCATTAGAATCAAATCCTAAGTATATACTTACAAAAGATAGAAAAATACCCATTGCGAATGATGAAAAACTAAAAACTTTTTATAAAGCATCCTTAAAGACCGAAGTTGGATCCTCTAAACCTAAATTAAGATCTAAAACTCCACCACCGAGAAAACCAAATAATCCTCATACTCAATCTAAAACATCTCAACCTAGAAGAAACCAAAATAGACTAAATTACAATAACACTAGAAATCAAATGTGGAATTATCAACCAAGTTACAATCCTTGGGAAATATTACCACCATTCATGCATCTTAGCCAAATGTTAAATATGTTTGGACCAAACAACTTTTAACCAATGAGACAATGGGGACCAAGTGGCTAAGTTGTCAATCTTGGAAGAAGTTGGAATATCATCTGCAAATGACTTCTATAAGTCAACATGGTCACTTGAAGTGCTTGAAGATATTCCATTGAAGACTAAAAGGTACGCGTTTCTTTTAAGTTCATCGCTATAATTTGCATGCTTAGATAAATGATTAGTTAGATTAATGCTTAGCTATACATATATACGTACATAATAACTTATATACTTATAACCTAGAAACATCATTAGTTGACTTTTTTAGGAATAAGATGAAATTGTTCATTTCCGAACAAAATAGAAAATGGAAATCTTCTATATCCACTATTAGCAAACTCATGGTGATGAAGTGAAATGAGTTAAGTGGATCAATCGTTAATATAGAAGCAGGATTAGATCCCTCGCGTAAGAAAACTATGGATGAAACAAGCTCTCGTAGACTATGGCATTAAGTTAGATAAGCGTGCGAAAATAAAGGAACTATAGATGTTAGGTTATACCCCATTCAACACTTTCGCATCTAGCATATAAATTATCGTCATCAATTCCTTTAGGATCATAGGATATGTAGAAACGATAGCATGAGATAATAATAGGCTTAACCAATCCTCTTGAGCATGAGATCTTTAATAAACATCTTTTAAAATATATGATTAATGATATTTGTTGTCAAAAAAATTTAATATTTCTAAAAGTATACAAAAACCTCACATTTTGTAAAATAGTTTTTCAAAGAACTATCCCACTTTTAAATAACATGTTTTCACTATCAATATCCAAAATTTTGTTTTGATCAAAACCAAAGATTGGGAAATTTTTCTTTACCTTTCATTAACACATTTTGAAGTAAAACCCAATCTATTTTATTCAAATAACTCTCACATCTACATGAAAACCTACTTTCAAACATTGTTGAATAATGCTAAAAACGTCTCTTTAAATCATGCATGGTGATCTCATATTTGTCATCTATATTTATATAAATGACACTTATAAGTGAACTAAATCAAATCAAGAGGACCATGGTTTGTCTATTAAGACTTTGTTTGTAACAAGTCTAGAAACCCATGCTATCATAACTACCCACTTATATACACATTAGGATTAATCCTCCTAGTTATGTAGTTATGAAATACTTGTTGTTGCTTATTGTTTCCTAGCACTTATATTTTACTTGCTAGATGAGTATGTTTGCATGTTAGATGAAATTGCTTGTTTACTTAATCTCTTTGGTTAACATGCTTTGGCTACATAATTGCCTACATAATTAGTATATACTTAATTACCTCAAAGAGTTGGACTTGTTTGAAACCAAAAACACAACCTTTCTGTAATTCACTACCAAAAACCCTTTTCTTGCAATCTGGGAATCACCAGATGGGCGGCCCCCTTAATTATTAAGGGGACCGGCCTCCAATTTAGGGGACCGGCCATCTGATGGTCGAAGGTATTGTTTCCTTTTTCTACTTTTTAGCCCATTTCATCATACACTTCCCAAAATTCACAAACGTATTCTAAACCTTCCATCAAAGTTTTTCCATCCTTTTTTCCTACATTATAAATACTCTCATTCCTCTCAATCTCCACTCATCTCATCATTTCCTCTCCCATTAAACCAAAACCACCAAGAAACCCGTTTGGAGAAGAAAGCCTAACTTCCATTAAAATCCCGTCAAACCAAATGATGTTGTCAAACATCCAACACCAAATTCCTCCTATGTCTTCAACATTACATACCTAACACCTCATTCTCCTTCCCACCAACATTACATATCAACAACCTTTACTCACCCATATCCTTCTACATTACACTCAAACCTCATAATCTTTACACACTCAAACCTCATTACCTTCTACCTTACACTCAAACCTCAAAACCTTTACACACTCAAACGTCATAACCTTTACTCACCTCAACCTCAAATTTCATCTCTTAGTGCACCTAATGCACCATCTATAACTCTCTCCTACCAAGAAATCCCTTCCATGAACATCGCTCTTTCACTCTCATCAATCACATTACTTGATACTCATTTCCTATCTTCACTAATAAATCCACCTAGTCATCCTCACAAAAAGATTCAACCATATAACCATTACCTAGACTCTACAAAGTGTGTCATCACCACTACAACTTAACCCATGAAGGTCAAACCATGTTTCATGATACAAAAACCTCATGTTCACTCAAATGAACCCTTTCACAAACCTCATCATAGTAACCAAACATCTATCCTTGTTCCCCAAAATACACCTTCATCTCACCCACATAAGCCATATGAAGAGCATGTTCAATCTCAAAACAACAATCCAAATCTCATTCCTAACACCTCACATTTTGTTCAACCTACCAATCCAACATCCAAAACACTCTCCACTCAAGGAACATCCTCCTCTTCCATACCTTTATCCTCATCCATTCATGATTACTCAAACTCACAAATGTCTCCACCACCAAAAGTATCATCACCACTTCCTACCAACTCCCATGCTATTTCTATATTGCATGCCCAATCATCCATCCCTAATTAAAACCACAATCCACCATCATCACCTTTCTCCAAACACTTGAAGTTCATTGAAGAACTCAAGGAAGCCTATGAGCTTAGTGCTTTTCTTGCCTTACACCTTGCTCAATGCAACTTGGAATAACTTTCCTCTAGCTCTCTTTCATCACCACACAACTTGAAACAAGTTGCAAAACATGTCAATAATTTTCCTTGTTGCATCTTTCCCCAAAAACAAACCATTTCATTGAAGGAACACTTCACTTGGATTGAGTATCTTCTCACTAGTTCTCATCAAAAACCCTCGCTTGAACAACATCCAAACTCTCAATCAACCTCTTCCGCTGCTAACTCTACACCTCTAAACTCTCCACCACCAAACTCTCCAACATTCATGCACCCACACATATACCTCCATTAATCCAACAACCTTATCCTAACTCAACTATTTTCATTCCAAACATTCCATCATCAACCATCTAAGCATACTATATGCTTATGATTTTCACTTTCAAATACGAATCAACCAACCTTTTGTTACAAGCAAGTCCGATGGTTCTCTTTGGCAAATTAGTATCTTTAACATAATCACTTTGAATTAATTGTTATGTATCCTTAATATTTGTTTGCTATGGTTGTTATTTGTATATTGCATATTTTTCTATGTATGCTTGTGCTTCTAATATTTTTGCAGCCAAGATTCCCATTACTCGATTCCTTGGTGCCCTCGAACGAGGGGGAGCACACATCAAGGGGGAGCTTTCATCCCCTAAATACTAGTCGGCATAACCTTTTTGATTCTACAAAAGGGGGGGAGAAGTGAATATAAACTCACTAAATACATGTCTAAATATTAATTTTTAAACTTGATGAGTTTAGGTTTTGTAATCATCAAAAAGGGGGAGATTGTTGATATAAATAATGCCTAAAAATATTATTAACATTTATCGATATCTTTATGTTTTGATAATCAAAAAACGTAAACCCATTGAGCTAAAAATTATGATGTAAACAAGTATTTAGTGATAAGTATTCACTTTAAATCCAAATCACTTAAGGTATGAATGAACAAAATGTTTAATCCATTTTATGATCAAAGGAATTTTTATTTTTACAAACCTTACATTTTTTATAAAGTGGGACAAATATTTTTAAACTTATACAAAATATTTTTGTATTTATAAAGAAATGTTTTATTCAAAATAAATATTTTGAATTCAAATTTCTACCCAAAAAACGGCTATATTCTTCAGGAAAAACCTTCCCGACAAAAAGACAAAAATTCTGAAGAAAATATTTTTTTTTTGTTAGGCGGCTAGTAAATTAAGGGGACCGGCCACACAATTAAGGGGACCGCCCACACTCCCAAACAGAATTTTTTCCCCTATAAATACTGGTTCATTCCACAGATTTTTCTCACCTTTTGCACCCTAAAACTTTCTATTCTAGATCTCATTTATATTCTCTAAAATCCTTTAATCATATATACATTAATCTTTGTTTCAAAGTGATCCAAGCCTCAACCTTTCAAGTGCAAGAGAAGAATACTTTAATCTACCAAGAGAAGAAGTATTACAACTTGTTGTGACCTCCACATCCAAGTTGTTAAAGCATCATCCATTATATCTATTTCTTTGTGTAACTAGTTGTGAATACTTGATAGAAGATAGATAAGCAAGGTTTGTAGATAGAGAGATTGTGTAGTAGATAGTTATGAAGTAGAGAAGTTAGGAACTAGATAGTTGTGAAGAAGATTGTTGTGAAGTAGATAGTTGTGAAGATAGATAGGTGTGAAGAAGTAGTGTTGTGATTAAGTAGTGACTAGGTGTGAAGAAGTTGTGTAGAAGGTGTGAATAACTTGTGACGAAGTTGTGGTGTGTATATTGGTGTGTAAGGTTTTCTCCGTCATAAGGGAGCTTGTTGAAATAGTGAAGAAAACTCTCGAGTAGGTGACTCGGGGAGTGGAGTAGGGCAAGGAAGGTGTCCTTGTAGCCGAACCACTATAAATGCTTTGTCTCGCGGTTTGATCTTTCCATCTCTTACTTATTATCTTGCTTATATTGTTATTACTTTCGTAGTTATAGAAGTATATATATACTTATCTCTCGTATATAGCTACAATTGTTTATATTATGCATGTGTTGATTTCACATACTTAGCTTACATTATTATTATTGTTCATACTTAGATATAGTTGTTCATATTGTTCAAGATTTGAGTTCACATAAGATCGAATCAAAGTTTTAAAAGTAAACAAGGTTTTAAAACTAAACTAAGTTTTCATAATAAAAACAAAAGGACGTAAAACTATTCAACCCCCCCTTCTAGTTTTCCACATTATCGTCAGGCGACTAGATACGTTTGAACATTTGACCGCGGTTGCTAAATTTTGTTCATCTGTTAGGGACTCATTGTAGAGCTTTCTGTCGTTTGATGTTATCAACCAATCTGTTTTCTGTCATTATGGATTCGATTTGTTACTATGAAGAAGTACACCTATGTTTCGATGCATGTACATTCCGCGTACGTTGGATCTGTTTTGCTATGATCTGTCATGCGTAGAATCTGAGAATTTGTTATATGAGGATCAAGAACTGTCTGTTTATGAGAATGTCTTTGGAAGGACTATACTGGAGACGAGACTATTTGTTAAACTGAGGAATTGTACTGATAAGCATCGACGTGACTTAAATTTTCATGTTAGAAATCTTATATTCTGTAAGTTTCACCATTCATGGGAATAAAATGTTGTGAAATCAAGGACAAGCTTAGTCCTCAACCCCGTAGACCGTTTGAACCTTGAACGTATTGGGGAGGGTTCCTATTGTTTAGCTCTACCTCCACAATTATCCCATATTCTTAACATCTTCCTTGTATCTCTTCTGAGGGGATACGATTATCATCTATTACGTTTGGTATATTATTCTTTTGATTTGGATTCAGTATGATATGTCTTTTCTGAGGAAACCGAAGCTATTCTTGGTCAACAAGATAGAGTCATGAGAAACAAGTCATCCACATTTCTGTTCACAGTCAGTTGTGTTCCGTTTCGTTTTTCCCTTCAGTTTTTTAGAACGAAATTTTTTTTTAGACGGGAAGAGTTGTAAAACCCTAAAATTCGAAAATAAAAATTTCGTATAATTTCTAAATTGCACTTAAACTTTGTATGTTATTAGAAATTACCTTGAACCTATAACTTTACAAAATAATTAACTTTAACATCAGTATGATATTTTAATAAAAAATAAAAGGTACAAAATAAATGTCTATAATTAAATTTCAGTATTTATTTGGTAGTAACAGAAATCCCGAAATTCTTGCCTATATTCGTTTGACTAGGATTTCATTGAAACCGATTATGATTAAATTCACATTTAAGAAAATTAAAACCCTTTAATAATATACGCTCCTTTCCTAATATGAGAATAAAAAGAAAACGTATCTTTGACTCTCCCTCATTTTGATCATACGAAACAACCAAGAAAACACAACAAACCCTAAACACAATAAACCGGCGACCCTATTTTCCTTGTTCCATTTTTCTTCTGTCGATCCAAAGGTGAGTAAGAGGTGCGTACGTGGGGTCTGTTTGAAGCATGGGCGTGGGTTGCATCAGGTTTGCAGGAGGGTTTAGGTCGTGACGTTCTCTGTTCGGCAAGAGGGTGACTCATATCGGTTCAACAAGGTGGTAAAACGTTGGTATGGTTTTTTTGTTCGAAGGCCTTGGTTCTGTCTCGTCGTAGCTATTCTTTCTTTTCTTCGACATGCTACGAGTGTATGGTATCTCATTTTGTTCGATTTCCTTCTCTTGTTTCTGTTCGATCATGATAATGTTATCTTAATCAGCTTATGTCGCTTATAATATCGTCACATAAAATCATACCAAGATCAAATAAAATAATGAAAACCAACCTTGTGTCGAGTGTAGGCTATGTTGTGAGTCGTGGATGAGACTGTTTTGTGTCGCTATATGTAGCAACCTGGTGTCGTGCTATCTGGCTTTTGGTGTTGAGATGTAGGTTGTTCTTTGTGTCGAGTCGCGTTTGTGGCTGCTTGGGTGTCAGTTAACAACCTTCATGTCGACCTTAAACCTCGACCTGAATACACCTAAATACCATATTGAAATGAGCATGTCATGGGAACTTTCGATCTGTGGTGTGAAATGTTTTGACCTGGACGTTTGAACGATTATATATTCTCTAAAATATATGTGTGAACCAGTTTGAACCTAAAAGAAATAACGTGAGGTGTGCATGATTATAATTATGATCTAATATAAAATATATAGGATGAGGATGGGTTGTGCATGGTTCACGTGTATAGGGTATGGATATGTATGATTTCATGTAAATGGTGGGGTTTGTTAAATGTGTTTGTGAGTGAGTTATGTGTAAAGAGTCTTATTTGTGCAAATAAAACTATACATAAACATGTGAGGTGTATGTGCATTCGAATTCAAAAAGGAGTAGAGGATAGGTCTGTTTGAGTTTGTTATTTCATGTGTATGTCCAGCAGTGGGGTCGTAGAAGTATGCATGTGTGTGAATGTAGTGATCATAAAACGTTTGTACAAAATATTTGGGGAGGAAACTTGTGAGTGTTTATTCTATTGGGGTTTCGTTTTTCATGAGTATAGGTAGTCAAACGGTTATATTGGACATGGCGCGTACATATGAGGATTTAGATTTGGTATTAATGAGATTTTTATGTGGGGCGTTAAGTAGTGAAGTATGGGTGTGTTTTGTGAAGACGAATGAGAGTAAAATGAGGTGAAAGAGTTAAGTGCACAATAGGGGTATCGGGTTGTAGAGGTGGCCATTGTCACCGGTTCCTGAACCGGAACCGAAAAAGTAACCGGAACTGAATCCGGTCAACACCAGTTCCGGCAAGATCCGGTTCCGGTTCCACGAATATCCGGCGGATCCTACCCGGTTCCATGTTTTTGCACTTAGATCCGGTTTCAAACCGGATAATTACGCACCGGATCGCGAACCGATTCTTGGGAACCGGATCCGAACCGGTTCCAACGGACACTTTTTTTTTCTGCATTTTCTGGAGACAGTAGCATGCTTAGCAGCAGTGGAACGGTAATATTACCGTTTTTCTGCATTTTCCAAACGGTTTTGTCCCCCATATGTCCCATTTTAACATCCTAAACATTCCTATAAATACCATCCATGATTTTGGTTGAATCACAACAATCAAACACACTAAAAACACTCAAAAATTGCTCACAAATTGATCAAAAATGTCTAGAAGAAACCAAGCTTCTCAATCTCATCCAACATCATCAAATAATGACGCTTCTCAAGGTCAAGGTTCTACAAACCAACCGTTTGAAGTTGCGATTATACCAACAACCCGAAACCAAGAAGTTTGGTGTAATTTCGACTTGGTTAAGTTTTCGGATAATTCAACAAAGGCTCGTTGTAAAGCTTGTAACACTTATATCTCTTCATCGGGGAATTCTACGTTGAAGAAGCACACGAATAATCATTGTAAAGCAACAAAAGGCGTTCCGGCATCGTCACAAAATGTTATCGGACCGGATGGGAATATTTTTGTATATGACGAGAGGGCGCTTCGTCAAGATTTAGCTCACTTTGTGATTCAAGAGGGTTTGCCGTTCAACCACTTCGACAACCCTCGGTTAACGAGGTTGATTCAACGAAGGCTTCAACCACGCTATACTCATGTAAGTCGTCAAACTCTTAAACGTGATTGTATTAAATCTTGGACAAAGGTTAAAAAGGAATTAATACTTGGTTTTGATGCTTTAAAAACTAGTGTAAACTTAACAACCGATGTTTGGTCGGCGGGTCATGGTTTGCCGGGTTCATACTTGTGTGTTACCGCACATTGGATTGACCCCGCTACTTGGCAAATGATGAAACGTACTATTGGTTTTGAAATATTTCCAAATCCGCACACGGGTGAAAATTTAAGTATAATGTTTAGATATGTTATGAAAATGTTTAATTTAGAAGAAAAGGTTTTTTCAATATCATTCGATAACGCTTCTAATAATACAAATGCGGTAGGATTACTAAAACTAAGATACCGACCGATTGTTGATGGCATTTTTTTATCATAGTCGATGTGTTGCACACATCATTAACTTGGTTGTGCAAAGCGGACTAGCGACCCAACAAATGTTTAATTTAAGAGAATCTTTTAGAAAAATGTTACAAGATATTTTTCAAGTTGGATCGACAAGATATTTGGATTATATAAAATTGTGTCATGAATCGAATTCCATTTTTTTATCACCAAATTGGGATGTTCCTACAAGATGGAATTCGACATATGATATGTTTGTTAGTGCTTTGCGTCAAAAAAACACGTTACAACATTTTCATTATGAGCTTTGTGCTAGACAAATGCGTGGGGAAAATATGGTACCATTTTCGGTTGAAAATTGGAGTCTTATTCAAAAAATAATCGATTTACTCAAAGTTTTTAAAACCGCAACAACTATGTTATCGGGTGTTTATTATCCCACGAGTCATTCGGTCCTCAACCAACTTTATGCGATGTGTAGAAAATTAGGAGCATACGAATATGATGGTCCACTTTTTGCTAATATGGTTGTACCGATGAAAGAAAAGCTTAAAAAATATTTTCAAGAAATTCCACCGGTAATTACGTGTGCCACCGCAATAAACCCATGTTATAACGTTAGCGGGATGGAATATCTTATCAAAAAGATTGGTGAAGACTTGGACTTGAACCAAATAGACCCTTTTTATGTAAATAATGCACAAGAATCGTTTAAAAATAATTTCAAACGTTTATATGATGTTTATTTTGAGAAATATGGTGCAACAAATGTGGGAACGAGTTTGGTGCCAAGTATGTGGTCTTCGTCTTCATTCGTGGATCCGGATTTGGACATATTTTCAAGTTTAAGACAAGAAAGTGGTAAACGGGCTAGGAGTGACAATTTAATGAGCAACGAATATGGGAGATATACGGGAACCGATTGGTTAAACACTATCACATCCGAAGAGTTCAAGAAATTTGATGTTTTGAGTTGGTGGAAACAAAGGGAATCTCAATTTCCCGTTCTAGCCGCAATGGCCCGGGATTTACTAAGCGTACAAGCTTCAACTGTTGCTTCGGAATCCGCTTTTTCTACTAGTGGAAGGGTATTGTCGGTAAGAAGAACAAAACTCACACCTTTATCTTTGGAGATGTGTATTTGCTTGAAGGATTATTTGGATGGGAATGAATGTATACAAGACGTTTCAATGCTTGAAGAACCGATGGACTACGAAAAACAATTACAAGAGGTCGAAGTGCAAGAAGGTTATGTAATCAATCTTACCGAAGAAGAAATTGCTTACGATGAAGCTACAAGCGCCGCAAGGGCCGCCGTTCAAGTTGAAATTCAAAATGAAGATGAAACCTATGAAGAATAAATAGTCGAAATGTATTAAATTTGTATTTCAAGTACTTTAAGTGTGACGTCTATTAGTTTTTTTAATAAAAGTCGAAGTTTATTAAGTTTATTGTGTGGAAAACGCGAACGAAAAAAAAAATAAAAAATAAAAAAAAATAAAAAACCCGAAAATGAAGTTTTTGCAAACCTACTGTTAAGGAAATAACACCGGTTCTTTGGAACCGGTTCGACCGGATCCAATTGTGGAACCGGATTTGGAACCGAACCGAAACCGGTCATACCGGTCCCGGATTTTTTGACCCAAGATCCGAAATTATCCGATCCGGTTTGGAACCGGATCCGGTTCTTTGACTTTGACTATTATCCGGTTCGGTTTGGAACCGGTTCCGGTTCTTGGCCGAACCGGCTTTTGGCCACCTCTATCGGGTTGTGTTGATGTCAAGTTTTGTTTCTAAATATACGAGGTCGAATTATTGCATGCGTGTGTTTATAATATTTCATGTACTCGGCAAGTTTAAGAATTTGACATATAATTATGTAATTTACACTTTAAACCCTCAACTTTGTAACAATTATCATAATAAACCCTAAACTATACTAAATAATCATTTCATCATTTTAACCTAATTTAACATCAATTATATCATAAATGACTAAACCTTCTAATTATAGAATGTTGCTATTTTGGAAAGTTATTATATTTGGGAAGTTACTAAAAATGGAAAGCCGACTTAAACGAGTAATCTGATTTAAAACAAGTTATTAATAATTATCCGATCATTAATTCTAGTAGATTCGCTGAAGAGGGAGTGACTTCCTATTCTTATGTTATGATGTGGTTTCGTGGGGGTTTAAGGTACAGATATTCTGACCTTTCTATGAAGGTTTCTCATGATCTCTTTCATATCTTCTGATTTGTTTAACTTCTTAATTGATACCTTTGTTATGATTCCTTTGATATGAACCCTTTGTTATGAATCTCTGATATGAACTTTTGTTATGAACCTTTGATTATGAACCTTTGCTATGCATTTCTGAACCATCTGATATGAACCATTTGATATGAATCATTTGATTTGAACCATTTTGATACGAACTATTTGATATGATATTTGATTCTCAGTTTGATACCCGAGCCATTTCACTAGTCATGGGGGTTCCATGTCCGTGTCATTGATGCACCAATGGCATGACTCTAAGGTGGGGGAGTGATGACCCATCATGTCCCTTTTTGTTATATGATATGCGCATTATGTTGTTATGGCTACTATGATTTCTGCAGGGGCGTATGGATGCATCGTAGATCTGTTATCTGTTATGTTATGTGATATATGTCTGGCGACTGGTGCTTGTGTGCAATACATGCCTTTCACATTTCTGGGAGCTAGATACTCCATTTGGTTACTGAGGACTCCCCTCATATTATATGGGCTATTTGAGAGGTCTCTCCTCTATATGATTATGAAGACTTATGGTTATATTTGATATGATATGATCTGATCTGTTTCTAGGCTCGTGGTAGATTACAGTCCTATTTTTCTTTATTCCTACACTCTTGTTTATACCTGTTGATATTTCCCAATGCACCTTATTATATTATTTGTTCCTTATCTTTTGCTTCGTTTTTTATATATATATATATATATATATATATATATATATATATATATATATATATATATATATATATATATATATATATATCTGTTCACTGGGTTTTTTAAGCTTAGCCGTATTTTTTTTCTGCGGCAGGTTTTAGTGGGAAGCTGGGTTACGAGTGGAGAGTACTTTTGGACTTAGAGGACTATACCTTGATAGCTATTCTGGATTTGAGATGACTAGAAGTAACCTCATTATCAGACTTAGTATTTATTTGTTGTTTTCATTTTTAAACCTTGTACTTCAGATTTTCCTTTATAAGCTTTGAAATTAATTGTATTACGTAAGTTTTATGCCTGTGTTTGATTTGATATGTCACCATAACGTAATACTTCTAACCTTATCCGGTTGGGGTGTTACAATTACGTTGTTATTATTATTATCATTGGTACAAAAAGTTGTATTGGTCACGCCAAAAATGTGTGACGATATGCATATAGTCACACACGTTTTTTTCATTGTGTGTCACTAAAGGTCCCGCCACCGTAGGTGGCATATGTTCACATTGTTGAGTTCGTGGCCTTTTCCATTGAAAAAGAGTGACTGATGAGTGTTCAAACACTCATCATTTTTGTCGTATTTAAACTACAAAACATCAAAAAACGCTCAAATATGTATCAAAATACAAAAAATATCCTAGGGATTGTGTTTATACGTTTCAGATGCAAAATGAGTAAAAACAATGAAAAACGAACAAAGTTTGCACAATTGGCAGTTTTAGTCCCCCAACTTTCAAAAATTGACAAAACTAGTCCCTGAGCATTTGTTTTGAAAGAAAAGTCATCCTAAGGCATTTAAAAGTCAAAAGTCATCAAATATGGTCCTTGGGTGAAAACTTTGGGAAAATTACATATTTGGTCCCTATACTTTGCAAGTTTGGCATAATTTGTCCCTGGAGTTTTAAAAATTGGAAAATAATCAAACTAAGGACTTATGGAATTACATTATGGCATTTATGGTCCTTGTGATAGCTTTGGAGGAAGTGTAACTTCAGTCCCTCAGTTTTGGAAAGTTACAAAATTGGTCCTTGTGTTACTTATATTACAAACCAAACGGACCATCTTTATTATTTAATCCCAAACACAAATCCACAACCAACACCCAAAGCCCAATCCAAATCCTTTGCCTAGGCCTAACCCCTTGTTTTATTAATAAAACGGGGTCAACAAGTCAACCCCCTTCCCCAACCTTTCTTCCCCGCCAAAACACGCAGCCCTAACAACTGTACCTTCTCCAACATTTGTGTCCCTTCTCCTCTCCCCAAGAAACCTACACCAGCCACCCTACAAGTCAATCCCATGTACAATGTCACCACCCCCTTCTCCAGGTTGGCAATCCACCACTCCATTTACGCGCCAAGAACCAATCCAAGGGCTGAGGTTATTGCAAGTTCAATCCAATGGATGGGATTTAATCCCAAGAAGCACAGAAGTAATCTGAAGCTATTTGCACTCACAAAGGAAGCACAACACATAAAAGGAGCAAAGAAAAAAAAGGAAGCCTTAGTTTTTATTTTTTCTAGTATAAATAGGCTATCATTGGCACCCATTTTTCCTAGTAGTTTTCTCTGTAATTTTCTAATTCAGTAAAAATAGTTGTAATCCTTTTTCAGTATTAATGCAAGTCTAGTTTCTTAAAAGTTTCAAGTTTATTATTTTCAGTTCCCTTATAAGAATCAAGTTTTTCCAGGATTGTGATATAAACTCAAAAGTTGCTGTTTAATAATTATGTTGGCTCATTTAAGTTCATTATAAGTTTTTCCAAGCTCATTTAAATGATCACTTAATTTTTTGTCAAAAAAAAACACAAAAATAAAAATAAAATAAAATAAAAGGGAATGAAGAAGAAGCTTGGAGCACAGTGTATATTGGATGGCTGTGGGATAGTGGTTTATGGAAAGCTATAGGGGTGATTCAATGGTATTTGGTTCACTTTGGTTTGGCAGGATGGCATATTGTGAGCAATCTCTTTAATCTCATATTCCATTGTTCATTAGCCTAATTAGCTGCTTGATTTTGCTTGTTTGTTGTTATTAGTTGTTATTGAGAGCTTAAAATAGGTCTTAGTTCCATATAATCTCATTGTGCCAAAAATTTATCAATTAACTGTTGCAATTAGCTTAGCTTAGAAATCTAGGAGTTTGTAGCTTAAACTTGTATCATTGTGCTTATTATAGCTTCTGAGATCATAGTGGATTATTGTGTATCAGCCCCATGTCCTGATTTGCCCATTTGTGTCAAAAAAATAAAAACTCACAACAAGACAGCAGTATAAGGGGTGTTTGGATTTGTTGAGTACACTGTTAGTTTGTTGAGTTGTGTTGTTAATGATAGTTGAGACAAGTTTCACTAGGTAGTATTAGTCTATTTTAACCATAAAAACAGTAGGTTACTTGTTAAAAAGTCAAAACTCCCTTGTTGCTTGCAATTTGGTCAGAAAACTCATTTCTTGGGAGAATTTTCCTGAATTTTTAGATGAGAATTGGACTCTAAAATTTGTTGTGCTTATAGTCCACCACCTAATCTACAAGAACCTGTCATCATTCCATTTTTAAGAATTTTTATGTGTAGTGTGCAAGTGTATGTTTGAGGCTGCAGGGAATGCCAACTCCCTTGCACCAAGGCCATAAACCTAGCCTCTGTGACCTTTTGTGAGACAACCTGTGGACCCCACCCTTAGTTTTTTGTATTTTTAGCTAGTTTGCCAGTTGAGCTTTTGATATCTGAGCTTATTTCAGACTTCAGCTTATTCACCCCTTGCTTGTTTGTCCCTTATTGTGACCTGCCCTCAGAACCATCACTAAGTAAGCAGTGTTGGAGACCCTTTTTTACAAGCTCACACTGAGCTCAAAAATAAACCATAAGCCTGGCTTATTGGTTTAATTTGTAGCTTGCCAGCCCAAGATTGTAGGTCAACTCTAAAATTGGACCTCCTTTCAATCCTGTGAACCACACAATACCCCAAAGGTCCTAGTTCCAAGTCTGTTTTGATATATGGGATTATTGATGAGCTTATTATTGTTTCTAGCTTATTCATTGTGCTTTTTCAAGTCTTTTCAACTTATTTTGAGTGGATCTCAGTAGTGGTAGCTTAATTTGCTCATGGTTCTCAGTTAGTAGCTTGTCTTATAGCTTTTTATCCTTCAAAATACTCATAATAAGCACTGTTAAGAGCTTTTGGTTGCACACAGCTTATCACTAAGCTTCAAGAAAAGTTCCTTTGTAAAAGTTGTTCAATTTCAGTAGGTAATTAGGTTTGTAAAAGAAAATTTTGAAAAATCCAAAAATACAAAAAGTGATAGCTTCTATTTAAGCCCTTTGGCTTATTTTTCTGCTTATTTATAAGCACTTTCTGATTTTATATTTTTCTTAGGTTCCTCTTGACTTGTAGTAATTTTAGGAATTTTTTCAGATTTTTCTCATCTCATTTGGTATTTTTTATAATTTAGTTTAGTTTAAATTAATTAAATAATTAGTTTTTAATTATTAATTATTAATTAAAAAGTAGAAAAAATAGATTTTCTATTTTAAAATTAGTTTTATAATATTTTAGATTTTTCTAAATTTAATTTTCATTTTTCTAGTTAATTTTCATAATTAATTGTAATTTAGTATAATTTAGTTAATTAAAAAGTAATTAATAATTAGTAATTAATTAATAGTGATTAATTAAATAGTTGTAAAAATAGTTTTAATTTTCCAAAAATTTTCTTATATCATTAGGATTGTAAAAATATAATTTTCATAACCGTAGGACTTTATTTGCTCTCATTTCACGTTTTATTTCGCGCACTCGCTTTTTATTTAAGTCAACTTTTACGTTTTTAATTCTAGCTTACGTTTTAAGGTTCCATAATTCCCTATTATGTTTCCCGTAGTATCTTAGGTAGTTTTTAAGTGTCAATTTTCATTACTAGTGTAAACTCACATTTAGGTTACGCTTTCGCTCGTTAATTCTTAATTTCCGTTACTTTAACGTACCACAATACCAAATAATCTTTCTCAATCAAACATACAAGGTTTTAATCTCGATCTTTTCACAAAACTTTCCATTCAAACCTCGTTGGGGTACGACCCGGGAAACCACTTCCCGGTCTCACAATTTTAATATCACTTTCATGAGTTTTTGCGAGGTAATCTTTTTCCTAAAAGGTTTACTCGTAATTCTCTACGTCTAGTTGTCTCACGATAACTTAGACCTTACGTTTGTTGATATATTGATAAATTATTTTTGCACACCAAAACACAACGAATCAGTGACCAAAACTCCAAATATGTGTGACAAATTAGGCACAAGTTTTGTTGGATTAGTCATTATCAGTGACTGTAAACACCTTATAGTCACACGAATGTTTTTTGAGAGTAACTATTGTTCGTCCTTTGGCCACATAAATATATAATATATGTGACATTTGAGATGATATATTCAAGTAAATGTGTATTTTGTGTGACTATTTCCCGTCCTGTGGCCACATGAATATACAATAAATGTGACGTTTGTGATGATTTAGTCACACAATGGGTGTTATTTTTTTGGATTTAGTCACATACAATTTAACACAAAGTGGCCAAAAGTGTTAATAAGTGTAACCATATGCTGTTTAAAGTGAAGAAATGTGTATTTTGTGTGACTATTGATCATCCAATGGCCACATGAAGTTTATGTTTGCGTGGCCTTTTGTAATATTTAGTCACACAAAGCATGTCACTTTTGGGTATTTAGTCATATATCATTAAGCAAACAGTGGCCAAAAGTGTTAATAAGTGTGACCATATGCTGTTTAAAGTGAAGAAATGTGTATTTTGTGTGACTATTGATCATCCAATGGCGACATGAAGTTTATGTTTGTGTGGCCTTTTGTAATATTTAGTCACACAAAGCATGTTTCTTTTGGGTATTTAGTCACATACAATTAAGCAAATAGTGGCCAAAATCGTTAATAAGTGTGACCATATGCTGTTTAAAATGAAGAAATGTGCATTTTGTGTGACTATTGATCATCCATTGGCCACATGAAGTTTATGTTTGCGTGGCCTTTTGTAATATTTAGTCACACAAAGCATATTTGTTTTGGGTATTTAGTCACATACAATTACGCAAACAGTGGCCAAAAGTGTAATAGGTGTGACCATATGCTGTTTAAAGTGAACAAATGTGTATTTTGTGTGACTATTGATCATCCAATGGTCACATGAATTTTATGTTTGTGTGGCCTTTTGTAATATTTAGTCACACAACGAATTAAGAAAACAATGACCAAAAGTGTGACTATATGCATCTTTTATTCACATTTAAAAGATCAACATATATCAAAACAAATTCAAATACAATAAAATTGGAATGTGTATAACTGAACCAAATATAAAATTGGCCATCCTTTTATACACTAAGGAGTCCTAGTCGGCTTACAATAGTTTCCTAATTAAGTATCTATAATCTTTTCCAGAAGCAACTAGCTAGCAACTTCGAGCATTCTTGATCTCTGAGCAGTACCAACTTTCACTAGCAGTAGTAACTTTTGTACTAGCAGTAGTAAATACTTGGCACATTTTCTTTGAAGTTCATGAGCAGCACTAAATCCATCTAAGCAATATTAACACAAACATGAGCAGCAGTAATTCAAACAACATCATGAAGACTTTTAATCCAAAACAATGAACATAATAATAAAATTTGCTGTTAAACTTACAAGTTTTTCCCCCACTGATCTAATCTCATCATCTGGATATAAAAGCCTTGAAAATGTAGGCTGCTGCATATCAACAATAACCACATCAGGATGAGAGCAGAACTAGAATATGTCAAAGCACACAACATGACAGAACTAGATGAGCATACCGGAATAAAGTTCTTGATTAGATGCTAGAAAGCCTTCCTCTCTAAAAAGTATGTGGTTATATATATTGTTGACGGGTGCATCTATTTCTTGACATTTGACATAGAGACACTATTGCCTTGTCTTTTGTCATGTGCATCTAGTTTGTTAAGTTCCACTAGTTCAACTATCTGCTATTTTGGTGGTTTTGAGTCTCTTGATTCGCCACTTATTCAACTATCTGCTTTGGTGGTTTTGAGTCACTTGATGGGCCACTGGTTCAACTATCTGCACAAACAAGGTCTATGGTATTTTCCTCGAATAAAGTGAAAGTAAAAGAGGGGAAAACGCATAAAAAAAGATCAATTACATGTGCTCTTACTTTTTCTAGATCCAATGTATTTTCATCTGAAGTAGATTTTATATGGTATAAAACTTACTATATCTAATGTATATTTAAAGAGTTGTATATATTTGACATTAACTATTTAAAAACAAAATCACAAAGTTCGGAGTCTTTGGACGTATAAGTGTATCACCATTGGGCCAATCCAACCTGACTCCCACCCTACCAAAATTTCAAGTTTTGAACTATTACCTAACCTTCCTATTTTGCCACCTCTAACTATGGGCATAGGAAACAAAATCCTAAGGTGCTGTAAAGAATGTAGATGAATTAAGAATGGAAATGATAAGATGAAAAAATCAAATAGAACAACGTGACTACTTGATTAGAAAAAAGAACCCAAGCATATAAATTATACTGACCCGAGCGGACCTTCTTGATCTCAAAGTAACCTTTATTGTCGTTCTGAGTCCAAAGCTGATAGCCCTGATTATGTAAAATAAGGTATAGATTAAACTCTAGGAATGGTTTACAAAGGTACAAGTAACTTTGTCCCAACCACCCAACTAAGAATGGAAAAGATAAGCTGATGAGGCGAAAAATGAACCACTTTTAGGGGGTCATTTAAGCCCGGAATTGAATTTATTTGATCAAATATTGCCCTAAATCGTTCCTTTTGTGATTTTAGATACTTTGGGAGTGAATTCTGGAAAAGGAAGCATTTTGGACGTTTTTGGAGCATAAAAGTGAAGAAAACGGCAAAGACTTAATTTTCCATGCTGAGAACAGTACCTGACGGCGTCAAGAAGAAAAACCTGACGGCGTCAAGAGTAAAATCCGTGACGACCCAGTGAAAACCTGAAGGCGTCAGAACAAGGGAGTCAAGACTATTTTTGGTGACGGCCTGCATAAGGAATACACATGACGGCGTCAGATCCAGATCTAGGCAGTCCGAGAAATTATTTGGCGGCGAGATGACGGCGTCAGAAATTTGTTCTTGACGCCGTCACCTATCAGAATCTATATATAGTTTTCTATTTTTCATTCATAGAGGAGGAACTTGTGTGGAGAATACTATGGCCGAACTTTGTAAACCCTAGGTCGTATTTTACAGTATTTTCAAGGGTTTTCACCCCTTGAATCCTTTCATGTTCAATTGAGATAAGTCTTCTCTTAATTCATTCAATATGTCTATGTGTTGTTTGAATATATCTTATGCTTGTCTTGATTTCAACATGCTAGGCTAGATCTATCATGTGTTTGCTTAGATGTAATGAAACCTAGATGTTAATTATATATTGATTACTTGTTTATAGATGTATTGGATGAATGATTTCAATGTTAGGCTTAAGAAAACTGGCAGATCTCCTTTGTGTAACATGCTTGAACGTCTTAAGAAACATGAACCGATGTGTACTAGGTTTTATTGGTTGTATGTAATGCATGAGCAAATTCTAGTGATCCCATGTTAGGAGCTTCTTAGCCGGCTCGACATAGGAGTGAAGTAGGCGCTTGTAGGATTGGGGAAGTAAGTACGCCACCCCATGAATGGTATTAAGGAATACAATCCGTCATCCACGCAACTGTAACAAGTAATTAACCTGTAAAAGATATCTAGGGAGTAGTGAAACCTAAGTAAACACAATTCTCCCATATATTGCTCACAACTCTAGTTAATTTAGTTTTATTTTCATTTCTAGTATTTTATTTTGTATGCATCTTAGCATTGGGTTAGTTGACTAGCAACTAATTCCGCCCAACTCCTTCAGAACTGATATTTTTAATTGCTTTCATAAAATATAAAAATACAAAAAGAATCATCCCTCATCTCTAGACCTAGTCTTTAGGTTTTCTAATCCTAGCGACACTATTCCTAGCTGAACGATCAATCCCCTGGTACTTGTCATTATACTATACTACATCGATCAGGTACACTGCCTGGTGGGGGTTGTAAGCTTCTCGAGATCCCTCGAGAGGTAAAGCCTGGTGCAATCCCTACGCATCAAGTTTTTGGCGCTGCAGCCCGGGGAATAGTTATTGTCTAGGTTAGAATCTCTTTTTATTAGGTCTACTTGCTAGATTCATTTCTAGTAAGATTTTATTTTTATTTTTAGGTTCTCTTTAGTCTATCTTATTTCTTCGTGTTTTTGTTCTTAACTCTTCGCCATCCGACATCATGGACGATGGTATCATCTTTGAACCCGTCATCCCACCACAACAAAACCCACCACCAGATAACCAACCTCTTAGGCCCCGAACCCTAGGAGAGTACTCCCGACGTAGCCACCAAGGCTATCAAAACACCATTGAGCGCACCCAAGGAGCCAATGTGACCCCCTTGCGATCCGACATCATCCGGTTGGTGCAAAGCGGATGTGCATTCCATGGACTTCGTTCCGAAGATCCAAACCAATATCTCAAGGACTTCCTTAAAATCGTAGATTCTATATACCTTGATGTTACAACTAGAGAGTCAACCCGATTACGCCTATTCTAATTCTCTCTACGTGATCAAGCTAGTCAATGGCTTGAACGTTTACCCGCGGGATCCATCACCACATGGGATGATCTCACCACTCGTTTCCTTGCTCAATTTTTCCCACCGGGGAGAACTACCAAGCTTAGAAATGATATCTTGATGTTCCAACAACGTCAAGGTGAAACTCTATATGAAGCATGGACTCGATTCAAGGACTTACTCCAAAAAGTCATTCATCATGGCATAGATCTTTGGCTCCAAGTCCATATCTTCTATGACCATATTGATCTCTCCACAAGGCGAGCCATTGACCAATCGGCCGGTGGTAAGCTACGTGATCTAAGTGCGGAACAATCATGGGAACTCATAGAAGATCTTGCTCTCTATGACAACGAAAGTTGGAATGATCCCCGTGATTTGAACAAAACGGTCAAGGCAATATCTTTGCCTTCGAACAATTCTAGCACTCCCGACCGTAGGATCATGGAACTTGAGGACCAAGTCAAGTTTCTCATGAAATCTTACGAAGCTCCTAAGCCTTCAAGCCAAGTGAACAAAATCACTTCTTCATGCGAATTATGTAGTGGTCCCCATGACACTCGTGATTGTGTGGAACTCCCCGGAACAGCTTTTGCGGACTGCGCATCCTCGTGTACCGACGAAGCGGGAGATAAGTGGTACACTTTCAAACCCGAGCCAAACCCTTACGGTGATTCCTACAACCCCTCTTGGAAAAATCACCCAAACCTTAGGTGGAAACAAAATCAAACCAATTCTTCCAATCCGCCTAATCGTTACCAACCAAACGGTCCACCCTCCAACTGTACTTTCAACAACAATCCTTCTAACAACTATGGTAGTACCAACAATCTTGAAGGATTAATGTCTAAGTTCATGGCATCTCAAGAGGCTCGCATAGCTAGGTTTGAAACCGAATTCAACCAACAACAAACGGAGATGACCAACAAGATAGACAACTTGTTGAAAGCCCTCAACAACCAAGCGTTAACTACACCTAGGAAGGACACTATGGACGCCAATAACGAAATCTAAATTAAGGACCCCTCATCATCCAAACATGTCCACTTTGTCAATGTTGTCACCATTAAGCCAAAAGATAAGGATATAGAAGAAAGTGACAAAGATGAAGTTGAAGTACAGACCAAGACTAGGGATGAAATTAGGGAAGTTGAGGTTAATAAGGGAGAGGAGTTAGAGGAAGTAGAGACAATAGAAAAGCACTTTGATAAGTTTCCCACCAAGGATGAACGGGAATACCATAAGGATTTATTGGATGGCCCCGAGACACCATATATCCTTGGCACACCCCTTATCAAAATGGGAGACCCCTCTAACATCAACATACCATGCAACATCGGGCATATGCATATATGGAAAGCTTATATCGATCCTAGATCTCCTATAAACATCATGACTAGGACTTATTATAATTGGGTGATGAAGAAACAACTTGGCTATAGGATGATGCCCAATAAGAATTTGATAAGTAATTTTGTAGGAAGAGTGAAGGGATTGCATGTGATTATAGGTAATTTCACCTATGAGATCGATTTTATGATAGTAGAAGATACTCGCCCGGTGATAGATGATTGCCTAAGCCAAGCAGTATTCGGAAAACCATTTGTTGAGGCCACTAAGATGAGTTATGATCCGAATTTAGGGATAGTTAGGTTCAAGGAAGAGAATGATGAGATCGCCTACCAAATGCCCTACAAGATTGATTAATACCGCCTCCTATCTAATATAGAAAAGGAACACAAACAAGCGGCTTACTATAGGAATAATGAGGATAGACGTAGAGGAGTAGAGTATGTGATGAATAGGATGCTTGGTTTCTACAAAGAATGCTTGCAACTAGGTCCGGAATACAAAACTGGTATAGGAGACGACCTAGAGAGTGAAACCAATAATGAGGTCACGTAGTAACCCATGACCTTGAGTCTAGCTACAAGACTCGTAAATAAAGAAAAGCGCTTCTTGGGAGGCAACCCATGTTTTGTGTGATTTTTTATTTTGTTTGTTTGTTATTTGCTTCCGTATGCATGCTTTATTTTTATTGTTGGTAGATCATGTATCAAAACTAAAATGATGAAAATACTTTACTTTGTTGTTTAGATTAGTCTTAACTTTATCCAAAGGTATTTTTGCAAAAGATAAGTGTAAGGGGAAACCCCAAATATGTTTTTAAGAAACAAAATTGATCATGATTCCCCACAATATTAAATGGACATGTATATTCATATTTGTTAGAGTCAAATGCTTGTATCGAGTCATAATGATGTTTTGCAATATTTTCTAGGAAGTAGGACATAAGTTTTCCAGAAATTTTCCGGAAACTTAACGTAAAGATTTCTGCAGGTCACTTCTGACGGCGTCAGGAATTAATTCTTGACGGCGTCACGTGTAAAATTCTGGAAATTTTACCAGTTTTGTTTTTCTAACGGAGTCTTAAAGTTTTTGTTAAATTATTAGTTTTATAATCTCCAGGAAATCTGCAAACATCATTCCACAAGCATTATATCTTATTTTGTTTTCTAGGATTTATTAGCATATGTAGATTGCCGCCGATTTTATACGAGGTTGCCTTGTCTGTTTTCTCAGGTTTTACAGGTTATGTATGACAAGAAGATGATTTATATTCTGGAAGGGAAGCTTTGATTGTTCATTTTCTTGGAGGTAGATCTAACCTGGCCACCTTATTATCCATACCGAGCGAATCAGGGGAGTATTTGATTTCATTCTTTTTACTTATTTCACTTTTACATTCTTTACTTGAACATTGGGGACAATGTTAATCCTAAGTGTAAGGGGGGGGGGGGGGGTTAAAATGACGATACCTTACAAATACACTTTCGCTTGAGTTTGTTTGTTTAACGGTAGATGTGTAATAAAACTATGAGAAATACTTGTTAGTGCAATTTTAGTGCCAAATTTAAAATTTTTTACAACATTTAGGAGTGAAACTTTAGCCATAGCAAGCGTCTCATGGATAGGAGATTGTATGACTAGCACAAAACCGTATCATTCAGAAAAATTTTCCACCCAAATATGTGATGTTCGCCTTTAGATTTGATAGGAAAAGCATTTACTATTAGTGCTTATGAGTGTACCGGTAGCATTTAGATTCTAGAACTTGCGTTAGTGATGCATCCCGAGACCGCTAGTGAGACTACATTCGTGTAGTAGGATTTACTACATGATAAGAGGCATTAGGATCACCCTTGTGTTTAAACCCGTATCATAATTACTTGACCATTTAAGTCATATTACTTGGCTAGTTAAGTCAACTAATTTTTCCCACACCTTAGCGTTGTACTCATTTTTAGTACACGAAACCCCTAGTACACCCCTCCGAGCCTATCTTTTCGTTTATAACTTTAAGCATTTTACTTAAAGGAAGAATTTGTTACACCCCACTTAAATGTACACCCAAATCGCCTTAGCCTTCCGTGTATGCACTCATCTTTAGTGCATTATTGTTATTTGTTAAACCCTAAGTTAATTATCTAATTGATTACATGGTTGCTAAGTCGAGTCATATCCTTGTACATATTGTTTTGGGACGATTGGGACTCATGGGTAAATTACTTATTTTATGGAGTAATGGGGAAGAACATCATATTATCACCCCCATATGTACGTTAATCTTAAAAGTACTCCAAGTGTTTTGATTTCCTTAATTCGAGTCATTAGATTAGTTTATTGTAAAGTATGTAAAAATTCAAGTGTAAGGGGAATGTTCATTCCCTATGATGTATTATTTTGGATGGTAGGGTAAGAGTGTATGCAAAAAAAAAAAAAAAAAAAAAAAAAAAAAAAAAAAAAAAAAAAAAAAAAAAAAATCGAGAAAATTAAAAAAATAATAGAAAAAGAAAAGAGAAAAAACATACGGACTACCATCCCGTTTCATTCTATGTTTATTTTATGTTTTTGTTATTTTTGATTTATTAGCTTAAGTCGAGTCTAGTCTTGGCTTAGCAACGCCACATTGTACATGTAATTAACCAAGATTGTTAACTCGCCACCAGTAAAGACTGCCTATATCCAACAAAACCGTGTATTCCATATCCCTACACCTAACGTTACAACCCTTTGAAAGACCTCTTTGATAGTTTATCCTAGGTGCTTACGCCATGTAGTGTAGGTTTGATCCTTTCCCAAGCCTATGGTAATCTATTTTGCTATGACAGGTAGTGAGAGATGTTTTCCATTTCCATATTGTGATATTACTTTATTACACCCGAGAGATGTGAGTATCTAAACACTATTTGTGAGGTGCTAGTGTATGACCTCCGTGCTTGTCTTTGGTCTTTAGTGGAACGATTATTTGTTGTAATTACTTTTATATTAGTGTTAAATGACCCCTACCTTGTATTTTGACTAGAATAAAAGCGCATTTGCTTGAGGACAAGCAAATCTCAAGTGTAAGGGTATATGATGAGGCGAAAAATGAACCACTTTTAGGGGGTCATGTAAGCCCGAAATTGAATTTATTTGATCAAATATTGCCCTAAATCGTTCCTTTTGTGATTTTAGGTACTTTGGGAGTGAATTCTGGAAAATAAAGCATTTTGGACGTTTTTGGGGCATAAAAGTGAAGAAAACGGCAAAGACTTAATTTTCCATGCTGAGAACAGTACCTGACGGCGTCAAGAAGAAAAACCTGACGGCGTCAAGAGTAAAATCCGTGACGACCCAGTGAAAACCTGAAGGCGTCACAACAAGGGCGTCAAGACTATTTTTGGTGACGGCCTGCATAAGGAATACGCATGACGGCGTCAGATCCAGATCTAGGCAGTCCGAGAAATTATTTGGCGGCGAGATGACGGCGTCAGAAATTTGTTCTTGACGCCGTCACCTATCAGAATCTATATATAGTTTTCTATTTTTCATTCATAGAGGAGGAACTTGTGTGGAGAATACTAGGGCCGAACTTTGTAAACCCTAGGTCGTACTTTACAGTATTTTCAAGGGTTTTCACACCTTGAATCCTTTCATGTTCAATTGAGATAAGTCTTCTCTTAATTCATTCAATATGTCTATGTGTTGTTTGAATATATCTTATGCTTGTCTTGATTTCAACATGCTAGGCTAGATCTATCATGTGTTTGCTTAGATGTAATGAAACCTAGATGTTAATTATATGTTGATTACTTGTTTATAGTTGTATTGGATGAATGATTTCAATGTTAGGCTTAAGAAAACTGGCAGATCTCCTTTGTGTAACATGCTTGAACGTCTTTAGAAACATGAACCGATGTGTACTAGGTTTTATTGGTTGTATTTAATGCATGAGCAAATTCTAGTGATCCCATGTTAGGAGCTTCTTAGCCGGCTCGACATAGGAGTGAAGTAGGCAATTGTAGGATTGGGGAAGTAAGTACGCCACCCCATGAATGGTATTAAGGAATACAATCCGTCATCCACGCAACTGTAACAAGTAATTAACCTGTAAAAGGTAACTAAGGAGTAGTGAAACCTAAGTAAACACAATTCTCCCATATATTGCTCACAACTCTAGTTAATTTAGTTTTATTTTCATTTCTAGTATTTTATTTTGATTGCATGTTAGCATTGGGTTAGTTAACTAGCAACTAATTCCGCCCAACTCCTTCAAAACCGATATTTTTAATTGCTTTCATAAAATATAAAAATACAAAAAGAATCATCTCTCATCTCTAGACCTAGTCTTTAGGTTTTCTAATCCTAGCGACACTATTCCTAGCTGAACGATCAATCCCCCGGTACTTGTCATTATACTATACTACATCGATCAGGTACACTGCCTGGTGGGGGTTGTAAGCTTCTCGAGATCCCTCGAGAGGTGAAGCCTGGTGCAATACCTACGCATCATAAGCTGAAAAAATCAAATAGACTAACGTGATTACTTGATTAGAAACAGCTATATTTTTTATTGTCAGAGCTTGGTCTTTTTCCGATTTTTAGCTTTCTTACAATCGATTTTGCATCTTTTATTTGTAATAGTGAGCTGAATACCGCCACCGCCATATATTATCAGTCGCAACCATCACCGCCATTGTAATTGAGACCCCAAATCCAGGAATCGAAACATTTATGCTACATGAGAGAATTAAAAAGACATGGTAAGATTTTAGACATGAAATATCATAAGTTTACATTTAAAACTTTACCAGGTGACCCTGTAAATCTCTCGTATTGTTCATACGCCTGTCCTATCATCACCAGACTTACGCACATTGTGTGTGTGTGTGTGTTTTGAGAGAGACTGATGTTCTGGAAGATTCTATGTCGGTACTTATCACCGAGAAAAAAAAGTAAAATTTACCGATCGAGCCGGACTAGACCGCCAAACATGTCATTGGATCGGGCCTTAGCGGTGGTCTTGGTGCGAGTGTTGTGGTGGTGCGAGCGGTGGTGTTGGTGAGGAGAGTGTTGATGAGAGTGTTGAGGAGATAGAAGAAGACCAGATCTAGTTTTGGTGGATATATATTTGGGATGGAGTATTGAAAAACATTGGTGGGTTCAATGAAATTAAGTGGAGGGGCAATTTAAATTTGGGGAAAAAATTTAGGCGGGCTCTTTGGAAAAGTTAAAAGGGAAATTTTATTTTAGGCAATTAAGTGAGGGGACATGTAAAATATTACATATAAATTTAACATGTGAAGTATCTTAATTTTTAGCTTTTATAAGAGGCGGAAATGAGCCGAGCCGCTCGTGAAAAGCTCAAGATCATATCAGTAAAATGATTTGAGCTTTTGTCAAGTAACTAGAGTTCGTTCGAGCGGATTTTTATCGAGCTTTGAGCTCAAGCTCAAGCCTATCAAATGAAGTTAAATGTTTAATGAGTTGAGCTCAACCTTATAAAAGTTCGACTCGAGTTATTGTTGAGTTTTCGAGCTTGTAAGTGATATAGCATATTCTTTTATATATATATATATATATATTGTATGTAAGCGTACTAAGTGTAAATAGTTAATTATAAATGTATCGAGATTTTCGAGCCGAAGGTGAACCGAATTCGATTATTAGATTATATTTCAATTTTAATTTGTGTAAGAAAACACACCTTTACAAATAAACCGAGCTTTTCGAGTGATCAAGCTCAAGCCGAGTTCAAACTTTCTCGATCCCGGATAACATGATCGGGAGGTCCTTGCATACTTGCTTCTTAGTGTCTGTGACAAACGGTATACACCTACCAAGCCGGTGTAACCCATGCATAACCGCCTTTAATAACTTCAAATACAATTAATATAACATTCACACTATAACTATACTATACACCTACCAAGCCGGTGCAACCCATGCATGACCGATGATAATGGCTAATTCACATGGGTCATTAGGTTATCACTGGTCACATTCAATAATGGGTATTTGACATCATATGGGTCATATGCATTAGTTTATCACTGGTCACATCCATGACTGTTGATCATTGGGTAATTAACATGGGTAACGGGTCATGTGCATTAATATTGGGTTGTAGTGGCGTATAGTGTCATATATGTTATCCACCAATACATGATTGGTGATCGACAATGGGTAATTAACATGGGTCATGGGTCATGTGCATTGGATTTTGAAAACTAAGACAAATACTACACAACATTTTATACGTTTTGTATTTTTTTTTTTTACGTTTTCATCCGTTTGTAACGTTTTTCGTCCCTTTTTGACCGTTTTCAATCGATTTTGATCGATGTCACTAGTTTTCGACAGACGTTGACAATTTTCGACGGATTTAGACCATTTTAGACCGACTATTACCAATTGCGACCCTTTTCGACCGATTTCATCCATTTTGAATATTTTCGGCAATTTTCGCTCGTTTTCATATGTTCTAAGCTTTTCTGAATGTTTTCCTCTATATTAAAACGTTATGAAACGTTTATTACGTTTTCGTACACATTTGTACGATTTTTTCATTTCCATACGTCCTTCTCCTTTTTATTCGTGTCAGCCCGAGTAACCCAAATACTAAATAGGGTCCCGTATCGGGTTGAAAATATTTGGCTAACTCGGGTTCAGGGTCGACCCGATTGACCCGAATAAGGATTAATGGCCGTCAATTTTTGATCTTCTGTTATACATACGGCTAATGATTTGCACACTCAAAAAAGTGATTTCCACACTCAAGGTACAAGCGGTTGAAGCAGAGTGTTTAATACTGTACAAGTATTTAATGCACAGATGGAGTGTCCCAATCAATTTATAAAGTGTGCAAATCAATTCCCTTTCACATAAACCCTAATTTAACACACTCTAAAAAATCATAACAAATCCCAAATCAAAATCAAACTAACTCATGTCGTCTTATCTTTGTGAAGATTACTGCGAATGTGACAGGCCAGCAATAGTGGTAACATCTTGGACACCATCCAACCCTGCTCGAAGTTTCATTTGCTGCCAAAATCGATGGGTAAGTTATCAGATACGTTTAGTTTAAAGATTATTAAGTTTAATGTTTGATATACTACATTTTTTTGATTTTAGAAATTGGGTACGAAGAAATGTGAAAATTTTGATTGGTATGATCCAGAGGAAGAATGTGATTGGTACAAGATGCATTTGTTTGAGATGTATAGCAAACTGAATCCCAATCAAAGGCGTGAGGTTCAAATTGAAGTTAACTGTCAAAGAAGGATTGAAGAATTAGAGGCAGAGTTGACAAATGCCTTAAAGAAAGTCAGTGTTTGGAAGTCAACACTTTGTGTTTTTGCAGTTGTGGTTTCTTTGGTACTTGCACTGAAGTAGTATAGTGTTTATGGCTAGATTGTGTGGTTTGTAGTGGCTCATGTACCCCATCTTTTTGGTGAATGGTTAAGTGTTTGCTTGTAAATTTAACTGATCTTGATCTTTTGGCTACTCGATATCTTTTGACAGTAATTACCCAAAATGCCACAATTTGACTATCCTGTTTGACCTTATGCAAATGAATGTACAGGCACAAAACAACCAAAAATTACCCAAAGTGACAATCATGATAGGCTATTAGTTATCTTTTGATAGTAATTACCCGAAATTGCCCAAATTCACTTGGAGACTCTTTGACTTTTGCAAATGACAATCTTTGTTTGACTTTTAACAAAGCATCATAACATAGTCAAAAAAGCAACATAACATAATTAATCAACAAAAAAATAACTTGATCATATAGTAATTGATAACTTGATTAACAAAGAAACATAACATAAGTTTTCTTTGAACACAAAAACATTAAACTTCAAAGAAACATAACATAAGTTTTCTTCGAGTCACGGTCAAACATTTATTCCCTCGGGTCAAAACCCGATCCCAAATCATTGTTGGAAATATTGAGTTTGGAAGTTTATTATTCATAAAGCATGAGATACAAGTAGTTGTTGCATCAACTCATTGTACTTGGTAAAGCATGAGATACAAGTAGTTGTTGCATCAACTCATTGTACTTGGTAAGTCAAGACTTGGTAAAAGGAAAGTGGAGATTTTTGCGTACCACACTCAATTCCTTATCTTTAGGAACAGTTTTAAAATATCTTCAATTCACAGTATGATTTAGGCGCCTTTGGTCGATCCCTTTTCCCGCCAAAAGTCTTGGGAACCATTCATATACCTCTCCAGCCTATTTATACCTCTTTATTGTATATATATACCAAATAACACACACAAACACATATATCACTTTCAAAGAAAACTTCAACAATGGCAGTAAAGGGTAACTTTCAAAATGATGCAGAAGAGTACGAGTGGGTATTAAACAACAGTTTGCTATGGGACTCAGTGTTTAATCATTTTGGGTATGATCCTGTTTACGAATATGGGTCGTATAGGCAGGTAGATATGTGGATGAGGACAATAATTTTGAAATGGCCGCTTAGACAAGACTTTTACTGGGATGAGCGTTGGGGACTGAATGATGTGGAGGTGGAGGAAGAAGATGAAGAGGATGAGCAGGATCAACAGGATGCGCAGCAAAATGTTGTGGAGTAGCAAAATGAAGAGGATGCGCAGCAAAATGTGGTGGAGCAGCAAAATGAAGAGGATCAGCAGCAAAATGTGATGGAGCATCAAAATGTGGTGGAGCATCAAAATGTGGTGGTGCATCAAAAGCAAGGGGGTCAACAATGTGCGTTTGCATTTACAGACCCGTTAAATCTGGAAAACAAGATTAGCGATCTTGAAATTAAGTTTCAATATCTCCTGGAAAGGAAAAGGATGCAACGCAAGGAGTAGAGCGCTCTGGTTTTAACAAGTTGGTGTGAAATGGAGTGAAGCAGTTTTTAATGATGATGTTTTTATGTTTTTAGTATCTTTAGTATTTAGGTAGGATAATTAATTATATTTATGTTTGCAGCTTTTATGAATGGTTGTATCTTTTAAAAAATATCAATGAAAATTTTGAGACCTTGTATGGTTGCTTGTGATGTCAAACTGTCAAAGGTGTGTTTGATTTCTTGGATAAAAGCAGTATGTCAAATTGTTAAATCCAAAAATGATGTGTTAATGTTGCTAGTTATAAATAGTATTGGTAAGTGTAATTGATGATGTGATTATTGTGATTCGGGTAATGAGTTAGGTTTTGTATTTTTGGGACTAATATTTTGCAGGATAAGCCGAGAAAAGTGCTGGAGTCCTGAAAAATAAGTCGCTTCGAGTGGAAACTGACTTAGTGTTGCTAGGCATATTTTAGTGCTGCTAAGCCTAACTTAGTCCGGCTAAGGGTTGTTCTGCTATTTTTGAGAGTGCAGGGTACTGTTTTAGAAATATGAACGGTTAAGGGTTTGTACACTTCAATCATTCACAGTTTCACACAAATGTTTTTATCCAATCAAAACTCTATCAAACATAAAACCACTGCTTGATTTTATTAATTAATTGCAATTCCCATCAAAACCCTACACAAATTTTTAAATTTCACAATGTCGACTCTGTCTTTTGCCAACCAACATAACATGATTGCATTCTTGCAAAAGCCCACCAAGGAGAATGAAGAGTTCACTGAAGTTGTTGATTTTCTCAATGCTACTCATATTAGGTATGCATTAACAGTTAACCCTACTGTATATGTTTCCAACATCAAATAGTTTTGGGCTACTGCAAAGGTCAAAACTATTGATGAGGAAGTACAGATTCATGCCTGTGTGGATGGGCAGAAGATTATTGTTATAGAGGCATCTGTTAGAGAAGTTCTTCATTTAGGAGATGTTAATGGAATTGAGAATCTTCCAGACTCCACAATTTTTTGAAAACCTTCAAGAGATGGGGTATGTAAGAAAAAATGATTCTTTGAAATTTAATAAAGGTGCCTTCCCCCACAGTGGAAATTCTTAATTCACACTTTGTTACAGTGTCTTAGCCCAAAGACTACTGGTTGGAATGAGTTTAGTAGTAACATGGCTTCTGCCCTTATATGCTTGGCAAAAAATGAAGAAAAATTCAATTTTTCAAAATTAATTTTTGATCATGTGGTTAAAGCCTTGGATAATTCTTCAAACCAACATTACTTATATCCAAGATTTTTGCAACTTCTTATGGAAAAACAGTTTACAAATAAGAAAGTTCACGACAAGGTTTATCCTGTTCACTCTCATATTAAAAAGGTCTTTTCTAACATGAAGAGAAAGGGTAAGGACTTTCCTGTCATAGTTAAACCATTGTTTCAAGCAATGTTGGAACTAGGTCAACATAAGAAGGGTGAAGGTTCAGGAACTTATAATGAATCAAGTTCCAATGGAACTGATTCAGGTGAAGGAAACCACAGGTGCCAAGAAACCAAAGGGGACAATGCAAGTGATGAGGATAAAAGTGGTGAGGAAGAGATGGACCTTGTTAAAGAAATGAAGGTTAAATATACCAAACTTAAAGAACAGGTCCTTGGCCTACAACAAATCACAGATACTCAGGGGGATGTAATTACAGGTTTGAAGCTGAGGGTTAAGCAATTGGGAGGTCAGAAGGGGTCAAGAACCAGGTCATTCAAAAGACTAAAAAAAGTGGGCACAAGACAAAGGATTAGTTCATCTGAAAGCATAAGTTTGGGGGAGGATGATCCCAAACAGGGGAGGAATGAAACCAAGGATTCAGGGGAAGCTATGGAAAATTTTGATAGTGTTGCTGCTGGTGATGACATTGGTGTGGATATAGATGTGGATTCTGGTGGGAATGATGATGAGTATGTGGTTGCTGATAATCAAGGTAATGAGGTTGTTATGGAAGCAGCAATCAAAGGCATGGGAGATTCTACTACTGGTGCAAGTGCAGAAATGGCCAAGGAGGATACAACTGCTAAGGAAAATGTTCTTGTTGCTAGTGATGATGATGAAACATTGGCCGAATCAATGATTCTATTAAAGACGTTTTAAACAAGCAGTGCTACAATCACCACTACCAACAGAACAATCACAACCACCACCACAACAACCAAGAGTACATGTCAAAGGTGTGGTGATTAGAGAACCAACTCAACCAATCAATAAGAGTGTACAAGAGCCAAGTTATAAGGGCAAAGGCAAAGGTATTATGGTTGAAGAGCCTAAGCATGATCTTTTAATTAAAGATCTTCCTTTTGAGTACTGGCCCAAACACAAGCTACTTGAAGTAGATGAAGCTGCTGCAAGAAAATTGGTTGCTTCGTTTGCAGAGGAGAATCAGATGGTACTTGAACAAAGAAGGAAACACGCTGAAGCTGAGGCCAAAACAAAAGCACTCTTGGATTCTTAGGATGAAGAAAGGATTAAAGGTGATGTTGATATTGCACTGATGAAACAAATAAAAGAAGAAATGCAAGAGTACACTCAAGAACAAAAAGATGAATGGAAGAGGAATTATGAAGCTGAAAGGAAGAAATTTTATCTCAATCAAAGAAAGAAGAGAAAAGTGCTCAGTCGTCCAACAGTTAAGCAAAAGAGGAAGTACTATGAGTACTATCTAAACAATATGATGGGTTGGAAGCTTGTTCAATTAAAGCGATACTCAGATGATGAGATCTTCAAAATGTATGAAAGAGCCAAAAACTCAATGTAACTAATATATATCAATGTTAATGATAACTAACTTCACATTTTGCTATAAACAATAGTCACATGAATATTTCACAATGTGACTATTTTGAATGTATTGGTCACATATAATACCCTTATAATGTGGCCATAAATATCATTTAGATACACATTTCTGATATGGTGTGACTACTGTAAAGCCTATAGTTATAATGTGACTATTTTTTTATGTCTTTTTGTAAAGCCTATAGTCACATGATCGTACTTCAATTAAGTGTGGCTATACACATTAGGATTTGGCAAACAAACACACACTAAACTTTAGACACACATATTAACTTACGTGACCATATGTATCGAATTTTAGTTACACTTAATCATGTTTCTATGGTTTAGTGTGACCATATATGACATTTGGTCACACTCTTCAAGTGTGTGACATATATTTGTCACTCTTAAATGCATTTCGTGACTAACGCTTCAAACTGAGTTTTTAGTTGTCACACATTTCAAATTCATATGTGGCTAACTATTCAGCAAAGAATAGCAGTCACGTTTATATAATATGTGACAAACTTGACTATATAATTTAGCCACATACGCAAGTACTTCATGTGACCATATATCTTTTTGGTCACACTGTTCAATTGTGTGACATATATTTGTCACATATGTATATCTATAGCTTGTGAAGTCAGACTCTGGTATGCGTATTTTGAGCATGAACTTTAATTTTTCTATTTAAAAATATTTTTAATTGTTAAAGTTAAGTATATTTTAAAATATTTTATTTTTTTCACAATTTTATCATCATAAATTAATTGATAGATATAATTTATAAAATGATGGAGATGTTTAACAAAACAGGAATATAACATATCAACGATATATGACTACTTTACGAGGTACATAAGTATTAAGAAACACCCTTCGGAAGGCCGGGGATTATCAAACCATGTAAAACAAAGCATGGTTTTATTTAGATAAAGTAGAGAGAGGGTAAGATATAAAATAATGTAAATTAAAAACCAAGTGATATGTCACACAACCACACCCCTCATTGAAAGTCATGAAGGTATTTATAAGATCATTACATCACATCTTTGCCTCTTGTACTATATTTGTTCTTGTGGGCAAAGCTATCTATGTATCTAGTCAAATCCTGTAATGTATTCACTTTTATAAGGCTAACAATCACCTTTCAGAAGGTCGTGGATGATCAAACCAAGTAAAACAAAGCATTGTTTTAGTGAGAGAAAGTATAGAGAGTGAGATGTAAAAGAATGTTTATTAAAAACCATATGATATGTTACACACCCACACCACTCAAGGAGAGTCATGAGAGGTATTTATATGCTCATTACATCACATATTTGCCTCGTGTACAATATTAGTCCCTGCGGGTAAAGCTATCTACGTATCTAGTCCATTCTCGTAATGTCTTTTATAAAGCTAACAAGGTAAAATTGCGACACAATATCCTTGAATGTTTTGTTTCAACACATTTTCTTATGTTGCTAGTTTGTGTTCGTGTCGTTACTCAATTGTTCTATTTAATGTTTATAAGCGTTAATCTAGGGATGAAATCAAATAAAAAGACAATTATACGTGATATGTATAAAAAGACTTGAAAAAACTAAAAACTTATAGAAAATTCTAATTTTTTTCCAATATAGAAGATGTTGGTGCATAAAAAAGTTGTGAAAGAAGTTCTTCTAAGTTTGAGTTTTTATACGTTTTTAATGCAAATGATACGTACACTAAAAGGAGTTGGTCGCAAAAACAAATTTCTAATGCACAAAATATCGATTTACAAAATTTTAACACACAACCATTTTTTTAAAAGATTTTATCGTATTATAACTATACACTTTTAGAAAAACTTTATTCACAGCTTTTATATCCTCTAACGTCCCATGTCTTCTAAAATTTTTTGATAAGCTTTTAAGAAATTGAAAAACCCATTTTATCATTCTCACTTTTTTCTTTCTACTTTTTTTTCTCAACTAAAAAAAAAATAATAATAAAATAATAAAAAAAAATAACGCGTACACTATTCTACCCCTATACCCCTAATCTTTCGTGTCATCCTCTACCACCGACCGTCGCCGCAACCGTTGCAATTTGAGGTAATCTTCTTATTATTATTAAAAAAAAAAGGAAAAAATATAACTCCAACTAAACGGGTTTTCAAAATCCTCAACTCTTTTCCAGAAAAGAAAAATCATTCCCTTCTCAAGGAATTTATAAACCGGAAAAGGGGGAAATTTTTCTAAAACTAAACGGCACCTTAGGTGCCGTTTAGTTTGTGAAAATTTTCCTATTTTTCCAGGAAAATTTTTATATGAAAAGAGAAAAACTGAAAATCAGTTTAGTTCAACTTTTTTTCAACAATTTTCAAAAAGCGTGAAATTCTCATTCTCTAAATTTTAACTAAAGGTTTGAAAAGCCCATTCTACTCTTCTCACTTTTTTCATTCTCTAGAAATTTAGAAATAGAAAAACAGGAAAAATTTTCACCAACTAAACGGCTCCTATTTCTATGAATCCTTTTACGCTTCTCACGAATATTTCAATATTGCTAGGTTGTATTCCTTGAATGACTCAATTGTTCTATTATAAAATGTTTATAAGCATTTATCTATCATAGGAATAAAAGTGTTTTCTATTTAAATCATTCAAACATTTTCATAAATTTGATTCACTCAGATTAATGTTCATATTCAGAACATCTTAATAATTAACATCAACGTTATTAAGATCGCGATCCTACTTAGGATCGTTTTTGTCTCCGAAAAATCGAGATCTTAAGATTGAATCGGGATCGTAAGATTCTACAAAAATGTAAATTTTTTAGATAGGGGTTGTAGTGTTACATAGTTCTATATAAAATTTGATATAAAATTTGATATAAAATACCAATTTAATTAAATATTGATGAAAACTTCAAAGTTTTAATGTCGTAATAATATAAACAATGCAATACATGCAATTACTTCATGTTTCAGTTGTTTAATAAACGATTTGGGTAAAAAAGAAATAGGACACGAGCAAAGTTGGGTCATGTATAAGGGAAATTCTGTCAAAATTTAGGAAGTGAGATTAAGATCACTAAAAAGTTTGTTTAATAATAAAAATTAGGCTTTATAGTAGGATCGAGATCGACAGCGATCCTACGATCTTACTAACTATCTTACGATCTTACTTCGATCTTATGCTATCTCCGATCCTAGTTAGATCTTGCAAGGTTTACTAACGTATGATCATAAGATCCTACGATCCTACGATCAAAATCGCGATCTTGATAACCATGATTAACATCACCTAATATTATTGTTTTATACAGCTCCAAAGTGTAACAATTATCAATAACTTTGACCACTCCCAACAGCCTCATCAGTTTACAAAGCGACAAGCATCAATCAGTTTTGTGACACCGATGGCACCACCCCGTTGGTGGTGCGTTGTTTTAGTCTTTTTCGGTTCGGGGACGAGAGAATTGGGCCTGTTTGAGGGTTTTTGTGTGTGTGTTTTGCATGGTATATTTGTGTATAAGTGACACAGAAAGTTACACACATGTGTCAGTTTGGGAAGTGCTGATGTGACGATGAATTGACACAAAACACTTAAAAGTTGGTTGCACCTTATTCACTTATCATCATGTATTTTAGATATATACAGACGTATACAGGACGAGTATACGGTGTATGAGGTGGTTTCGCAATGCATCCTATATTCGTGTCCGATTATAAATATTTTTAACATTATAATCAGTTTGTTCTTCTAGTACTAAAAGATATCGATCATATATAAAACAAGATACAACGTCACAAATAAAGTAGGTGCGGTCATGTCTTGTACTCGTAACATGAAGAAGGTTGTCATGCCACATGGTTGTGAGCCTACCTTTTTGTCTTTGTGTTCATTCAATTTCATCATCAATGCAACACCCATCAACCTTTCAAACCATGCCATGGACATCATGCCTCCCTTGGGATACCATAAATAAATGTTTGAAAGTAAAGTTTTCTTCCCAAATTAGCTTTTTTATAATAAAAAGAAACCAGAAAAACTACCAGAACAAAAAAGAATATCGTGAAAATAAATTAAACAACATGATTTATGTGTTACGTATATGATCTTCGAATGTATTTTCATAAATATATAGTTTTACACGTCTTATTTATTTACCATTTCCGCATCACATGAAAACTAATTAAATATAAGAAATCATAAGAGGCACGATGGAGATAGGTTGTTAGGTCTCAGCACCATTTATTGAATTAAATGGGTTGGCATGATCAGTGATCACACAGATTTATTAAGTTAATATTAATCCCAACTATATGATGGGATCGTGTTGATATTTCCACTTAACCATCTTTATAGGAATATCATTTAATATGACCCAATTGTCATCTGATGTAAAATTTGTCCATTTTGAATAAAAAAATATCTTGTTTAATTGGACTACAGAACTGTTAGTTTTCTTCCAAATAAACAAAGGTTTGTAAGACCAATAGGTAAGGTGAGTAACCAAAACTTCACATTTGGATCTCACGAAATGCAATATCACCATAACAAACCCTTTTTTAAAACTCTTTCTTAGAGCACTCGGTATCATGCTGGATACTACGCCAAATGCAAAAAAAGAAACCAATAACACCCCATTCATGGTACCAAGCAAAACGTGAAAACGCCATTAACATGCCATTTGTTTTTGAGTTGGTTCAGTGCTCACGTTATTGGTTAAATTATTTTTATTTTTTTATTTTTTTAACGTTATCTAACGGATCTATAGCAACAACGTGCAAAAAAAATAAATAAATAAAAAAAAAAAAAAAAAAAAAAAAAAAAAAAAACTTTCAAATATATATACTCAATTACACACATAGAATTTACAAACAATCCAACCAAATCACAACATTTATACACTTTCAATTACATTTTAATCTATTCTTCTCTATTTCAAATAATCTTAACTTCCATGGATCTTTTTAACGTTGAAACTTGAGCTGACAAATTTTTACGTTTATACGAATTGCACGAACAGTTTTTAGCGTTTGACGACGATGCATCAAGTTCACAAAGCTGGACTTACATACCCCGAGAATATGCAGATGCTGAAGAACGTCTAATAGAGTGAATGTCTAATAGAGTAACGGTAAACTTGTGAATTAGTTTAGGATTGGACAACTATTTTCACATAAACTATTCATCATGTAGATATCACAACTCACAAGTATGAAAGAGTAAAAAACTAATTTCCATAAAGCAAAAAGTTTCCATAAACTAATACTACCTCCGTCCTATTTTATTTGTCCGCGGGCCCGAATTTGACCGTAAATATTTTTGTTTGTATTATATAACACTTGATGAAATTTATATCATTGAAAAGTTCGTTAAACGAACTTTTCAATGATATAAATTTCATCAAGTGTTATATAATACAAACAAAAATATTTACGGTCAAATTCGGGCTCGCGGACAAATAAAATGGGACGGAGGGAGTAGTATTAAATAAGTGGGCATAGTCTATTAGCGGAGTGTGGCACTAGCGTCCGCATGGTCCACTTTTTGTTTTCCGTGACTGATGGGAATTGTAAGTACCTCATGTCATAATTCTGTTTGGATCTCAAATTTTATTACTCACTCCGTCTTATATTAAAAGTCCACTTATATTATGTACTTCATCCGTCCCAAATTTATTGTCCACTTTGAATTTTCAAAGTCAAACTATTTCAACTTTGACCATAAATATATATTTTTTTGTTATATAATATTTGTTGAAAAATTATACCATTGAAAAGTACACTTAAAACCAAATTCATTTATATATTTTGAATCAAATATTATATAACACCCACAAAACTATTTAAGGTCAAAGTTGAAGAAGAAATACTAAAAAAGTTAATAGTGGACAATAAATTTGAGACGGAGGGAGTATAATATTTTAGAAAATTCTACTAACTCTACTATTCACCAATCAAAGATCATTTTTACACACTAAAGTCTAATTTCATTGGTTGAAATAAAATATGAACACTTAATTTCGGACATCCAAAGATTCCATTGTAAACACTTAATATGAGACGGAGGGAGTATTATTTTTAAGACAAAAATACACCGTTGGTCCATAAACTTTCCACAAAACATCGCCATGGACCTTAGCTTTCCAAAATCGTCGTGAGGCGTCCAAAACTTGGGATTTTGAGGCCGATTGCGTCCCTCGGCCCGTAATAGGAACTGCAACGTCCCGTTATAGTTCCCAAAACCCCGTTACATGTTTAGTTTAGAGGGTATTCATGTATTTTTACCTAGTCGCAATTCTCTCTCTCTCTCTCTGTACTTCCAACCAGACGTCTAATCCTTTTTTCCGCCATTATGACTAATATAAGTAGCACAAGTACTCATTGCTCATCCTCAAACTTGTTTTGGAAGCCTACCAAAAAAACCCTAATGTAATGTCACTCACCAAATCTAATAATTTAAGGAAAAAAATCAAGAATCTCAAACCTTGAATTTACATTATGGCAAATCAGGGATGCACCTTACTTTGATAGCCATGAAGTCTAGAGAAATTGGGCAACGAGGCAATATGGTTAGTGTTTTATTGATAATCATTTACTAGCATATGTATCTTAGACTAGGTTAGAGTTGTCTGAGATGTCCCCACAGTCTATTAAGACTGTGTTTTTGGAGATGGATGAACCTAGTAGAAAAATAGCTCGTGTTGCTATTCAATCGTGCTGCAGACGTTTGGTTCTAGATGACATAGGTAATGACCCAGTCCTTAACCCATTTATGCAACTTACGCAACTACCTATAGATGTCTCATATGTTGGGGAATCTAGTGACTTGCCACACATTGAGCCTGGTTTTCAAGTCTTAGCATGTCTTCCTTTGTCAGCCAACCTGTTGATAATAGTGATGGTGCATTAGTCATTATTGATAAGGATAATAGTTTCAGGACCTTGATAGTTTTGATGCTATTCTGTTCAAAGTGACTAAGGATAAGCCGTTGGAGAAAGTAGGGAGACCACTAGTTGATGGCACTAACACCTTTGAGGAACCTAATGTGGAAGTCACTCTATTCCAAGTCAATCAGGATAACCAGTTAGAGAATGTGGAAGGAGAACCTGTTGGTGGCAATAACATGGAAGAGGAGGGTGATGTTGATATCACTCTGTTCCAACAGAGTGATACTAGTCACTTAGGCAATGTAGGTGATGACACAATTCAGGCAAATGAAAATAATGTTACTGAGGAGAATCATGTACAGGTTGCTTTGGTCCAACAGAGCCAGAGTCATGAGTTAGGCAATGCAGGAACATCTACTAATAAAAGTGATGACTTGAATTTGGAAACTCAATTACCTGTGTTGGATGATGATGCATTTTACACTGATTATGCTTCTGACTCAGATATAGTAACTATGGGGTGCCAAGGGTTAGGACAGATTCTATTGATGATGGTGTTTGATGAGTGTCTAAATACTCATCATTTTATACCAATCTGAACTGCCAAAACATACAAAAACACTCAAATATGCATCATAATACTTAAAATATCTTAGAAGTGTGTTTTATATGTTTCAAATACAAAATATGCAAAAACAAATGAAAAACGTACAAAGTTTGCATAATTGGCAGTTTCAGTCCCTCAAATTTCACAAAGTATCAAAACTAGTCCCTGAAGTTTTAAAATGAATGAAAAGTCAACTTAAGTCCTTGGGAAACCAAAAATATTCACAAATGATCCCTGGATGAAAGTTTACACAAACTGTCAACTTTTACCCCTCAAGTTACAAAATTGGCAAAAATGGTCCCTGGGTATTCAAAACTTAGAAATTTACAAATAATACCCTTGTACTATGCATGAATGACAAAATGGAACAATTTTGATAAACTTTTGAGAAATTACAAACACAGTCCCTGAAAAATCCAAATTTACAATAATGGTCCCTGGAGTTTGAAAAATTACAGAAAAGGTTCCTGGATATTTTTAAAATGAAAAAATAAATAAATTGGTCCTTGATTTATCATATTTGGCAAAAATAGCACTTGAAAATACTTTGGGAAAATCATATATTCAGTCCCTCTATTTTACCCAAATTACATAATTGGTCCTTGTGTACACCACAACCAAACCGGACCCTTTATTTAACTTAATCCAAATCCAAACACACCTAAACCCAGCCCACCCTTCCAAGCCCAAAACCCCTCAAGCCCAGTCCACCCTTTTTATTTAAAACGGGCGTTGACCCGCGTTGACCACCCAATACCGCCCAAACCACCATCACTGTTCACCCTCCACTCTCACCCCTGAAACCACCAAAACCAGGTGGTATTCCACCTCCACCTCACCTCCCCAGCTCACCACCTATCACCCTAACCTCACCTTTCCACCTCACAGTAAACCCACTCCTCATTTAATGCTATCCACACCAAAATTCTCTCCAAACTCCATTTTGTCCTCTGTTTTCTTCCATACAACACCAACTTGCCTAAAATCCTTCCCATTTGTCCCCTGCCACCTCCACATAAATCCAATTGTCCTTAATTATTCACCGTAGTCTCCAAGTTAACGTGAAGGACTTTGGCGCCAAAAAGAAGATTTAAAGGTCAGGATCAATCAAGACAATTCAATGGTCAAGATGTGCTCAGAAGGTGTCCTGGAACCCTAATGTGGACTTATAAAAAGAAAGAGAAGCAGAGGAGTATGATATCTAGTTTAATTTTAAAAAGTGTATGTCGAATTAGTTTGTTTTAAAAGTTCAAGTGTAATCTAAGCTTTCAAGTTTCAGTTTAAGTATTCTCAGTGTACTAGTAGTCTTTTGAGTTAATAAAAATCAAGTTTGTGTTGTTACTTAAGGTTGTGCAATTTTCAATTTCATATCAAAAATCTCAAATAATCTGTGTTGTTGTTACTGTATGGATTCATGGATTGAGTAAGCTCATATAAGCTCCCATAAGCTCAATAAAGCTTTTAGTAACCTACTAATCAGTTTAATATAAAAAATTCAATAACTATCAAATTGGTCAACTAAAGTCAACTGTTGCAATTTGTTCTTGATTTCTGGGATTCAAAGGTGATTTGGAAAGGAAGCAGCTTTGGAGTATTGGTTTAGATCCTCAGGGGAGGAAATAGGTTGTTCTTGGTTCATGGTTTGAGCAGGAAAGCAATATTGTAAGTTTCAAAAATCTCATAACTGTCTTGTATTGCATCTTTATTAATCTTGATTATCATTGCCATTTTATGTGTTTCTTATGTTTAATTAATGTATTTAAGTGTAGTTATGGTTTAAGATTGATAGGTTGTTTAGTGAAATAACTTGTTATTTGTTTTCTTAAATCTCACAGTCAAGTAGTATAAGTATCATCTCTGAGTTTCATGCTTGTATTACTGTTGATTTGTGTTCATTTAATCTTATTATATGATATTATGAAGTTTGAAATCAGTTTCATGGATTAAATTAGTATAAATCTTTGGAAATCACCATTTTCAGTTTTATAGGGAGTGTTTGGATTAACTGAGTTCAAGGTTTAAATAAGGTTTTCAGTTGTTGATTGTGGTCTAAATAGTCTTACTTAGGCTAAAACAAGTAAGTGTAACCTAGAAAACAAGTCCATTTTAAGCCATAAGTCAAAATCCACTTACAAATCCCTTGACAGTTAACTGTCAAGGATTTGTGATCCACAAACCCTCACATTAGCTCATATCTTTAAGCTTTAGCTTATTTTAGGTCTAACATAGCTTATTACAACTTAATCAGTCAATTAGAAGTGTTAGAATCTCATATAAGTCAAACTAGCAAGTTTTCCTCAAAAGTCAAATTTGCTCTTATCAGATTTTCTCAAAACTTAAGGGATTTTTGTAGATTTTAGTATTAGGATCTAGGCTTTGAGCTTTTGAGGACTTGTTGTCTACCACCTCTACTTTAGTATCCCACATAGCTTATAATTTTAAGATTTTTACCCTGGGCCCCACAGACCCCCAAACACAACTGCAGGGCAAAGCCTTACCCTGCACACCAGATACACAGCCATCACCACCACTTTGGTGGTGATTTGTGGCCAACTCAGTGGGCCCCACACCTTCTAATTAGCATCTTACAACCCCCCTCCTACCCAGGTTCAATAGTTGACCCTTAGTTTGACCACTAGATCAGTGGACCCCACTTAGTTTTGAACCTAAAGTCTGTCCCACTTCTGAGTCAGAAATCAAATAAGCAAGTGCTTATTTGAGCTTTCCAGCTTATCCTAGGAGCTTATCTCACCACATCTAGCTTAAATAGGCATAAGTAACTTTGGTGAACCTAGTTTAACCATAGTGGACCCCACATAACCTCAACTTAGCTTATTTCTTAGTTTGGTCAACCATAGTCAACTGTATAAGCTTATAAGCATTCTCAGTGCTTATTTTAAGGTTCTAAAGTAGTTTCCTTTGTAAAAGTTTCTTAATTTAAGTATTTAAGTAGTTTTATAAAAGAAAAACCAGAAAAAGCAAACATAAAAATAGTGATAGCTTCTATTTAATAGAAATTATCTAATTAATTTTCATCTTAGCTTATTAATAAGCACTTGTCCAATTTTATAATTTTATAAATTACTTAGTACTTTAAAGTAGTTAAAATAATTTTCTTAGAATTTTCCTAAGCAGTTTACTATTTATTAGATTTAAAACTAATTTAAATAATTAAATAGGTAATATTAGTAATTAAATAGATTTCTTTAATTTTAATTAACTAAAGTAGAATTTTATATTTTTCCTAAGTTTTATAAAGTAGTTAAGACTTTTAAAAAATAGTTTCATAATTTCCACTGTCCATTTTCTAATTTTCTTATTTAAATTAATTAAATTAGTTTAAAATTAAGTAATAAGTAATTAATTAGTCAATTAGCTTAAATATAATTTTTAGCAACTTTTTATAATTTTTTAGTGTTCCTGTAGTGTTTAAATAGTTTTATAAATTTTATCATAATTTTCTAAGGTAATTTAGTATTAATAGTCATTTAAATTAGTTTAATTAGATTAATTAAATTAAATAGTTTTTAATTAATAAAATACTCATAAAAAGATAAAAATATTTATTTTCATTTTTTATACTTTCTTCAAGTTCTTATTTAGGTTTAGAAATTATTGTTATAAGTTTTTAGGTTTATTTGTAATAGTTGTAATTTTTAGTTAAATTAAATTAAGTTTTAAATTAGATTTTAATTAGTTTTATTAATTAAATAGTAATTAAATATTATAATAATCATTTTCATAATCATAATTTCATTTTCCATTTTCTTTAATATTAAGTTTGCAAATGTTTCACTTTTACCCCCTGTAGTTTGTAACTTGTTAAAACCACTTTTCTTTGTCTGTTATCTGATTATCTGATTTTGTGCTTATATCTGTATTTCTGTTATAATTTCATATTTTCCAAATATCAAGCAATCAGTAGTGTAATCAACCCTAAAATCATCTTTGTTACTGTCCTCAGTACCACTCACTCTCCTACTCGTTTACAAATACAATTTCAATCTCGTTGGGACTTAACGACGCGGGGATTTCCCTGTACTTCCACGGTCAATATTAACTTACACTTTCTCCCAGGTGGGCCTAACAGCTGCACACGGCTGACTGGTTGGTTTGGGAGGAGTCAAAATTTGGCGCCGCTGCCGGGGAGGTTGTTGCGTATTTCAAAACGGTTCAGAATCAGTGGTTTTCAAAAACCCTCCTGTACAAATATCACCACTTTGTAAATTTTTAAGAAAATCAAAATCATATCTGAAAACGTTCATTAACATTTCTCCTGAAGTGTTAACAACACCAAACAAATCATAAACAACAAAACAAACTGTGAAGTTAAATTACTTCGTTGTCTTTAAGATTACAACCTGAAACAGCTGGTATAAGGTAAGTTCTGACATTAAATTGCGAACTGAAGAGGAATACATTTATTTCCTCCCGCTAGCCTGCGAGTAATCTTAAAGGGACGATTTCGGTTAACGAATCAGTTCCAAAAATATTTTCCAAGTTTTTTCACCCATACACGAAAAGCCAAAAACATTTTACTGTGAATATAATTACATAAAAGTTTACCACCGCAAACCAAGGCAGAACACCTACCAACTGGGGATGTGAACATAATAAGTTCCCAAACCTAAAAGATTAAAAACTTACCATTGTATCCTTGTGAATAGTGTACCTTTTTTAAAGGAGCTGTTCATTTGTGATTATTGGGTTTAAGTTCACTGTAGTTTTGCCTCGATCTTGTGTTGAAAAATAATTTTTGTGCATGCGCACTCGTTCACAAACAAAGAATAAAAAGAAGAAAAACGTACCCGAGTTACGTACTGTTACAGAAGAACACACAATCAAAATGAACGAAGAGCCCCCATTCCTTCCCAAGGATGAACCAGTTCCTGACACCCGAACTATGGAGGAACTGTGTCAACCTACCATGCAAGGGAGGGGTAGACCAATTGCACCACTCACTATTGGAGCCACGGATTTTGGATTAAAACACCACATGATACAACATATCCAGAATACGTGCCAGTTCCACGGATTGCCGGGTGACGATGCCAACAGGCATCTCGACAAATTTTTAACTGTCACCCAAAGCATGAAACAACATGGCGTCGCCGAAGACAGCCTGCGTTTATACTTGTTCCCCTATTCTCTCACTCATCATGCAACTTCATGGTTCGATCGACTTCCAAAGAATTCGATCCACACTTTTGATGAGATGATCACTAAATTTCTGGCCAAATACTTTCCACCATCTATGGTCACAAAGCTGAGGAATGATATCAGCAACTTCAGACAGCTTCCCGAAGAGTCCTTATTTGAGGCATGGGAACGCTACAAACTTGCTATTGATAAGTGTCCCAATCATAACATGCTTCTTGTCACCATTATTGATACCTTTTATAATGGTTTGACACTCCGTCATCGTGACACCATCAATGCTGCTGCTGGGGGCACCTTTATGAAAAGAACCCCTGAAGAGTGCTATGACTTAATCGAAAACATGACTGCCCATCATAATTTTTGCGACTCCTCTGCTGAGAGGAACGACTCATTTAAGTCAGACACTCCGGCAAGCACTGAAATATCAATCCTAGCTAAAAAGCTGGATGATTTGTCTACAGCAGTTTTGCGTATCCATCAGAATAATCCTAATCAGGTCAAAACTGTTAACCCAAGTTGTGAAACTTGCGGTGGTCCACATCCCTACACAGAGTGCCCAGCCTCCGGTGGCTTTGCTCGTGAAAATGTGTCTGCAGCTCAAGGTTCCTATAATACGGGAGGTAATTCTTACCAACCGCAAGGAGACCGAAACCTTTTGAGCTACCGTTCTAATAACTATATTGGACCACCAGGGTTTAATCAGCCTTAAAACAGGAACCAGAATTTTAACCAGAATCAGAACCAGAATCGAATGAACCAAGGTTATAACAACCAAGGGAATTTCATCTCTAGTCAAAATCAGTTTAACCAAAATCAGAACCAAGGGAACTATAACCGTAATCAAGGTCAGAACAATTACCCACAGGGTAATTTTCAACAACAAAACCACTTCCAAGGTAACAACAATCAGCAACATGGGAATTTCCAGAACAATCGGGCTCAAAATTTTCCAAACCAAAATCAAGCCATTGTTCCAACTGGACCATCACATGATGAGTTATTAAAACAGTTTATGAAATCCCAAGAAGAACTGAACAGAATGCTGGTTAGTCAAATGTCTAATTTCCAGAAGTCTTTAAATGATCGACCCTCGGGCTCAGGTACAACTTTACCTAGCAACACGATCGCTAATCCGAGGGGCGATGTAAAGGCGATCACCACAAGAAGTGGAGTTTCTTACCAAGGACCTACAGCTCCCTCTACCTCATCTCCTATCCCTGTAGAGGAATGTGAAACTGAGGATACTACGGATACGGTACTTCCTAATAATAACGGAGGTACTAATGACATCCCTCCTCCAGTTATCCCGGTCCCGACTCCTCCTAAAAGAGTCGTGTTTGAAACTACCAAAGGTCCCGTTGAATATCCAAAAGCCAACCCAAAAACAACAATTCCATATCCCTCACGATTGCAAGACCAAAAGCTCTGTGACAAAGCTAATCATCAGATGGAAAAATTCTTTCAAAATTTCCAAGAACTACACTTCGATATTAGTTTCGCGGATGCTCTTCTTTTAATGCCCAAATTCACATCGACAATCAAAAACCTGTTGAGCAATAAAGAAAAAATGTTTGAGATGGCACTAACTCCACTCAATGAGAACTGCTCAGCGGTTCTGTTGAAACAGCTTCCCGAAAAGCTAGGAGACCCCGGGAGATTCCTAATACCATGTACTTTCCCGGGTATGGTTGAATGTTTTGCCTTGGCCGATCTTGGTGCAAGCATCAACTTAATGCCTCACTCAGTTTGGAAAAAGCTCTCTCTTCAGGCACTTAGTCCCACACGCATGACTCTCGAGCTTGCAGACCGTTCAATTTCACGTCCCCTCGGTATTGCCGAGGACGTATTTGTGAGAGTGGGACAGTTCAATTTTCCGGCAGACTTTGTCGTTGTTGATTTCGATGCAGATCCAAGAGTTCCTCTCATTCTTGGGAGGGGATTCTTAAGAACGGGACGTGCATTAATCGATGTTTTCGATGAGGAAATCACGTTACGAGTTGGCAATGAAGCGATAACGTTCAACCTTGATCAAACCTCGAGATACTCCTCGAATTATAATGCTGATTCGGTCAACCGAATTGATGTCATTGACATTGCATCTGAGGAGTATGCTCAGGAATTCCTTGGATTCGCTGATAATTTTCCAAGTGGCAATCCCACTACTCCTTCTCATCCCATAATCGCTAATTCTTCTCCTTCCCTCACTCCGTTTGAGGGAAGTGGTTTTCTCCTTGAGGAATTAGAGGTCTTTCTCAAAAGTAATTCAGTTCCCGAAGGAATTGATATCCAAGAGATTGACCTGGAGGAGGATTTACTTCTCCTTGAGAAGTTATTGACCAAAGATCCTTCTCCCATTCCTGTTCTACCTCCACAACTTCATAAGGGGGAAGTCAAATATGTTGAGAAAAATGATGATTTCCCCGAGGTTGAACTTAAGGACCTACCTCCTCATCTAGAATATGCATTCTTGGAAGGTAACAACAAGTTACCGGTCATTATTGCAAAAGACTTAAAAGATGAGGAGAAAACTGCGCTGCTTAAGGTTCTAAAGTCCCACAAGCAAGCAATTGCTTGGAAGCTCTCAGACATAAAGGGTATTAACCCGGATTTTTGTACACACAAAATCCTAATGGAAGAGGACTTTAAACCTACCATGCAGCATCAACGAAGGGTAAATCCAAAAATCCACGAAGTTATAAAAGCTGAAGTTATCAAACTTCTTGATGCGGGATTGATTTACCCCATATCAGATAGTCCTTGGGTTAGCCCAATACATTGTGTTCCAAAGAAGGGTGGCATCACGGTTATCACTAATGAGGACAACGAGTTGATACCAACTCGTTTGGTTACAGGGTGGCGAGTATGTATTGATTACAGAAAGCTTAACGAAGCCACCCGTAAAGACCACTTTCCTCTGCCCTTCATGGATCAAATGCTCGAAAGACTAGCGGGAAATGAGTATTATTGTTTCCTTGACGGCTTCTCGGGTTACTTCCAAATTCCCATTGATCCACAGGATCAAGAGAAGACTACCTTCACATGCCCTTATGGGACATTTGCCTATCGTCGCATGCCTTTTGGGTTATGCAATGCTCCGGGCACTTTCCAGAGGTGCATGATGGCTATTTTCCATGACATGATTGGAAAAACCATGGAGGTATTCATGGATGACTTCTCAGTAATCGGGAATTCTTTCGACTCATGCCTCTCCCACTTAGAAAAAATGCTTCAACGGTGTGAAAACACTAATCTTTGTCTAAACTGGGAGAAGAGCCATTTTATGGTTAAGGAGGGCATTGTCCTCGGCCATAAAATTTCAAAAAGTGGGATTGAGGTCGATAAGGCCAAAATTGATGTTATTGCTAAACTGCCTCATCCCACCACTGTTAAAGGAATTAGGAGTTTTCTCGGCCATGCCGGGTTCTATCGGAGATTCATTCAGGATTTCTCTAAAATAGCCCGGCCCATGACTCATCTTCTTGAAAAGGATGCTCCTTTTATCTTCTCACTAGAGTGCATCGAAGCCTTTGAAATTTTAAAGAAAAGGCTTACCGAGGCACCAATCCTTGTTGCCCCCGACTGGGACTTACCCTTTGAACTTATGTGCGATGCTAGCGATTTCGCTATTGGTGCAGTTCTGGGGCAACGCAAAACCAAACATTTTCAGCCAATACACTACGCAAGTAAGACCATGAACGAAGCTCAAACACACTATACCACCACAGAAAAAGAATTATTAGCTGTGGTATATGCCTTCGAAAAATTTCGGTCTTACATAATCTTAAACAAAAGCGTAGTGTATACGGACCATTCGGCTTTGAAATACCTGTTCAATAAACAGGATGCAAAGCCAAGACTGCTCCGTTGGGTCCTGCTCCTCCAGGAATTCGATATTCTCATAAGAGATAAAAAAGGAGCAGAGAACCTTGCAGCTGATCACTTGTCCCGGTTAGAAAATCCTCATCAGGATATTCTCGAGAGAAAAGAAATTAATGAAACTTTTCCTCTGGAGACTCTAAATCTCATTTCTAACCGGGATGATGCCACCACCCCATGGTTTGCCGACTTTGCAAATTACCGTGCCGGAAATTTCGTTGTGAAAGGGATGTCGTCCCAACAGAAAAGAAAATTCTTTAAAGACGTAAAACATTATTTTTGGGACGACCCCTACTTGTTCAAAATATGTGCGGATCAAGTCATCCGACGGTGTGTCCATGGCCAAGAAGCCATGGAAATTGTTAAAGCTTGTCATGATGGACCCACGGGGGGACATCATAACCCAAACTACACCGCCAAAAAGGTGTTTGATTCAGGATTCTTTTGGCCCACGATCTATAAAGACGCCCATGAACTTATCAAAACCTGTGAGGCTTGCCAGCGTCACGGGAATATTTCTAAAAAGAATGAGATGCCGCAAAACGCCATCCAAGTCTGTGAAATATTTGATATGTGGGGCATTGATTTTATGGGGCCATTCCCGTCTTCACGAGGGAATAAGTATATACTCGTCGCTGTCGACTATCTGTCAAAATGGGTTGAGGCAAAAGCCTTACCCACCAATGATGCCCGAGTAGTTGTTAAATTTTTAAAGTCTCTCTTTGCCAGATTCGGGACTCCTCGTGCCATTATCAGTGATCGTGGCACTCACTTTTTCAATGAACAATTTGCGAGAGTAATGCTGAAATATGGTGTAACTCACCGTCTTTCTACAGCATACCACCCCCAAACAAGTGGGCAGGTGGAGGTCTCAAATCGGGGTATTAAGAGAATTCTCGAGAGGACGGTTGGTGAAAACCGTGCCTCTTGGTCGGATAAGCTGGACGATGCATTATGGGCTTTTCGCACTGCTTACAAAACACCCATCGGGTGTACTCCATATAAGCTAGTGTACGGGAAAGCATGTCATCTTCCGATCGAATTAGAACATAAGGCCTATTGGGCCTTAAAACATGCAAATTTCGACCTTCAGACAGCGGGTGATTACCGTAAAGTTCAACTAAACGAACTAAATGAATTACGTGATCAAGCTTATGAAAATTCTTTAATCTATAAAGAAAAGACTAAGAAGATACATGACTCTAAAATAAAGAACCGCGTTTTCAACGTCGGTGACAGAGTTCTTCTTTTCAATTCAAGGTTAAAAAATTTCTCGGGAAAACTAAAATCCCGTTGGTCTGGACCATTTACTATAACCAAAGTATACCCATATGGAACTGTTGAGTTATTACAACCCGACGGTCCCAATTTTAAAGTAAATGGTCATCGGTTAAAACACTATTTTGGAGGAGACATACAACCAATGGTTGTCCCGGATCTCCAAACTTACCCCATGGACCAATAAATTCGGGGTCGAGTCAAGCTAGCGACTCGGTTAACAAAAACAAGTTTCCCCAAGGACAATTTTAATTCGGGGTCGAGTCAAGCTAGTGACTCGGGAATCAAAAACAAGCTACCTCATGGACAATTCAATTCGAGGTCGAGTCAAGCTAGCGACTCGGTAATCAAAAACAGTAGCAATATGGGTCGTCACCCATATTTCTGTCTTCTCATCCCTTTCTAACACCCTAGTGTGGGGGAGACAAACCACATGTTGTACATATGTAAATTTAAAAAAAAAAAAAAAAAAAAAAAAAAAAAAAAAAAAAAAAAAAAAAAAATGGTATAAGACAAATAAAAAGAAAAAAGTGAGTTTGTATGTAAATAGAGTAAAATAAATAGGTTAATAGTATTGCCTCCTTACGTTCTAAGTCTTGGTGGGACACCAAGTACTGTGAATATTGAGGGCAATATTCAGTTCTAAGTGTGGGGGAGCGTTCTCACGAATGCAAAACACATGTTCCATCAAGAACCCCCATTTGATCAAAATTACCAGTTTTTTCACACTTAGAAATGCGAATAATGGTATCAATCCTCCATGTCTAACCCACAACAGGATTGGCTAGTCCAGGAGCAAACGGCTCTTGGTAAAGACATCTCAAAACCGTTGATGGCTTGCAATTTGCCAAAAATTGTATGGTTCCTCAGCTCCCCATATCCCATAAAGCGAATGAGTTGACTAGCCCGCAAGATTATGGCTTGTGGTAAAGGCCGTGGAAAAACCATAATTGGTAATCAGCTCACCAAGATGTTGACTATTCCATCAAGAGTTGGCTAGTCCAGAAGCAAACGGCTTTTGGTAAAGACAAATCAAATCCGTTGACAGTTGGTGGTTTGCTAAAAATCACATGGTTATCAGGTGTGCCACAGTTCTTACACCTGGCTACTCCAGAAGTGATGGCTTTTGGTAAAGAGTAAAAATCCATTAATTTTTTCTCAAATAGATTGCTAGGGACTAGCAATAGTTTAGTGTGGGGGATTGATGAGTGTCTAAATACTCATCATTTTATACCAATCTGAACTGCCAAAACATACAAAAACACTCAAATATGCATCATAATACTTAAAATATCTTAGAAGTGTGTTTTATATGTTTCAAATACAAAATATGCAAAAACAAATGAAAAACGTACAAAGTTTGCATAATTGGCAGTTTCAGTCCCTCAAATTTCACAAAGTGTCAAAACTAGTCCCTGGAGTTTTAAAATGAATGAAAGGTCAACTTAAGTCCTTGGGAAACCAAAAATATTCACAAATGATCCCTGGATGAAAGTTTACACAAACTGGCAACTTTTACCCCTCAAGTTACAAAATTGGCAAAAATGGTCCCTGGGTATTCAAAACTTAGAAATTTACAAATAATACCCTTGTACTATGCATGAATGACAAAATGGAACAATTTTGATAAACTTTTGAGAAATTACAACCACAATCCCTGAAAAATCCAAATTTACAATAATGGTCCCTGGAGTTTGAAAAATTACAGAAAAGGTCCCTGGATATTTTTAAAATGAAAAAATAAATAAATTGGTCCTTGGTTTATCATATTTGGCAAAAATAGCACTTGAAAATACTTTGGGAAAATCATATATTCAGTCCCTCTATTTTACCCAAATTACATAATTGGTCCTTGTGTACACCACAACCAAACCGGACCCTTTATTTAACTTAATCCAAATCCAAACACACCTAAACCCAGCCGACCCTTCCAAGCCCAAAACCCCTCAAGCCCAGTCCACCCTTTTTATTTAAAACGGGCGTTGACCCGCGTTGACCACCCAATACCGCCCAAACCACCATCACTGTTCACCCTCCACTCTCACCCCTGAAACCACCAAAACTAGGTGGTATTCCACCTCCACCTCACCTCCCCAGCTCACCACCTATCACCCTAACCTCACCTTTCCACCTCACAGTAAACCCACTCCTCATTTAATGCTACCCACACCAAAATTCTCTCCAAACTCCATTTTGTCCTCTGTTTTCTTCCATACAACACCAACTTGCCTAAAATCCTTCCCATTTGTCCCCTGCCACCTCCACATAAATCCAATTGTCCTTAATTATTCACCGTAGTCTCCAAGTTAACGTGAAGGACTTTGGCGCCAAAAAGAAGATTTAAAGGTCAGGATCAATCAAGACAATTCAATGGTCAAGATGTGCTCAGAAGGTGTCCTGGAACCCTAATGTGGACTTATAAAAAGAAAGAGAATCAGAGGAGTATGATATCTAATTTAATTTTAAAAAGTGTATGTCGAATTAGTTTGTTTTAAAAGTTCAAGTGTAATCTAAGCTTTCAAGTTTCAGTTTAAGTATTCTCAGTGTACTAGTAGTCTTTTGAGTTAATAAAAATCAAGTTTGTGTTGTTACTTAAGGTTGTGCAATTTTCAATTTCATATCAAAAATCTCAAATAATCTGTGTTGTTGTTACTGTATGGATTCATGGATTGAGTAAGCTCATATAAGCTCCCATAAGCTCAATAAAGCTTTTAGTAACCTACTAATCAGTTTAATATAAAAAATTCAATAACTATCAAATTGGTCAACTAAAGTCAACTGTTGTAATTTGTTCTTGATTTCTGGGATTCAAAGGTGATTTGGAAAGGAAGCAGCTTTGGAGTATTGGTTTAGATCCTCAGGGGAGGAAATAGGTTGTTCTTGGTTCATGGTTTGAGCAGGAAAGCAATATTGTAAGTTTCAAAAATCTCATAACTGTCTTGTATTGCATCTTTATTAATCTTGATTATCATTGCCATTTTATGTGTTTCTTATGTTTAATTAATGTATTTAAGTGTAGTTATGGTTTAAGATTGATAGGTTGTTTAGTGAAATAACTTGTTATTTGTTTTCTTAAATCTCACAATCAAGTAGTATAAGTATCATCTCTGAGTTTCATGCTTGTATTACTGTTGATTTGTGTTCATTTAATCTTATTATATGATATTATGAAGTTTGAAATCAGTTTCATGGATTAAATTAGTATAAATCTTTGGAAATCACCATTTTCAGTTTTATAGGGAGTGTTTGGATTAACTGAGTTCAAGGTTTAAATAACGTTTTCAGTTGTTGATTGTGGTCTAAATAGTCTTACTTAGGCTAAAACAAGTAAGTGTAACCTAGAAAACAAGTCCATTTTAAGCCATAAGTCAAAATCCACTTACAAATCCCTTGACAGTTAACTGTCAAGGATTTGTGATCCACAAACCCTCACATTAGCTCATATCTTTAAGCTTTAGCTTATTTTAGGTCTAACATAGCTTATTACAACTTAATCAGTCAATTAGAAGTGTTAGAATCTCATATAAGTCAAACTAGCAAGTTTTCCTCAAAAGTCAAATTTGCTCTTATCAGATTTTCTCAAAACTTAAGGGATTTTTGTAGATTTTAGTATTAGGATCTAGGCTTTGAGCTTTTGAGGACTTGTTGTCTACCACCTCTACTTCAGTATCCCACATAGCTTATAATTTTAAGATTTTTACCCTGGGCCCCACAGACCCCCAAACACAACTGCAGGGCAAAGCCTTACCCTGCACACCAGATACACAGCCATCACCACCACTTTGGTGGTGATTTGTGGCCAACTCAGTGGGCCCCACACCTTCTAATTAGCATCTTACAACCCCCCTCCTACCCAGGTTCAATAGTTGACCCTTAGTTTGACCACTAGATCAGTGGACCCCACTTAGTTTTGAACCTAAAGTCTGTCCCACTTCTGAGTCAGAAATCAAATAAGCAAGTGCTTATTTGAGCTTTCCAGCTTATCCTAGGAGCTTATCTCACCACATCTAGCTTAAATAGGCATAAGTAACTTTGGTGAACCTAGTTTAACCATAGTGGACCCCACATAACCTCAACTTAGCTTATTTCTTAGTTTGGTCAACCATAGTCAACTGTATAAGCTTATAAGCATTCTCAGTGCTTATTTTAAGGTTCTAAAGTAGTTTCCTTTGTAAAAGTTTCTTAATTTAAGTATTTAAGTAGTTTTATAAAAGAAAAACCAGAAAAAGCAAACATAAAAATAGTGATAGCTTCTATTTAATAGAAATTATCTAATTAATTTTCATCTTAGCTTATTAATAAGCACTTGTCCAATTTTATAATTTTATAAATTACTTAGTACTTTAAAGTAGTTAAAATAATTTTCTTAGAATTTTCCTAAGCAGTTTACTATTTATTAGATTTAAAACTAGTTTAAATAATTAAATAGGTAATATTAGTAATTAAATAGATTTCTTTAATTTTCATTAACTAAAGTAGAATTTTATATTTTTCCTAAGTTTTATAAAGTAGTTAAGACTTTTAAAAAATAGTTTCATAATTTCCACTGTCCATTTTCTAATTTTCTTATTTAAATTAATTAAATTAGTTTAAAATTAATTAATAAGTAATTAATTAGTCAATTAGCTTAAATATAATTTTTAGCAACTTTTTATAATTTTGTAGTGTTCCTGTAGTGTTTAAATAGTTTTATAAATTTTATCATAATTTTCTAAGGTAATTTAGTATTAATAGTCATTTAAATTAGTTTAATTAGATTAATTAAATTAAATAGTTTTTAATTAATAAAATACTCATAAAAAGATAAAAATATTTATTTTAATTTTTTATACTTTCTTCAAGTTCTTATTTAGGTTTAGAAATTATTGTTATAAGTTTTTAGGTTTATTTGTAATAGTTGTAATTTTTAGTTAAATTAAATTAAGTTTTAAATTAGATTTTAATTAGTTTTATTAATTAAATAGTAATTAAATATTATAATAATCATTTTCATAATCATAATTTCATTTTCCATTTTCTTTAATATTAAGTTTGCAAAAGTTTCACTTTTACCCCCTGTAGTTTGTAACTTGTTAAAACCACTTTTCTTTGTCTGTTATCTGATTATCTGATTTTGTGCTTATATCTGTATTTCTGTTATAATTTCATATTTTCCAAATATCAAGCAATCAGTAGTGTAATCAACCCTAAAATCATCTTTGTTACTGTCCTCAGTACCACTCACTCTCCTACTCGTTTACAAATACAATTTCAATCTCGTTGGGACTTAACGACCCGGGGATTTCCCTGTACTTCCACGGTCAATATTAACTTGCACTTTCTCCCAGGTGGGCCTAACAGCTGCACACGGCTGACTGGTTGGTTTGGGAGGAGTCAGTGTTGTTGAAACTTTCTTTTATTGTGATCAATCATTTGATAGTGCAAAAGCTGTGAAAGAGAGGGTAAGAGAGCATTCCATAGAAACAAGAAGGGAGCTGCTATTTCTAAAGAAAGACAAAAAAAAAAAAAGAATAAGAGACAGATGTGTGGGTTGTGTTCCCCTATCTGGCCCAATTGCTACTGTTTGACTGGGTATAGGCCCAGTTAGAGGTCCATTAACAAGAAGGGGTTTGGAAGCATTAATTGCTGATAAAAATGATCCTTCCCAAATACTCTGCCCATGGTTGTTTGCTTGTCGGCATGGATGGTAGTGAAAAAGGTGCTTGGACAATGAGAAGATATAATGATCAACACACATGTTTGCAGTTAAAGGCGCTCAAACATTTTGAACTCAAATTTATCTCAAAGAAAATTAAAGATACGATTCAAACCAATCCAAGGATTCCTGTCAAGTCGGCTTATAATCAGCTTACTAACCAATTTGAGCTTGAAGTCTTAATGCAGAAGGTTTTAAGAGCTAAAAGAATAGCAGTAAGAGGCATTAGGAGGGAATTCAAGCTCTAATTCACCATGTTGAGAGACTATATTCAGGAGTTCCAGAAGAGGAACCCTGATACAACAGTTGTGATTCATGTGGAACGGCCTGCTGAGGATAGTCTTCCAACAAGAGAATTCAAGAGACTCTAAGTTTGTTTAGGTGCCTTGAAGGAAGGATTTAAAGCCTGTTAGAGACAGTTGTTGGGGATAAATGCTTTTCCAATTGATGGTCCTTTGAAGGGTCAACTTCTAACTGCTGTGGGAATTGATAGCAACAATGGTATATACCCATTAGATTATGCTTTTGCTAACTCAGTAAACACAATAGCTTGGAATTGGTTTCTTCATTATTTTTCTGATGATCTTGAACTTGAGCCAAATTCAATCTTCACTTTTGCTACTGACATGAAAAAGGTACTCCCATAAACGATAAATGATTTGAATTTCCTATTTTTTTAAACAAACAGTAAATATATCTGTTTTTGTACAGGATATTACATCAGCATTAAGAGAAGTTTTTCCAAATACGGCGTACATATTTTGTCTTAGAAGCATTCATGAGCAAATGAAAGTTAATTGGCAAGGTAGGACCTTCAAAGACCATCTTTGGAGATGCGCAACAGCCTCAACTGTTGTACAGTTTGAGAAATCTATGGATGCTTTAAAGACATTTTGCCAAGCTGCCCATGCTTGGTTAAGTCAGATACCACCAATCCATTGGTCAAGGTCACATTTCTCATGTAAGTCATCTAACTGTGTAAATTAAGTGGTATATGGTAAAGTAGTATGAAATGTATAAGTAATACAACTTTATTTGTCTTGTTTTAGGGCGACCCCATTCTGATGTGTTACTTAATAACATGTGTCAAGTGTTTCATGAGAAAATAATTGAGGGTGTAAACAAACCAATTATTACAGCATTAGAATACATCAGGGAATACTGTATGAAGAGGATAATGCATGTTGCGACGGTCATTGAGAAGAGTGATGGGCTACTAACACCTATTACACAACACATGTTAGAAGGTATTAAGAAAGAGTAGGTATAATGTTTTATGGAATAGGGGAGATAAGTTTCAGGTAACTGGACCATGGGGAAACCAATGTGTAGTTAATGTTGTAGAGAAGTCTTGTACTTGTAAAAGATGGGAGATTACAGGTTTACCATGTAAACATGTTGTCGCTACCAATTGGAATATGGCTTTAAATGGACAACAAGTATAAGCTGTTGAAACATGGGCGCATCCTTGTTACTATCACAACACTTGGGAAGCAACCTACAAACACAATGTCTCCCCCATAACTAGCAATGAGCATTGGGAAAATCGTCTGTGCCAACAACTATTGTTCCACCAAAGACTCAAGCAAATGCAGCTAACTCAACTAGTAAAAAAAGAGTAAGGTTAGCTCCTGAAACTGAAGAGATTGTCAAGAATGGTAAACTGTATAAGGCTTGGAAGAGTGTAAGGTGTAGTGTTTGTGGCACTGCTGGACACAACCGAAAAACATGTATTGGCTATGGTGGAACCCAAAGTAGTCAAACTGGCGGTAAAAAACAAAATAGTTCAAGTTCTAAGGGAAAAGGTAAACAAGTGCCTCAAAAGGTTGCATCAAAGAAGACACATCCTACAGGGAACAAAGTTGCAGCAGATAAACAAGCTGAAGGTACATGTGTTGATGAAAGTCAAGATGTTGCAGTTGAAGGAACTTGTGTGCAATCTGGAATTCAAGATCAAGGTACTCAGGATGTTGCAACACAGAAACAAGATGAAATTGCAGGTGTTCAATCTCAGAGTCAAGATCAACCTATTGATGAATTCCAGTGTCAATCCCAGCAGCAAGATCAATCACAGTCTCAATCTCAGCTCCATTCAAGTAATGTGCAAGCAGTTTCTATTTCATCCCAGCATACTACCAAAAGAGTGACTAGGCAACAGGCTATTATGGATAGAATGATGCCTGATTGGTTCCAAATAGTCAGGTAATATTGACTAGGGAAATTGGTCAACAAGGTCAGACTGCCTAGAGTCAATGCTCCGTGGATAGTATAGAGTTTCCCCGGGTCGTTATGTCTCGATGAGATTGAAATGGTGCTTGTAAACGTTTATGGGAATGAGTGGCACTGAGGACAGTAACCAAAGATGATTTGGAATTGATTGTACTACTGATTACTTGGTATTTGAACAACTGAAACAGTATTAACAATTACAAAGACACAGATATGATTACAAGTACACAAAGTAGAAATCAGAAATGATTACAGACAGAAGAAAAGGTGAGTTTTTAAACAATTTAAAACTACAGGGGGTGCAAATGAAAATTTTACAAACTTAATATTAAAAGAAAATTAAATTGTTAATACAAATATCGCCTAAAAACGTTATTTATATTTTACGATCTTCGCTAAGTTTTGTTAACGACAAAATGTAAACTTTAGTTTCTAAGTAAAACATAATCTTAGTTTTAAATACTTGCATAAACTAGACTTTTGCTACATTTTACATTTCATAAAACACAACACTTTTTATTTCTTAAAATAGAATTGTCACATCACATTTATGGCAAGTTTTGTCAATATACATTTATGGAAAAAAAATGTGTTTGACTTACTATGTGGTTGCTTGCAAGTTTGGTGTTTGACTAGATGTAATGAGATGTGACATTGTTTGGTTTGCAAGGTGTAATGAGATGTGACTTTGTTTGGTTTGCAAGATTTATTGCAAAACCAACTGCAAGCCCGGCGGAACCCTGGGGGTACACGGGCGGAACCCATCTGAGGGTTCCGCCGTATCCGCCAGGCCTGCAGAAGGCTTTGCTATAAATACCAAGCCACAAGTTGATTTTTGGCTTATCACTCTACATCATATTTACACACATTCATTCATTCTTTTATCTAACCCTTTAACATTTCATATGTGAAGTTTCTTTTTGTAGCAAAGAGATTCACGAGCTCATTAAAAGTAACAAGTATTCAACACAACGTTGCAAGACTTGTTAGCTTAGCATTGTGTAGACTTGTGTAGTTTACACTTCATTTGATTGTGTATTTTCAGTAGTGATCGGTTAGTATTTTAGTCCTCAAAATACAAAGTGCATCGGGAGTAGTTGTACCCTTGTAAAAGAACTAACGGGAGTGGTTGTACCCTTGGTAAAGAACTCGACATCTAGCTTAGTGTCGGTAAAAGTATAAGCGACGTGTAAGGTTTTCTCCGCCGGTGAAAGGAGCTTGTTGACTAGTGAAAGGAACTCTCGAGTTGGATACTCGGGGCGTGGACGTAGGGCAAGGAAAAAGAGTCCTTGTAGCCGAACCACGATAAATACTCGTGTTGTGGTTTGATCGTTTCTTTCATTTACTTGCATGTTATATATTGTGTTTGTATATATATCTTTGATCAAACGGAAAGTTTCAAAGTTAACTAAACAAGTTAAAAAGATTTTAAACGGTAAACTATTCAACCCCCCTTCTAGTTTTCAACAATTGGCATCAAGAGCTACGTTACTCAAGCTTTTAAAATATATTGTGTTTTAAAACTTGAAACGATCCATGGATTTTGAAAATTACAACGAAGGGCAATCTATGCAAAGACCACCACTTTTTGAAGCAAATGGTTTTATATATTGGAAAAACCGTTTTGAAACTTACGTGAAATCTAAAGATATAGATTTATGGTATATAATCATTGATGGTGATAACGTAGTTACTAACATTAAAGATGATGATCAAAAGAAATTGATTGGTAAAAATAATGAAGCTAAAATGATGCTTTACAATGCTTTGCCTAAGAAAGAATATGAAAGAGTCTTTATGTGTAAAACCGCCAAAGATATTTGGCAATCTTTAATTGTCACTCATCAAGGAAACTCACAAGTTAAAGATAACAAAATTGATCTTCTTGTTCAACAATATGAACAATTTGTTATTTCCGAAGATGAGATTATTGATAATGCTTTTGCTTGGTTTAACAGTATTATTACTTCACTTAAAGCACTTGATGAATCTTTTTGTAGTAAGAACTTTGTCAGGAAATTTCTTAGAGCACTCCATCCGAAGTGGAGAGCAAAAGTGACGGCAATTGAAGAATCCAAAGATCTCTCAAGCATGTCACTTGATGAGCTAATTGGAAACCTCAAAGTTCATGAAATGGTAATGGAAAAAGATTCGGAACTAGTTAGAGGCAAGAAAGAAAAAGTTAAGTCCATTGCCTTGAAAGCTAGAGTCCAATCAAGTGATGATGAAGAATCTACTTCGGATAGTGATGATGAGGAATATGCTATGGCCGTTAGAGACTTTAAGAAGTTCTTTCATAGAAGAGGGAAGTTTGTAAGGCAACCTAAAGATGACAAGAAAACTTTCCGAAAAGATCGTGATGATAAGAAAGTAAAAGTTGAAAGAAAATGCTATAGGTGTGGAGACACAAGTCATCTTGTAGGAGAATGTCCAAAACCACCCAAGAGCAAACTTCAACAAGCTTTTGTGGGTGGTGCTTGGAGTGACTATGAAGGAGATGACGATGAGCCAAAGAATGATGATATTTCTCTCATGGCTCACAACTCAAATGAGGTACTCTCCGACTCATCTTACTCCTCTATTGATGATGACACCTTACAAAAAGAATATAACAAACTTTGTGAATTGAGCTTAAAAATCATAAACAAAAATAAATTTTTGAAAACTAAAAAGGAGTTTTTAGAAAATGAAGTTTATGAGTTGAAAGAAAAAGTCAAGAGATTAGAAAAGAGTAAAGGTATTGACACATCACGCAAATCATGTGAAGAGCTTAAACTAGAAGTTGAGAAACTTAAAATTACTCAAAATGATCTAATAAAACAAATCACAAAGTTTAAGAAGTTCGATAAGAGCATTTCTTGTGCGGATGAAATTATGAAACTTCAAAAGTCACCCTTTGATAAAACAGGACTAGGATTTACGAAAATAGAAACTTTAAAGGGTCAAACAAAACAAGAAAAGAATGCACAAGAAACTAACAAAACTGCTACATCAGCCTGTGGATCAGACGGAACCCAATCCAGGGTTCCGCCCGTTGGACCCGAAGGTTCCGCCAGGTCTGCTGCAGCAGTAACTTCATCCACATCGGATCGTTCAAAATTTGTTAAAGTTACGTATAAAAATGGAACAAAACCTGTGTTTAAAACTGGAGTAGGACTTAGTAAAAATGAATTTAGAGCTAAGACTACTCAACCAAGACCTAAGACTCCAATTCCCAAACGCCCCTTTCCAAAGAGCAACTTCAACGCTCGACCAAACTACCAACATGTTTGGAACCAAAACACTCCTAGACATTACCAAACTTCAAATTACATGTCATGGAACCCTTATGCTCTATTTTCATATTTGGAACAAGTTAATGGTATGCTTAACCAAAATGGACCCATGAGAAATTGGGGACCAAATGTTTGAGTGTTTTTCATAAAATAGGTGTGCCTCAAAGTTTGTTTGGAACCGGATGAATGGATTAAAGATAGCGGTTGTTCAAGGCACATGACGGGTAACAAAAGCCTCTTCACTACTTATCACAAATGTGATGGAGGTAATGTTACGTTTGGTAGTAAAGCTAAGAGCAAAATCATCGGAAAAGGTACAATCTCTCATGACTCCCTTTTTATAGATGATGTAGCTCATGTTGATAACTTAGGTTTTAATCTCCTTAGTATTAGTCAACTTTGTCGTAATAAATATAATGTCCTTTTTAGTGAAAACGGAAGTAAAATACTTAAAGATGGTATAACCATAGCCAAAGGTGTCCTTAAGAACAACGTATACGTCATGAAGATGGATCCAACATCTAGAGACAAACTTTGTCTTACCTCATTAGATGAATCTTCAACTTTATGGCATAGACGTTTAGGACATGCTAACATGAGACTAATCCAAAACCTCTCCTCCAAAGACTTAGTTCGAAACCTACCTAAGTTGAAATATGACCAACACTTTTGTGATGCTTGCAAAGTCGGTAAACAAGTCCATAGTAGCCATAAGGCTAAAAACTTGGTTTCTACATCTAGGTGTCTAGAACTTTTGCATATGGATTTATTTGGTCCATCCGCTATACAAAGTTATGGAGGTAACTTCTACACTTTGGTCATAGTTGATGATTACTCAAGATATACTTGGACAAAATTTTTGAAAAGTAAAAATGAAGCTTTTGATAAATTTGAGATTCTAAGTAAGAAAATTCAAAATCAAGTAGGGTCTAATATTGTGTCTATTAGAACGGATCACGGTCATGAATTTGATAATGAATTTCAATTTGGAAACTTTTGTGATATTAATGGTATTACTCATAACTTTTCGGCTCCACGTACTCCTCAATCTAATGGTGTAGTAGAACGTAAAAACCGGACATTGCAAGAGATGAGTAGAACAATGCTTAATGAACAAAACATTCCACAAAAGTTTTGGTGTAATGCCGTTGACACATCAACGTACATTTTAAATCGAGTCTTAATTAGACCATTTTTGAATAAAACTCCTTATGAACTATATAAAGGTAAAAAGTCTACATTAGGATACTTTAGAGTGTTTTGGAGTAAATGTTTCATTCTTAACACCAAGGATTATCTCACCAAATTTGACCCAAAGTCTTATGAAGGTGTATTTCTTGGATATTCACAAAATAGTAAAGCTTACATTGTTTTGAACAAAGAAACCTTAAGAGTCGAGGAATCGTTGAACGTAACATTTGACGAGAGTCCACCTCCCTCTAAGACATCACCTTTGGTAGATGATGACTTAGTTGAAAGCCAAGCAATAGAAAGTCAAGAGATTTTAGGTAATGACAAGGAAGATGAACTATTAAACAAAGAACTTGTCAATGTCAAAGAATCTAAAAGTCATCCATTAGATGGTGTCATAGGCAACATTAACGAAAGAACACTAAGGTTAAAAGTTCAAAATGAAAGCAACTACTTTTGTTTCGTGTCAACCATTGAACCGAAAAACATTAATGAAGCCATTAAAGATGAGTCTTGGGTAATAGCAATGCAAGAAGAGTTAAACCAATTTGTTAGGAATGATTTATGGACATTAGTTCCTCAACCAAAGAGTCAAGCTATAATTGGAACAAAATGGGTCTTTCGTAATTAAATGGATGAAAATGGAATTATGTCTAGAAACAAAGCTAGGCTAGTTGCACAAGGATATAACCAACAAGAAGGCATTGACTACGATGAAACTTTTGCTCCGGTTGCTAGGCTCGAGTCAATTAGAATCTTACTTGCATATGCATGTGCACATAATTTTAAACTCTTTCAAATGGACGTCAAAAGTGCATTTCTAAACGGAGTCATAAATGAAGAAGTGTATGTTGCTCAACCACCGGGCTTCATCGATTTTGAAAAACCAAATCATGTTTACAAACTTAAAAAGGCTCTTTACGGACTTAAGCAAGCTCCAAAAGCATGGTATGATCGACTTAAAACCTTCCTAGTTGACCATAAGTATACCATGGGCTTAGTTGATAATACTCTCTTCACTAAGAAGAAAGATTCACATATTATTATAGTCCAAATCTATGTTGATGACATTATATTTAGATCAACTTGTCAAGAATTATGTGTGGATTTCTCAAAAATCATGCATGACGAATTTGAAATGAGTATGATGGGAGAACTCAACTTTTTCCTAGGACTCCAAATTAAACAACTAGAAGATGGTATCTTCTTTAACCAATCTAAATATATTAAGGACATGCTTAAGAAATTTGGATTAGAAGATTCGAAACCAATAAAAACACCCATGTCCACGGAAACTAAACTCACCAAGGATGAGGAAAGTGAATCCGTAGATAGCACTAAATATAGAGGTATGATTGGTAGTCTATTTTACCTAATGGCTAGTAGACCCGACATTATGTTTAGTGTTTGTCTATGTGCTCGTTTTCAAGAAGATCCTAAGACTACTCATCTCGAAGCCGTTAAAAGGATTTTTAGGTATATTAAGGGCACTACACATTTAGGTTTATGGTATCCCAAAGGAACGGGAATAGACACCATAGTGTATACCGACTCGGATCATGTCGGTGACTATGTCGATAGAAAAAGTACAAGTGGTATTTGTACTTTAGTTGGACATTGTCTCACCTCATGGTTCTCTAAGAAGCAAACGGCTCTTGCTATCTCAACAACGGAAGCCGAGTACGTTTCGACCGGAAAGGCATGTCAACAAGCTCTTTGGATGAAGCAAGCTCTTGTCGACTACGGAATTCAACTTAACGACATCACAATTCTTTGTGACAACAAAGGTGCCATTGATCTTAGCAAAAACCCGGTTTAACATGCTCGTACCAAACATATTGAAATCCGTCATCATTTCCTTCGTGACAACGTTCAAAAAAGGAAATATCTCAATTGAGAAAGTTTCTTCCGAAGACAACATAGCCGACATTCTCATAAAACCCCTTAAACGTGAACCTTTTAACCTTCTTAGGCTAGGCTTAGGACTTATGGAACCTACATTGTAGTTCTGGACATTAGACAAAAATCACAAAAATCAAAACAAATCCAAAACTCTTTTTCTCAGCAGGGTCGGCGGAACCCTCAGACACAACGGACGGAACCCATTTCAGGGGTCCGACGTATCCGCCGACCTGCAGAATCAATATTTTTGCTTATATTAAACCAAACACCCATTATCTCATACCACCACTTCCAAACTGTTACTATTCACTTTACCATCCATCCATACCTACGATTTCTTGGTCTTCCTTTCACTCACATTGCAAATCAATCATCATTGTAAGTATTCTAAACTTGATTACAATCCTGATCTGAGTCTAGGAATTCTATTTTTGCACAAAAACAAAAACTTGGGGTTATGCATTAAACTTGAAAAACTCATGCATAAAATTAGGTGTTTAACAAAACTAATCATGTTCCCCATAGTTAGGAATTGCATTCTTACTTCGTGTAAACATGTTTGCTAAAACACCCCATGTCAAATCTTTCCAAAAATTTCTCACAAATAGGACAAATATTTTTTTGTCTCACATTGAGAATACAAAATCAAAACGTTATGTTTAAAACATCACTTGCATAATGTCTCTTGAATGCTAAAGGGAATACATAACCAATATGTATTTTCGGGTACATTCAAACGAAGCTACATTGAACTAGGAGCGTTTGGGTTATCTTTTGTTTTATAACAAAACTTGCATTATAAAACATTTTTGAAGCATCAAAATGAGTCAAGATAACCGCACCTCCACATTGTCTTCATATAGGCACACACTAGAACATCCACATTATAATAGTAGTTTACTTAAACTGAAATGTGAAATTTTGTTGTTCTAGGAATCATCATGCCTCCTCTAACCCATTACGACCACAAGGATACCATTAAGTACCTACCAAAACACCACAAAACCAAAGGCCTTACCCCAAACCAAGTCAATGTTTTCAAAGCCTTGGAAAACCACTATGTCCATGAGGGTAGAACCATTGACCCGTCCTTCCTAGAAGGCACAAACCTTTACGCCGAATTTTCTACAATCAACTTTGAGTGTCTTTTGGAAATCAACGAGCCTATTTGTCCTAGGTTTATTTTGGAATTCTATGCATCCGCCGTCCTCTCCACGGATGATTATGGTCAAATGTCTATCAACTTTAGGGTTAGTGGTCATCAATACTCCTTCACTCTTGAGGAGTTTGCTCAAATCCTAGGTGTCCCAAACCGTGGTACTTGCATCTATTCCGACTTGCACTCCCTCTCAACTCTTGACAACCTCCATGACCGCATCCATCCTTATGACACACCTCATGTGTCAAAAGATGTACTCCGTGACCACCTCTTTGTTAGGACAACCAACACTAGGAGAACCCGTTCGGGAAATGAGGTCAATAAGGACCCATATGGAATGGAATTGAATGAACTCAAGCCCCAATTCAAGAAATGAGAGGAAGTCCTTAGAGAAAATGTCATTAGCACCATAGGAAACCGAGATCATATCAACCTTTGCCTTTGCTACATGCTCTACTCTTTGTCTGTTAGGCAACCCTTCAATCTTGCCTACTACATGGCCAAGAGAATGGCCGACATTCCCGTGCATGGCACAACGGCTATGCCGTATGGAATGCTCTTGACCCGTCTCTTTAGGTTCATCTCACCCATTCTACCAACTCCAAACGGTCTTCGCCTTGACTACTCTCTCATTCCACACACCTTTGTCCCACTAAGTGATAAGAGAGTGTACAAAGCCCAAGGAAAACGTCCACATCCTCCTACCTCATCTTCATCTTCCTCAATGAGTGAAGATGACAATTTGCCAAACTCTAGGCTCCCACCTCTCGAATACCTATCCCAACTTCCGGATATTCCTAATGAGTCGGCGGAGTTCAAGCAAACAAAGGGGATGTTTAAGAATCTTGGAAGATTCCTTGGAAAGCTCAAGAACAAGATTGACCGTCAATGAGTGCGGGTGTGTAGGAGTGTTTGGCACTAGGTGCTATTTGAACAAATTTGGTCGTTTAAACAATATTTGTGATGTATTTGTGTGTTAGTACAATGTTTGATACGAACATGTATTATCTAACTATGGTGCAGGTAGACAACTTTTGGCAAGTTGTCAAATTTTCATGCTTATCAAATTCACTAAGTAAAGTGAAATTATCGACCTCAAGGTCAAAGTCCTATGATATGTGTGTTTACGTGTCTAATTTTTGCATTGCCTAACCAGAAATGCATTATCTTTTTGATTTTAGGAGTTTTCGAAAATTTTGAAAATCGTCTCGCGGGTCAAAAACGCGGACTGCCAATTTTTTCAGCCCTGGCGGATCTGGCGGTACCCAAAATTGGGTTCCGCCAGTGCATTTTCTGGGAAACCCAGAATTGGCCCAACGGACTAGACGGTACCCTCAAATGGGTTCCGCCTGTGTCTCCTGAGGGTTCCGCCAGTTGCCTGCAGAAATTTTCTTTTTGTTTTCAACATTTCAATATCCAAACACCAAAATACAATCCTTTTCGATAGAAACCCATTTCCTGCTATTTGTTTAGCACAATAGGGTACTTCTCATTCCTTATAACTCAACCAAAACCATTTCCCGCCAAATTTCAAAAATAACCATAACCACCCCAAGGACCCTACACACATAAAGGAAGGAACCCTTCTAAAGGTTCCTTGAAATCCCTGACATTTATACTTCAACAAATTTACCAAAACCACTAAGCATTTAGTGCAAACCTTGTCTTCTCACTTCACCATTTTCATTGGATTGGCTTCCATGATATGACAACCTACAATTAGTTTTCCAAATCATTAGGAACCTCCATTTTTGTATGGACTAACATCAAATCGAAACACTCCTTCCCACAATCCATCATCACTATAAATTAAACCATCCTATACATTATGAAATCACACCTTCTTCATCACAATTTCTTAACTTCCAAACCATTTTTAACCATGACCAAGTCAACAATCACTTCTCAACCATCACGACCCATCCGGAAAACCGCCCGGATAAGTGTAAAACCACTATGGTCTAATCAATCCATCAACCTAAGCTCCTCATCTTCGGATGAATTCACCTCACCTATAAAAAATGAACACTTTTTGAACCTTGCATCTCCATATCCATCACCCAATGAACCAAATGAGCTCACTCCACCACCTACTAAATCACCCATTGACCCAACTCCACCAAGTGATCCAACCCAACCATCCAAAACTCCATCACCATCACCACTACCCAAAATTGAACCTATGGAGTTATTTGGGTCTCCTCCCACATCACCACACCCTTTTGTCCAAGATCTAAATGATCTTCCACCAAGACCTACACAACCACCACCTTTTGCAAATCAATCACCAAGGTCAATTCTTGACCTTGATGAAGATTTTAACCACACCCAACCACCACAAAAAGTGTACCATCAACCCAAACCATTGTTGTTTCACCCTATCTACCATGACATCCATGGTCCTCTTTATGGAGAACCAAACTTTGAAAACCATGATCACCCAACTCCACCACATTCTCAAGCCCAAACCTTTGAGTCTTTCTTCCCCTCATATGAGGAAATCCAAAGCATGGTTGAGAACCACCTTCATCAAGCAATGGAATTTCAAACCACCTTGCTTGACTCAATACCAAATCCATCCTCCACCCAAGAACCAAAAACCAACCAACCCTCAAACCAAGAAACCAAAACCAACCCATTTCCACCCACTCATCCCCATGTTTGCTCAAATTGTGAGGAAATGGGTGCAAGCATCAAAACGTTGCTTCACCAATTCCAAGATGAAACCCGTTTTGCATTCCAACACGTCATAGAACGTTTGGATGCTCTTTCCCACCCAAACAAATCCTAGACAACCTTTGGAGGCCGTTTGCCCCAATTTAGGAAACTAGGATTTTATTTTTCTTTCTTGGTTATTTTTTTTATTTTTGTTAAGAAGTCAAAGAATATGTCACATTTCTTGTCTTTTGACTTTTCAAAGTCAAAATTTTACTTGGAATGATATTTCTTTCTACTTACTTTCCTGCATTGTTGGTTGATCATTTTTGTTGTCATTGTGGTTACAATGTGTGTGGTAACTACAAACTTGACTATATATATCACCAACTAGCCATTTTTTGTAGTATTCAAAATCCATGTTTCCCATTTTGGCACTCCTTTTAGGGGGAGTAACAACCAAGGGGGAGCAAGTGCATATTTCCGCTTCGCTACTCTACTTTTTGTTTCGACAAAAAGGGGGAGAAATATATTGAAACTTCAATACTTAATATGATTTACATCTCTTAAGTAAAACAAGTTTAATATAATTTTTTTTAAGTCTTAAAAACCAAGATTTTGTGAGTTACTTAAAAACAAAGTTTATGTTTTGTCATCAACAAAAAGGGGGAGATTGTTAATACAAATATCGCCTAAAAACGCTATTTATATTTTACGATCTTCGCTAAGTTTTGTTAACGGCAAAATGTAAACTTTAGTTTCTAAGTAAAACATAATCTTAGTTTTAAAGACTTGCATAAACTAGACTTTTGCTACATTTTAAATTTCATAAAACACAACACTTTTTATTTCTTAAAATAGAATTGACACATCACATTTATGGCAAGTTTTGTCAATATACATTTATGGAAAGAAAATGTATTTGACTTACTATGTGGTTGCTTGCAAGTTTGGTGTTTGACTAGATGTAATGAGATGTGACATTGTTTGGTTTGCAAGGTGTAATGAGATGTGACTTTGTTTGTTTTGCAAGATTTATTGCAAAACCAACTGCAAGCCCAGCGGAACCCTGGGGGTACACGGGCGGAACCCATCTGAGGGTTCCGCCATATCCGCCAGGCCTGCAGAAGGCTTTGCTATAAATACCAAGCCACAAGTTGATTTTTGGCTTATCACTCTACATCATATTTACACACATTCATTCATTCTTTTATCTAACCCTTTAACATTTCATATGTGAAGTTTCTTTTTGTAGCAAAGAGATTCACGAGCTCATTAAAAGTAACAAGTATTCAACACAACGTTGCAAGACTTGTTAGCTTAGCATTGTGTAGACTTGTGTAGTTTACACTTCATTTGATTGTGTATTTTCAGTAGTGATCGGTTAGTATTTTAGTCCTCAAAATACAAAGTGTATCGGGAGTAGTTGAACCCTTGTAAAAGAACTAACGGGAGTGGTTGTACCCTTGGTAAAGAACTCGACATCTAGCTTAGTGTCGGTAAAAGAATAAGCGACGTGTAAGGTTTTCTCCGCCGGTGAAAGAGCTTGTTGACTAGTGAAAGAAACTCTCGATTTGGATACTCGGGGCGTGGACGTAGGGCAAGGAAAAAGAGTCCTTGTAGCCGAACCACGATAAATACTCGTGTTGTGGTTTGATCGTTTCTTTCATTTACTTGCATGTTATATATTGTGTTTGTATATATATCTTTGATCAAACGGAAAGTTTCAAAGCTAACTAAACAAGTTAAAAAGATTTTAAACGGTAAACTATTCAACCCCCCTTCTAGTTTTCCACATAAATTAAAAAGAAAATTATTCTTTTTGATTATTTTATCATTTAATATTAATTATTTAAATAAAAACTATTTAACTATTTAATTAAAACTAATTTACTTAAAAACTTTATAATACAAAATTTTAACAAGAAAATTGCAAAATTAATTTCTAAAATTCTAAAATGACTTAAAATTAATTTAAAAACTTAAAATATATAGTTTTGCCTTTTTGTGGATTTTTTATTAATTAAATACTAATTATATTAATTAAACTATTTAAACTATTTTAAATTACTAATAATACTACAAAAGACTTAGAAAATTATAGAAAAATTGATAAATCTAATTAACCATCTCAGGAATCCTAAAAATTATAAAAAGCTTATAAAAATTATTTTTAGACTATTTTGCTAATTATTTATTTATTTATTAATTAATATATAATTTAACTAAATTAATTAAGAAAATTAGAAAATGAATAGTAGTAATTAAGAAACTATTTTCTAAAAATACTTAATGATTTATAAAACCTAGGAAAAATATAAAAAGGTACTGTTGTTTAATTAAAAATTAATAAAACTATTTAATTACTAATATTACTTAATTATTAATTAAACTAATATTAATTTTAATAATTACTAAATTGAAAGAGAAAAATCTAGAAAAATTACTGAAAATACTTTAAGATTAAATAAAATTAAGAAAAATATAAAAATGATGAAATGCTTAATAATAAGCTGAAAAGAAAAATTAAAAATATAAATCCTATAAAATAGAAGATATCACTAATTTTAAAGTTGGTTTTTGTTGGTTTTTCTTTTTGAAAACTGATTTTTAGCTAAAAATAAACAACTTTTATGAAACCACTTTTGTTTTAGCTTATTAATAAGCTGTGTGCACCCCCTTTGTGCTTAACAGTTGGTTATTTAAACTTATTAGGACTTGTGGTTGAATGAAAAAGCTAAGTTAAGCTATCAAATGACCAAACAAGATGAAACATATGGAAATAAGCTTGAAATAAGCAAGATGACACAAATAAGCACACTGAATAAGCTATTGCAAACAAATAAGCACTTAATGAAACGCAAGGCCAACACAGGCCTTGAACAAGGACTTTTGGAGCTCTGTGGGGTCCACAGAAGTGAAAGAGAGTCCTAAGTGAGACTTGACCTTACAAGCTGACCTGGTCAACTTCAAAATAAGCCAATAAGCTGGGCTTATGGCTTATTATTGAGGTCTAGGTGGGACTTGGTATATAGGCTCAAATACTGAGTCACTCAGTGTACTCAGAGAAATGGATAACCTAAAAGCTACTTGCAGCCTCTGTTGTAAAAATTGGTCCAGGCGGCCGATTAATCCCCGCATAATCGCTGATCGTTCACTAAGCGCCTTGATTTATCATAATCGGCCTATTTAATCGCTTTGGTCAAAGATCGCTTAAAAATCGGTCAACAAACCGATTAATCAGACAAAATCGGTCTAATCGGACAAAATCGTTTAAGAATCGGTCAACAAAATCGCTTAAAAATCGGTCAACAAACCGATTAATCGGACAAAATCAGTCAAAATTGCTTAAAAATAGTCAACAACCCGAGTAATATCTATGTTTGACTTTAAATTTTGAAGAATTATGTATTATGTTTATATTTGAACACTTGAAATATTTGAACTTTGATGCATTATGCTTATCTCATACATATAATATAATATAATATCTAAAATTACAATTTTGTGCATAAGAATTCCAATCCGATTAATCCCTGATTAATCACCGTCTAACCGATTAATCGCTAGGCCCTACCCGACCGCCTCACTAGCGCCTAGAGATTTCTACAACCTTGCTTGCAGCCCTACCAAATAAGCCAGGAATAAGCAATTAAGCTCAGAACCTTAGAGATGGGCTTATGGGGTTTCCAAAAAGCCAAAAAGCTTAGGGTGGGACCCACTAGGGAACAATCTATGGTCTATTGAAAATGGTGGACTTACACTGATGACTCAGTGTACCTAGGCAAGATAAGCAAACTTCAAAGGTAAAATAAGCTATGCTAATGAGAACTGAGATCCAATTTTATTCAAGATCTTAAAAGATAAGCTGAGAAGCTTTCCAAAAAACTAAAAATCAAGAGCTAATATTTTGGTTTGCACCTTGGAGGGGGTAATATTAAAACGGGGTGTGTGGGATTATGCTTTGTGGTTTGGGCCAGCAAAAGAAAAAGGCCAAAAGGAGTTATAAGGTGGGGAGTGGATTGGGTTTGGATTAATAAAAGGTGTCCGTTTGGTTTTATAATTTCACAAGGACTAATTATGTAATTTCTGGATTTTTCAGGGCTGAACTTGTGACTTTCCCATAGTTCTCAAAGGGGTGAATCTTGCCAAATGTGAATAGTACAAGGTCTTATGTTGACTTTTCCACTTTTTGAACTTCTAGGGACCAGTTCTGCCAATTGTGAAACTTCAGGGACCAATCATGTAATTTCACCAAACTTTCCAACCAAGGACTACTTTTGTCATAGAAGAATAGTACAAGGACCAAAAATTTTTTTTCTCAAAGTTTTACATCCGAGGGACCATTTTTGTCAATTTTGCAAAGTGCAGGGACTAAACTTGTAATTTTATGAAACTTCACACCAAAGGACTAAATATGTTTATTTGTGATTCAAAAGGACCTTTGGTGACTTTTTCATGTTTTTAAATAACCAGGGACTAGATTTGACAAGTTTTGAAAGTTGAGGGACTGAAACTGCCAATTATGCAAACTTTGTTCATTTTTCATTTGTTTTTAAACATTTTGCATCTGAAACATATAAAACACAATCCTGAGATATTTTCAGTATTTTGATGCATATTTGAGTGTTTTTAGATGTTTTGGCAGTTCAAATGAGACAAAAATGATGAGTATTTACACACTTATCAATCTCCCACACTAAAATATTGCTAGTCCCTAGCAATCTTTTGAGGAAACTTAATGGATTTGAAGTATCTTTACCAAAAGCCATTACTTCTGGAGTAGCCAAATGTTTCAGTTCAAGTAAGAACTATGGTACACTGATAACCATATGATTTTGAGCAAATCATAAGCTGTAAACGGATTTGATTTGTCTTTACCAAAAGCCGTTTGCTTCTAGACTAGCCAACTCTTCACGATTAAGGATATGGTCAGTTGATTCCCATACAATTTTTGGCAAATTGTCAGCCATCAATGGTTTTGAGATATCTTTACCGGGAGCCGTTTGCTCTCGGATTAGCCAGTCCTTATGTGATTTAGACATGGTGGACTGATTACCATTTGTTGTGTTTAGTGCGAAGCACTTCCACTAAAAATTTTTTTTGGCTAAAATGGGGGTATTATGGCACTTATAAGGTAAAAAAATGTGATCAAATTCGGCAGAATTTCCCCCCCCCCCCCCCCACACTAGAACTGAATATTGCCCTCAATATTCAAAGTACCGGCCATTATGCCGATATTTGAAAAACTTTGATTTGAAAATTGGAAATTTTGGGCAAGTGTGGGAATAGCATTTTTTTTTTGGAAATTTACTTTATATACAACAGCATGGGGAACTCCCCCACACTAGTTTGTTAGAAAAGAGAAAGAAGTCAGAGATATGGGTGAAAACCCATGTTTTGCTAATTTTTGTTCACCGAGTCACTAGCTTGACTCGATCCCCGAATTCATTTGTCCATGGGGAAAGTTTGGAGATCCGGGACAACCATGGATGGTATGTCCTCTCCAAAATAGTGTTTCAGACGATGACCATTCACTTTAAAGTTAGGACCGTCGGGTTGAGATAACTCAACAGTCCCGTATGGGTATACTTTTGCAATGGTGAATGGTCCAGACCATCGGGCTTTTAATTTGCCCGAGAAGATCTTTAACCTTGAATTGAAAAGAAGGACTCTGTCACCGACGTTGAAAACGTGGTTCTTAATTTTTGAGTCATGGGTCTTCTTTGTCTTTTCTTTGTAGATCAAAGAGTTCTCGTAGGTTTGATCACAAAGTTCCGTTAATTCATTGAGTTGAACCTTACGGTGATCACCCGCTTTATGAAGGTCGTAGTTTGCATGTTTCAAGGCCCAATAGGCTTTGTGCTTAAGCTCGATCGGTAAATGACACGCCTTCCCGTATACAAGCCTGTAAGGAGTACACCCGATGGGTGTTTTGTAAGCGGTACGGAATGCCCATAATGCATCATCTAGTTTATCCGACCAAGAGGCACGGTTTTCACCTACGGTCCTTTCCAGAATCCGTTTTATACCACTGTTTGAAACTTCCACTTGCCACTTGTTTGTGGGTGATACGCGCTAGAAAGACGGTGAGTGACACCGTACTTAAGCATGAATTTTGCGAATTGATCATTGCAAAAGTGTGTACTGCGATCACTAATGATGGCACGGGGAGTTCCAAAACGAGCAAAGAGGGATTTCAAGAATTTCACAACAACTCGGGCATCGTTGGTGGGTAAGGCTTTTGCCTCAACCCATTTTAACAAATAGTCAACAGCCACGAGTATGTACTTGTTTCCACGAGAAGATGGGAATGGCCCCATAAAATCAATGCCCCAGATGTCAAAGATTTCACAAACTTGAACGACATTTTGTGGCATTTCGTTCTTTTGTTAAATATTCCCGTGACGCTGACAAGCATCACAAGTTTTGACTAAGTCGTGGGCATCCTTATAAATTGTGGGCCAATAGAAACCGGAGTCAAACACTTTTTTAGCGGTGTAGTTAGGACTATGGTGGCCCCCGGTGGGTCCAGCATGGCAAGCCTTGAGAATATTAGTGGCTTCCTGTCCGTAAACGCATCGCCTGATGACTTGATCGGCACAGATTTTGAACAAATAGGGGTCGTCCCAGAAGTAATGTTTAACGTCTTTAAAGAATTTGTTTTTCTGTTGGGACGACATCCCCTTCACAATGAAATTACCCGCATGGTAGTTTGCAAAGTCGGCAAACCATGGGGTAGTAGAGTCACCACGAAAAGAAACCGCATTGAGTGTCTCGAGAGGAAATGTTTCATTTATTTCCTGTTTCTCGGATACATCCTGGTGAGGGTTTTCTAATCGGGAGAGATGATCAGCAGCTAGGTTCTCGGCTCCTTTTTTATCATGGATAATGATATCAAATTCTTGCAGGAGGAGAACCCAACGGAGTAGTCTCGGCTTTGCATCTTGTTTTGCAAAGAGGTACTTCAAAGCCGAGTGATCCGTATACACTATGCATTTGGTCAACATCAAATATGGACGGAATTTTTCAAAGGCATACACCACGGCTAATAGTTCTTTTTCAGTGGTGGTGTAATGACTCTGAGCCTCGGTCATGGTTTTGCTTACATAGTGTATAGGCTGAAAGTATTTTGCTTTTCGTTGCCCCAAGACCGCACCTATAGAAAAATCACTAGCATCGCACATAAGCTCAAAAGGTAGGTCCCAATCGGGGGCAACAAGAATCGGTGCCTCAGTAAGCTTTTTCTTCAAAGTTTCAAAAGCTTCGATACACTCAGGTGAGAAGATAAAAGGAGCATCCTTCTCGAGGAGATGGGTCATAGGCCGGGCGATTTTGGAGAAATCTTGAATAAACCTACGATAGAAACCGGCATGACCCAAAAAGCTCCTAATACCCTTGACAGTAGTGGGATGAGGTAATTTAGCTATTACATCAATTTTGGCTTTGTCAACCTCAATCCCGTTTTTTGAAATTTTATGGCCGAGGACAATGCCCTCTTTAACCATAAAATGGCTTTTCTCCCAATTTAGACTCAAGTTCGTGTCTTTACAACGTTTTAGCATCTTTTCTAAGTTAGAGAGACAAGAATGGAATGAATCCCCGATGACTGAAAAGTCATCCATAAACACCTCCATGGTTTTTCCAATCATGTCGGAAAATATTGACATCATGCACCTTTGGGACGTGCCAGGAGCATTACATAAGCCGAAAGGCATACGTCTGTAGGCAAAAGTTCCATAAGGGCATGTGAAGGTAGTTTTCTCTTGATCTTGCGGATCAATGGGGATTTGGAAATAACCCGAGAAACCATCAAGGAAACAATAATACTCATTCCCCGCTAATCTTTCGAGCATTTGGTCCATGAAGGGCAGAGGGAAATGGTCTTTATGGGTGGCTTCATTTAACTTACGATAGTCAATGCATACTCGCCATCCCGTAACCAGCCGAGTTGGAATCAACTCGTTTTCTTCGTTTGTGACAACAGTTATGCCACCCTTTTTTGGAACGCAATGAATTGGGCTAACCCAAGGACTGTCAGATATAGGGTAAATTAATCCCGCATCAAGGAGTTTTAGAACTTCCTGTTTAATAACTTCATGTATTTTGGGGTTAACCCGTCTCTGTTGTTGGACTGCTGGTTTGAAATCATCCTCCATTAGGATTTTGTGGGTACAGAATTCAGGGTTGATACCCTTGATGTCGGAGAGTTTCCAAGCAATTGCTTGTTTGTGGGATTTCAAAACCTTTATGAGAGCAGCTTTCTCCTCATCTTTTAAATCTTTTGCAATAATGACGGGTAATTTATCATTACCCTCCAAGAATGTGTATTCAAGATGGGGAGGTAAGTCCTTAAGCTCAACCTCGGGGAAATCTTCAGTTTTCTCAACATTTTTGATTTCCTCCTTATGAAGTGATTGTGAAAGAACGGGAGGGTGGGAGGGATCTTGATTGAGCAGCTTCTCAAGGAGAAGTATATCCCTGTCCGGGTCAATCTCCTGGTTATCAATTCCTTCGGGAACTGAGTCACTTAGGAGAAAGGCCTCAATTTCCTCCAAGACGAAGTCACTTCCCTCAAACGGAGTGAGGGAAGGAGTAAAATAAGCAATGATGGGATGAGAGGAGGGAGTGGGATTGCCACTCGAAGAATCATCATCGAAACCAAGAATTTCTTGAGAGTACTCCTCTGTAGTAACATCGATGACATCGATGCGGTTAACAGATTTGGAATCATAATTCGAGGAGTATCTCGAGGTTTGATCAAGATTGAAGGTTATGGCTTCGGAACCAACACGTAACGTGATTTCCTCATCGAATACATCGATCAGAGCACGACCCGTCCTGAGGAATCCCCGTCCAAGAATGAGGGGAACCCTTGGGTCTGCATCGAAATCAACAATCACGAAGTCTGCCGGAAAATGGAACTTTCCCACTTTGACAAATACATCCTCGGCAATACCGAGGGGACGAGATATCGAACGGTCTGCAAGCTCGAGAGTCATGTAGGTGGAAGTGAGTTCTGGAAGAGAGAGTTTCTTCCATACTGAGTAAGGCATTAGGTTGATGCTTGCACCAAGATCGGCCAAGGCAAAGCATTCAACCATTCCCGGGAATATACATGGAATGAGAAATTTCCCGGGATCTCCCAGCTTCTCGGGAAGCTGTTTCATCAAAACTGCAGAGCAGTTTTCATTTAGGGGAGTTTTTGCCATCTCGAACAGTTTTTCCTTGTTATTTAACAGATTTTTGATTGTGGATGCAAATTTAGGCATTAAGAGGATAGCATCCGCAAATCTGATATCAAAATGGAGATCTTGAAAATTTTGGAAATTTTTTTCCATTTGATGATTTGCTTTTTCACGGAGCTTTTGATCTTGTAAACGTGATGGATACGGAATTGATGGTTTTGGGTTTTGTTTTGAATTTTTAACAGAGGTCTCAGGAGGTTCAAATACGACCCCAGTTTTGCGGGTTGGGACCGGGATAACTGGAGGAGGTATGTCAGTGGTACCTCTGTTATTAGTAGGAAGTACCGTGTCCGTTGTGTCCTCAGTTTCACTTTCCTCTACCTAAACAGGAGAAGAGGTAGGCGGGACCGTGGGTCCTTTATAAGAAACTCCACTTCAGGTCGTGATCGCTTTAACATCGCCCCTCGGGATAGCGATCGTGTTGCTCGGTAGTGTACCTGAGCCCGAGGGTCGATCATTTAAAGACTTCTTAAGTTCAGAAATCTGGCTGACCAACAATTTATTCATTTCTTCTTGGGATTTTATGAAGTATTTCAACAACTCATCGGATGATGGTTCAGTTGGAACAATGGCTTGATTTTGATTAGGAACATTTTGAGCACGGTTGTTTTGAAAATTCCCTTGATTTTGATTGTTATGACCCTGAAAATTGTTTCCTTGGTGAAAATTACCCTGTTGGAAATTATTACCCTGATTAAAATTACCATGACCTTGATTACGGTTAAAATTTCCTTGGTTTTGAAAAGCCTGATTATGACCGGAATGGAAATTCCCTTGGTTTTGAAAACCTTGGTTCATTCGGTTTTGATTAAAATTTTGATTCCGGTTTTGGTTTTGATTTTGAGACTGATTAAACCCGGGTGGTCCAAGGTAGTTATTAGAATGATAGCTCAACAAATTACGGTCTCCTTGTGGTTGGTAGGAATTACCTCCCGCATTATAGGAACCTTGAGCTGCGTACACATTTTCAGGAGTGAAGCCACCGGAGGCTGGACACTCAGTGTACGGGTGAGGACCACCACAAGTTTCACAACTTGGGTTGACAACTTTGTCGTGATGATTTTGACTAGACTGATGTATACGTAGGACTGCAGTGGACAAATTATCAAGTTTTTTAGCAAGGACAGCTATATCATTGTTTGCTGGAGTGACAGATTTACATGACGAATCATTCCTCTCGATTGAGGAATCCCAGAAATTGTGATGGGCAGTCATGTTTTCGATCAAATCATAACACTCTTCAGGGGTCCTTTTCATAAAGGTGCCCCCAGCAGCAGCATTGATGGTGTCACGATGACGAAGTGTCAAACCATTGTAGAAGGTATCTATAATGGTGACAAGAAGCATATTGTGATTTGGACATCGATCAATTGCAAGTTTATAGCGTTCCCATGCCTCGAATAAGGACTCGTCAGGACGCTGTCTAAAGTTGCTGATATCATTTCTCAGTTTAGTTACTATGGATGATGGAAAGTATTTAGCCAAGAATTTGGTAACCATCTCATCAAAAGTGTGGATCGAATTCTTAGGAAGACGATCGAACCAGGCAGTAGCATGATGAGTGAGAGAATAGGGGAAGAGATACAAACGAAGGCCGTCTTCGGTGACGCCATTTTGTTTCATGCTTTGGGTGACAGTAAAAAATTTGTCAAGATGCTTGTTAGCATCGTCACCCGGTAATCCGTGAAACTGATAAGAATTCTGGACTTGTTGGATCATGTGGTGCTTGAGGCCAAAGTCCGTAGCCTCAATAGTGAGTGGTGCAATAGGTCCGCCCCTCCCTTGCATGGTAGGTTGACACAACTCCTCCATCGTTCAGAGATCGGGAGCTGTTTCATCCTTGGGAGGGTCAGGGGGTGGTGGTGGCCCGTCATTCATTTCTGTTTTTGGTTCTTCAATAACAGTACGTAGCTCAGGTACGTTTTTCTGACTTTTACGCTTTGTTTGTGAACGAGAGCGCATGCACTAAAAACAATTTTTCAAATCAAGATCGAGGCAAAACAACAGGGAACTTAAACCAATAATCACAAGTGAATGGATTCTTTGAAAAAGGTACACCACTCACAAGGATACAATGGCAAGTTTTAATCTTATGTTTGAGAACTTATTATGTTCACACCCCCAGTTGGTAGGTGTTCTGTCTTGGTTTGTGGTGGTAAGATTTTATGTAATTAATATTAACAGAAAAATTGTTTTTGGCTTTTTGGGTGTCTGTGCAGAAAACTTTTGGAAATATTTTTGGTATCGATTCGTTAACCGAAATCGTTTTCTTTAAAATTACTCGCAGGGTGGCGGGAGAGAAGAATGGATCTCTCTTCAGTTCGCAATTTAATGTCAGAACTTCCATATTCCACCTGTGTAGGTTGTAATCTTAAAGAAACCAAAGTAATTTAACTTCACGATTTGTTTTGTTGTTTTTGATTTTTTTGGTGTTTTTAACACTTTAGGAAAAGTGTTAATGAACTTTTTTGATATGATTGAGATTTTTACAAAAACTTTTTATAAAAGTGGTGAAATTTGTACAGGAAGGGTTTTGAAAACCACTAAACCTAAAACGTTTTTAAAACACGCAACAACCTCCCCGGCAGCGGCGCCAAATTTTGATTGGTTCCAAACAGTCAGGTAATATTGATCAGGGAAATTGGTCAACAAGGTCAGACTGCCTAGAGTCAATGCTCCGTGGATAGTATAGAGTTTCCCCGGGTCGTTATGTCCCGACGAGATTGAAATGGTGCTTGTAAACGTTTATGGGAATGAGTGGCACTGAGGACAGTAACCAAAGATGATTTGGAATTGATTGTACTACTGATTACTTGGTATTTGAACAACTGAAACAATATTAACAATTATCGAGACAAAGATATGATTACAAGTACACAAAGCAGAAATCAGAAATGATTACAGACAGAAGAAAAGGTGAGTTTTTAAACAATTTAAAACTACAGGGGGTGCAAATGAAAATTTTACAAACTTAATATTAAAAGAAAATTAAATTAAAAAGAAAATTATTTTTTTTATTATTTTATTATTTAATATTAATTATTTAAATAAAAACTATTTAACTATTTAATTAAAACTAATTAACTTAAAAACTTTATAATACAAATTTTAACTAGAAAAATGCAAAATTAATTTCTAAAATTCTAAAATGACTTAAAATTAATTTAAAAACTTAAAATATATATTTTTTTTCTTTTTTTTTTTTGATTTTTTATTAATTAAATACTAATTATATTAATTAAACTATTTAAACTATTTTAAATTACTAATAATACTACAAAAGACTTAGAAAATTATAGAAAAATTTATAAATCTAATGAACCATCTCAGGAATCCTAAAAAATTATAAAAAGCTTATAAACATTATTTTTAGACTATTTTACTAATCATTTACTTATTTATTAATTAATATCTAATTTAACTAAATTAATTAAGAAAATTAGAAAATGAAAAGTAGTAATTAAGAAACTATTTTCTAAAAATACTTAATGATTTATAAAACCTAGGAAAAATATAAAAAGGTACTGTTGTTTAATTAATAATTAACAAAACTATTTAATTACTAATATTACTTAATTATTAATTAAACTAATATTAATTCTAATAATTACTAAATTGAAAGAGAAAAATCTAGAAAAATTACTGAAAATACTTTAAGATTAAAGAAAATTAAGAAAAATATAAAAATGATGAAATGCTTAATAATAAGCTGAAAAGAAAAATTAAAAAGTAAATCCTATTAAATAGAAGCTATCACTAATTTTAAAGTTGGTTTTTCTTTTTGAAAACTGATTTTTAGCTAAAAATAAACAACTTTTATGAAACCACTTTTGTTTTAGCTTATTAATAAGCTGTGCGCACCCCCTTTGTGCTTAACAGTTGGTTATTTAAACTTATTAGGACTTGTGGTTGAATGAAAAAGCTAAGTTAAGCTATCAAATGACCAAACAAGATGAAACATATGGAAATAAGCTTGAAATAAGCAAGATGACATAAATAAGCACACTGAATAAGCTATTGCAAACAAATAAGCACTTAATGAAACGCAAGGCCAACACAGGCCTTGAACAAGGACTTTTGGAGCTCTGTGGGGTCCACAGAAGTGAAAGAGAGTCCTAAGTGAGACTTGACCTTACAAGCTGACCTGGTCAACTTCAAAATAAGCCAATAAGCTGGGCTTATGGCTTATTATTAAGGTCTAGGTGGGACTTGGTATATAGGCTCAAATACTGAGTCACTCAGTGTACTCAGAGAAATGGATAACCTAAAAGCTACTTGCAGCCTCTGTTGTAAAAATTGGTCCAGGCGGCCGATTAATCCCCGCATAATCGCTGATCGTTCACTAAGCGCCTTGATTTATCATAATCGGCCTATTTAATCGCTTTGGTCAAAGATCGCTTAAAAATCGGTCAACAAACCGATTAATCAGACAAAATCGGTCTAATCGGACAAAATCGTTTAAGAATCGGTCAAAAAAATCGCTTAAAAATCGGTCAACAAACCGATTAATCGGACAAAATCAGTCAAAGATTGCTTAAAAATAGTCAACAACCCGAGTAATATCTATGTTTGACTTTAAATTTTGAAGAATTATGTATTATGTTTATATTTGAACACTTGAAATATTTGAACTTTGATGCATTATGCTTATCTCATACATATAATATAATATAATATCTAAAATTACAATTTTGTGCATAAGAATTCCAATCCGATTAATCCCTGATTAATCACCGTCTAACCGATTAATCGCTAGGCCCTACCCGACCGCCTCACTAGCGCCTAGAGATTTCTACAACCTTGCTTGCAGCCCTACCAAATAAGCCAGGAATAAGCAATTAAGCTCAGAACCTTAGAGATGGGCTTATGGGGTTTCCAAAAAGCCAAAAAGCTTAGGGTGGGACCCACTAGGGAACAATCTATGGTCTATTGAAAATGGTGGACTTACACTGATGACTCAATGTACCTAGGCAAGATAAGCAAACTTCAAAGGTAAAATAAGCTATGCTAATGAGAACTGAGATCCAATTTTATTCAAGATCTTAAAAGATAAGCTGAGAAGCTTTCCAAAAAACTAAAAAACAAGAGCTAATATTTTGGTTTGCACCTTGGAGGGGGGTTTGAAAGTTTGACCAAACTCACAAGGTGCCCTGTGTAAAAGGGTAACTTGCCCTGCAGGCTTAAATAAGCCCTTGCACAAGCCACAATAAAAATCACAAAAATAAGCCAATAATGGATTTTGAAAGATGAGCTAATGGACTTTGATTTGTTAAAAGCTCAGGGTCCCAATCCACTCACAAAAATCAAAACAATTCTTCCCATTTTTGGTTTTCTGATGCAAGAGTATTTTTGACTTTTTGAAATTATGAACCAAATTGACTTTTGTGAAATTCTACCTTGATTTTATGACTGATTAAGGTTTAATAAGCTATATTAAAGCTAAATTAAGCTAGACCACTCACTTGTGAATGGAAATGGGGCATAAGCCACTCTTTAACCAACACAGAGGGTTAATTAGACCTAATTATCTGTGATTTTGACTTTTTTATGAACAATGCTTGTTTTTTATTATTGACCTGAGTTATTAAGACCCTATGTGACTTGTATGAACTATCAACAACAACAATAACAAGCTTGATCACAGAGTAACAGATAAATCCAAACACTACTTATACAAGACAGTTATGAAGAAACTAATGTAAAAAGAAACCCAAGCCTAATCTACTGACTAATAATTCCTTAATAAGTTGTAAACAAGCAAAAGGAACATAAATAAGCAATCTCAGAGCACTATTACACAATAAAGAGTTGAAATTAGGAAAATGGCTTACAACTACCTTCCAAGCTTTCTTCCAAGGACCAAGAACCACAGAACCTTTCCAATAGAACCTCCACAGGTTTCACTAACCCAGGGCCATCCATGATTCACCCTGCTCCAGCTTGATGATCAACATTATCTTAATTTTTGATTTTTTCTTAATTTTTCTTATTTTTTTGTGTTTTTGATTTTCCTGAACCTACATTGCTTTTAAAGTTTCTAAAAGCTTTACTAAGCTTTCTTGGAGCTTATGTTTGCCTATGAGTCCATATCATCAAACAGAAACAATAATAAAGCTTAATAATTTTTGAAATAAAAGTGAAAATTGCATAAACTGAAACAGATACTGAAACTTGAAATTTATTATTGAAAACAGTTGAGATTACACTTGAATTAACTAGTACAATGCTTAAAAGCTTGAGATTTGACTGAGATAACTAGGTACAAACTTAACGACACACTAAAACTAAAATTATACTATATCCTTGTCTTCAATGCTTCTCTTCCTTTTATATGCTCACTTTAGGGTTCCCCTTGTCTTTCTGAGTATTTCCCACTTGGAATTGGGACCATTGGATTAGAAACTTTTAATCTTGGCTGTTTGATTGCTTTGGCGCCAAAAAGAAAGTGAGCAAATTGCTTCTAATAACTTGAAAGGGGTGGGGGTGCATTTATTGTGGCTTGTTTGTTAGGTGCAGAGGGTGGTAGAGAAGTGATAGGCAAGTGGGAGAGGGGGGATGAATACCAGGGGTGGTATTGTGAGAGGTGAGGTGGTTTTGTGCGAAGGAAGGATGTACAGGGGTGGTTTTTGACTTGCGTTGACCGGGGTAATATTAAAACGGGGTATGTGGGATTGGGCTTTGTGGTTTAGGCCAGCAAAAGAAAAAGGCCAAAGGGAGTTATAAGGTGGGGAGTGGATTGGGTTTGGATTAATAAAAGGTGTCCGTTTGGTTTTATAATTTCACAAGGACTAATTATGTAATTTCTGGATTTTTCAGGGGCTGAACTTGTGACTTTCCCATAGTTCTCAAAGGGGTGAATCTTGCCAAATGTGAATAGTACAAGGTCTTATGTTGACTTTTCCACTTTTTGAACTTCTAGGGACCATTTCTGCCAATTGTGAAACTTCAGGGACCAATCATGTAATTTCACCAAACTTTCCAACCAAGGACCACTTTTGTCATAGAAGAATAGTACAAGGACCAAAATTTATTTTTCTCAAAGTTTTTACATCCCAGGGACCATTTTTGTCAATTTTGAAAAGTGCAGGGACTAAACTTGTAATTTTATGAAACTTCACACCAAAGGACTAAATATGTTTATTTGTGATTCAAAAGGACCTTTGGTGACCTTTTCATGTTTTTGAATGACCAGGGACTAGATTTGACAAGTTTTGAAAGTTGAGGGACTGAAACTGCCAATTATGAAAACATTGTTCATTTTTCATTTGTTTTTAAACATTTTGCATCTGAAACATATAAAACACAATCCTGGGATATTTTCAGTATTTTTATGCATATTTGAGTGTTTTTAGATGTTTTGGCAGTTCAAATGAGACAAAAATGATGAGTATTTACACGCTCATCAATGCCCTCACCATAGGGCTTTCTTTATGTTATGCTAATGAAGTAGACAATATTTATTTATGTTAACTATGAACAAGTTATGTACTCTGATTATCATGCTTCGAAAAGTATGAAATTTTATGCATTTGGAATTATATCTAATTGCATTATCTACAGAACCATGTTATGTTTCTGAATTTTAATTGCGTCCAAAGTATGTATGTTATGTGCAACGTATGTTATATCTAACTGTATGACTGCATAATATGCTACTACAAATTGATGCAGGCAAAACTAACCAAAACTAAAACTTCAAAAGAATGTTGACTATTCAAAGTCAATTATAACCAAATTTTTTAGCATCTGCATACATACCCATAACGTAAACTCAGAAAAAGAACCAAACTTCAAATCCATGTTGGAGACAATGTTACTCCCATTCAATAGAATCTAAACTTAAAACATACTAGTACAAAATAGTTTTGGTAAAGGTTCTAACACTACCAAGGTGGCCTAACAAGTAATTACATTTCCACAAAACACAAAACACGGCCATCATACGTTAAAGCTGAAGAGTTAACCAAGTGCATAAACAATCAAGACCAATATCCAACTGAGCACCAAGTAAATCTTCCACTTCCACACATCACCTAATCTTTCCTCGAGTTCATTTCTCCCCCTCAAAAGGCCTGGTATGATCATTCTTGAACGAGCACACATTTCAGGATCATACCATCCTATCCACCGACAAAAAGACCCCTAATCATTAATATGACATTTCATTAATGAACCACCATTGTTACAATGTACTTTGCTACTTGCAAAAGCAAGGTAATACAATAAATCTTAAAACGTACTTACTTCATCAGGACAAGCATAGAATCGACGCTCTGGGTTGGCCAATGTCCACGAAGTGCATGTTATAGCTTGCTTACTACACTAGCAGCGTACCATGTTGAAGGAGGAAAGGTTTTGGGGGAAAGATTAAAGGATGATGAGTGACAATATAATTGTGACTCACAGTAATATCGGGAACCGGGACAATCTACAACGGCTAGAAACTAGATCGCTACAGTGAATGATGATTTTGCCCTCACCAAGAATACGTTGCAGTTCCTATTACGGGCCGAGGGACGCAATCGGCCTCAAAATCCCAAGTTGGATGCCCCATGACGATTTTAGAAAGCTAAGGTCTATGGCGATGTTTTGTGGAAAGTTTACGGACCAACAATGTATTTTTGTCTATTTTTAAATTATAAATTGATTTACACATTTTTTTAATACACATACTTTAATATATACATTAAACAAGGATTTTGTTTACCCATTAAACAATTGTACTTTAAATATAATCTAACTTAACAACTTATATAACAGAGAGTACCAACAAAATTTAAAAGTATGTAAATCACTCCCTTTTCTAATTAGTTATCTTTCATTTGTATAACTACAATAATTAAAAATAATATTATTCTAATAATGACTTTCAGAACAGTTACTTCATGTTTTATCTAAAAAACAACAATCTTTGATTAATTATCATTTGTTGGATTAGAGCAATCAGTGTGGGCTCGCCACCACCTCGCCATGGTGACATGGCTTGCTCGCCATGGCGAGCCACCATACCGCCCCACCTCGCCACTTCTCGTCAAACAAGCCCTCCTCACGCAGACGAAGAACCTATTCTACTGACAAAGAGACGTTTAGGGCCCAAGTTTAAAATCAAACGGTAATATCACCGTTTTCCTTTAAAAAAAAAAAAAAAAAAAAAAAAAAAAAAAAAAAAAAACTTAACCCACTTTATTTAAACACTATAAATACTATAACATTACACACTATTTTTCTCACACAATTCTAAACCAAAAACTACCATTACTCTCAATATCTCAACATACAAAAAAAAAAAAAAAAACTATCTCAAAATCCAAACGAGGGCGGATATTTACGAATCTTCTCACCTCAAACCAACAACAATACGGGAGTTCTTCAAACCCGTCTACCCCATCGTCACAAAACTCTAACTCCTCGTCGCCACAAATTCCTCCATATGGTAGGCAATTGAATCCTGAGGCCATTTACCAAAAGCAACAATATGCGTTTCAAGGATTCGCAAATTACCCCCAACAATGATTTCTGGCACCACAGTTTTTTAACCCATTACAACCTTCACAGTTTCCTTAATCTCAACCACAACAATCAGATTCACAATTCAAGTACCACAACCGTATGAACCGGCCAATGTCGAGGAAAAAAAGTTTCAAAATGATGTGTGCTTATTCACACATCCTTTTTATTTGTGTATGTGCAGGTACGGATATGCCAAGAAATAGTGTGTTTTTGTATTTGTGTATGTGCAGGTACGGATATGTGAAAAATGGACAAAAACAAAGTAAAACCGAAAAAAAAACGAGCATGAGAATGGAAAAAGGTAAAAAGCCGGAGCCGGGGAAGCTTAATGATCACAAAAAAAGGGAAAAAAAAGTCGTGAATTTGGACGCGGATGATGAAGATGACATGGAGGACCTGACGCGTGTGAATACTTGTTGGGAAAAATAAGAAAATCTGCTAGCGAAAATTTAGGTAGAAGTTTACCAAGACAAAGATATCGGAAATGACCGTTCCGATGACTTCTTTTGGAACTAGATTCTGGACATGTTTAATAGTCAGTCTTCAAATCTCGAGCTTCAAAGAAAGCCAAGTCGACGGATATGTCGAGCGCCGGGGGGAGTCAAACGAGTTCTTTTTCAGGACATTTATCAGAGACTTATACGCGCAAAGCCGAAGCTCAAACACTCGTGTACGAGGCTAGGAGGTAGAAATAATTAGGGTACCTAGAGATGGAAGAGTTGAAGTTTCTCATGCTTGATCCCGACCAAACCACACCAGCCAAAGCCGCTCTCATTCACAAGAAACAACAAGAAATCATGAAGAAACATCAGCACGACGAATTAAATGCTTACGTTTCGTATTATTGTTATTATGTATTTTATGTTTTTTAATTTGTCGTATGTTTTTTTTGCGTTGTTTTTTTCGTATCGTTATTTTAAGTTTCGAATGTTTTTAATATGTTGTATTGTATTTTTAATTTTAATGAAATGAATTTTATGTTATTTAATAAATTGAATAAAAACAATAAAATAGGAAGTGGTAGGACCCAAATGAGTAAGTTGTGGTTAGTTGTGCTAAAAGTGGACTGTGTGGTCTCCTTATCTCCTCGCCACATTGATGTGGCACACTCACCATCATTCGCTGCCATACCGCCTTGGGTCGCTACCATTCGCCACTTTCCATCTCCTCGTCTACACGGCGAGCTTGTGAATTGTACGATTGTCAGATATAAACGTTATATAACGTTTTAAAATTAAACTCTTGTCAGATATAAACGTTAAATAACGTTTTAAAATTAAACTCATCCATTTTTAAAAAAAAAAAACATAAATTCACAGCCTATAAATACTAACATATTTCAACAAATTTTACACAACCTTTCTTTCAAAACACTACAAAATGATAACCAATAAACATGAGTAATTCATATTATTTGGGTGAAAGTGTTCTTGATGAGATATCGAAGCTCGAGTTGATTCTGAAAGAATATGAGTTTGAGCAATCGTTGCAACAACAAGAAGCCGGAAGTTCACACCGCCATAGATACAACCCCCGTGAACGTGAAGTTGCTGAAGCATGTCTAATGGCTGACTATTTTGGTGACGACCCAAAATATCTAGAAGAAAATTTTAGGTGTCGCTATCGTATGAGCCATAAACTATTTTTAGAAATAGTACAAGGTATTGAAACTCATCATCCTCTTCCCAAGCATTTTGATTTCTTTAGAGTCCGACCCAATGCTACGGGAAATGCACACGCGCCCTACGCCAATTGACGTACGACATAGCACCTGATGCATTAGATGAGTATTTACAAATAGGGGAACATTGTGCACGACATTGTCTAGATCATTTTACTATGTGCATAATGCAGTTGTATACGGCTGAGTTTTTAATAAAACCAAACGTAAAGGACATTCACAACTTATACAACGCACATAACGCGGTTCATAAGATACCGAGAATGTTGGGAAGCATTGATTGTATGCAATGAGATTGGATACAATTGTCCGAAAGAATGGAAAGGGTAATTTCACATAGGTGATAAAAAGTTTCCAACTATAATGCTTGAAGCCGTTGCGTCATACGATTTGTGGATTTGGAATGCATTTTTTGGGGTGGCGAGTGCGAACAATGATCTTACCATTTTGAATAATTCTCCGTTATTCGACGACCTGCTTGATGACATCGCCCCTGAGGTTCCATTTGAAGTAAATAGACGTACATTTAAACAAGGCTATTATCTAGCTGACGGAATTTACCTAGGTTGGTAATCTTTTGTCAAATCATTTACGGTTGCACATACCCCAAAAAATGCCATATTTAAAGCAAAATAAGATGGTGCTCTAAAAGATATCGAAAGAGCTTTTGGTGTCCTCAAAGGACGTTGGCATATTATTGCCCAACCGGCGCGTGCATTTACTGTGAACAAGTTATGGAGAATCATGTACACATGCATCATATTGCATAACATGATTTTGAAAGATCAAGAATTTGCGATATCCGAAATGAGCGAGATGTATATTTGTCTGCTAATAAATTTACAACGGGAATGGGTCGAGCGATGCGAAGTGCAACGAAAGAAATCCAGAGAACTCCGTAATAAACGCACACACGCATCGCTTCAACGAAATCTCATCGAGCATTTTTGGCAATGACATCAATGGGAATAATTTCAACAACAGCAACAATAACAAAATAATTAGTTTCTTTATTATTTTGATGTATTTCTTAAGTTGCGTATGTTTTTTTTACCTTATCTTTTTTTTTCATATCGTTATTATATGTTTCGTATGTTTTTTATATGATGTATTGTATTTTTATTTTAATGAATAAATTATATTTTATTTGTAGATGTGAAAAAAAGGAAGTGGTGGACCCAAATGAGTAAGTTGTCGTTAGTTGTGATAAGGGGGGGGGGGGGGTTGTAGAAAGGGTTTGTTATAGTGACGTGGCACCCCGTGAGACCCAAATGAGGAGATAAATATCCTCACCACACCTATTGCTCTAAGACGCTGAAGGACATGCGCCGCATAAAGATTTAAGATACTCCGCATCTGAAGACGTTGTATGAATATTCTAGAATATATTAATCTTGGACCCCGCACGAAGTTAAGTAGATGCGCCTCATCTACTTAGTTAATGCGCCACATCTACCCCTCTGATAGAAACTATAAATACCCCAAGATATAGACAAATTTTGTGTGCAACCAAACCCTAACGAGACGAATTCAGATGATAAGACAACACAAGACACACCCTAAACGAAGATCTTAGAGCAGTAAGAAGGTCCTGCATGTATTTAATTCATTAAGTAGTATTGTTCTATTGTATTAGTAAACTATAATCCATCAGGTTGATGGGCTTGTGGCCGCCATACTGCTCCCCTTAAAATTGCTTTCCCATCGATTATTAGTTTATATGATGTTTTTTTGGTGATTTGTATATGTGCTTTGATAACCTCTGTGTCTAGCTGTGTTTTGCTTGGGCTGCCATACCCCCTCCATACTTACTTATCTAGCGTCTAGAAAGTAAGATAGGCATAAGTGATCATTAAGAGTTTACTCACCTATAGATCCAACGAGAGAGAAGAGTTTAAGATACTCATTATATAAAACTAGCAATAAAACAAGTGACAAGCTACTTAACAAAAGGACAGGACTTCTATCTGTATCTATTATCTATCTGTGTACATATTAGTCTTTCGCTGATTTGTTCTCATTAGTTTTATTAGTTTAATTAATTAACCAAAACTGTGCTAGTCTCTCAGGCTAAAACCCCCTTGCGTTAGATTAGATTGTAAAACTAACTTTGTATATTTAAAATACTGATTAGATTAATTAGATATTACGTTCCACTTTTAGTGATCGACACTCTACTTACCACTAGATACATATTGATCGGGTACACTGCTCGTTAGTGTGTGTGTGTTATAGGATAAGTCGGCTAAATATAAATGTAAAACTTGAATAGGCAAAATCACTCTATACTACACGTGACACAACACACATCATTCATACATTCCTTCAAGATCAATTTGATTATCTTTGGCTTGAAACTTTTCTTGATGAAAAAATGAAAGACTTTTCCAAATGTCATTTACCGTTTGACACAAAAATATTCTTTCATATTTAATTTTCGTCAAAGCTTTATAAATCATAATTTTAGCTTCAAAGTTTTTTGTAAAATTTCCTTTTAAAATTTTCACTTTGATTTTCAAAATCTATTTCCGTTGGTTGAAAATCATCAGTTGAGAAAACATGCCAAAGATCTTGATCAATAGATTTCACATAACTTTCGAATCTATTTTTCCATTTGGTAAAGTTAATATTTTCGAAAAATGGTGGTCCTTTCAAAGAATTCCCTTCTAGATATCTTTCAGACTCCATAGATTGATTCAAGTTTTAAAGTACAGTGTACTTTAAAGTTCTTGAGTAACCCACTCTGATACCAATTGTAGAACTAGAAGGGGGGGGGGGGGGGTTTGAACAGTTTCACCGTTCACAATTACGTTTTAAAAACTTTTAGTTCCTTTTCGAAAAACCGTTTGGTTCAAAGTTATGTGATATTTATGAACACAATAATAATGCGTATAGTAAATACAAGAGATAAAGGAAGAAAACAACCAAACCGAGATGTGAAGATTTATAATGGTTCTGCACGAAGCTCACTCTTCGCCCTACTCCACTCCCCGAGTACCACACTCGAGTGTTCACAATCAATATTTCAACACAATCCATTTAGGCAGAGCAAACTGTACACCAAAGCTTACACCAATTTAACGACACTAAGCAGAATGTCAAGTCCTAATTCTAGCTAGAAACAATCTACACCAAAGCCCACGTGGCTACACGGACATACACCTAGTCCACTTGAATCTGCACCCAATTCAAGTCTTCAAGAACCTTCACTTGGTCCTAGTCTTCACTTCACGGACTCACACCAAGTCCAAGTCTTTTAGAAACGGACTTACACTAAGTCCAAGTCTTCACACACCGACACACGAACTAACACAAAGTCCTAATCTAGATACACCACTTCACGGACTTACACTTTGTCCGTATTTATCCTAACACACCTAATCACGACTCACACACAAGTCGGATATATAAATTTATAATATACACAAGAAAGAGAGATTTGGGGGAGAAGAGAATCGTAACACAAGTTACGTGTGTGTGATGACTAACACTTCATTTCTTGACGAATACAAGCGTTCTTCTCTTGCACTTTGATTTAGAGGGTGGAGGGATCACTTATAAACACATATCGGCACGCTATAGTGATCAAAGAAGGAAGGAAGAAAGAACATAATGTTTTTGTGCAAGGAGGCTTATTTTCTATGTGAAATAGTGCAATTTTTATAGGCACCACGAGGAGCTGGGGACGATCCCTTAAAGTTGGACGGTCCCGTATATATAAGGGACCGTCCATCTGTTTACGGGACCATCCCGACATACGCTCCTATTTTTGTCCTGATGTGCTAAAAACTTATCTAGTGAAAAACTTATTTTGTTTAGGTGGGAAAAGTAGCTGTTGGGAGATTTGGAATTTAATTTCTTTAATAAAAACATTTCTTTTTATTACAAAAATACTTTTGTAAAAATATTTTGTCACATAAAAATGTGAGGTTTTGGGAAAAATAAATTCTTTGATCAATTTACTAATGTCGGTATTGTGTTTGTTCATACCTGAAGTGATGTTGTAGTCGGTACGTTGTTGAAACAATTTTTCACGATTAAAAACTTATCAAGTGTAGTTTTACGTAACATGTTTTTATATTTTATGATTATCAAAATGTAAAGAGACCGAATAATGCAAATGAAATTTTTGACATTATTTGTATTAACAATATACTCCATAGTATCACGGAAAAGAATGGTGTATGTGAACTTTGCAATTATATAGAATATTCTGACGATGATTCTATATATCCATATATGCTCAAAAGTATGACGAGAGAGTTTTATTGTGTCCAGTGTGTCAAATAACTTGCCAATGCCCACATGACAAATGTGAATGCACATTTTGCTCGCCTCTCAAACCAGAATAAAAAGATGTATAAGAAGATCGAATAATATTATTTGATTAAATTTATAATCTTTATTTTACTTTGCTGGTGTATATCTTTACATTTATGATACATAATCTTTCTGATCTAAACATTTACATTTTATGTCACTGGTATTCACCATTTCGTGTTAGTAAGCTCAAATTACTGCAAAGCCAATTATAATATAATGTATTTAATATTCCTATCAATAGTAGTTGTTTCTTATCAACTTTGCTGGTGTAAATATTTAGATTTCTGAGACATTATCTTTCTAATCTAAATGTTTACATTTTTCATTTATGATATTCATCATTTCATGTTAGCAAGCCCAAATTACTGCAAAGCCTAATTAAAATATAATGTATTTAATATTCTCATTTATCAATAATGGTTGCTTCTTATCGCCTGCACCATTACAAAACCACATAATCTCAAAAAGAACAAGCTAATCAACAGAATAACGAAAAATGCGACAACAAAGACATGTAAATAACCAGAAAAGCGATGTTCAGTAACGCATATTACGTCATGCATGGATAGTTCAAGTTTGAAATTTGTTTTTTCTTTGATATTCTATTTTAAACGATAAACTTTGGTTGTGCTTGAAACCACATCAAGTGTTGGTATGAACACTTCGATATATAAATGTGGCTTTTCATTCTCAACTCCACATTTTTTTTGCTAGATGCTCCAACAGCTCGACATCAAATGGATCAAATTTGACTGCAATGGAGAACACGATTCGTTCATCCGATGCCTTCATATAGAAACATCGAAAATACTCTGTAATTAAATTTTATCAAGAAAATTTCAAGAAATTTCACAAAACCTTACAAAATGAATAAGAAGATACATGAATTGGTAGAGAAGCATCTTACTTAAAACCAAATGGAAGATTGACAAAATCAAAAGCAGATTTAAAACCATTTTCAACCACCATTTTATTCTCTTTTTTACAATGTCTTATTCTGATTAACATTGTATTTATTAAACGGTGAGACTTAATAATTATGTGTGTGTTTCTATTTGCATTAGAGCTGGGGGTACGGTGGTGCCAAAGTGTGGTGCCATTCTACCAGCCCAAAAAATTGAATGGCTCACCATATCATGTCTCGTACCATTGAGGCTTGGCTGGTAAATACCAGCCCACGCGGTTGGGATTTATTTATTTATATTTTTTTTTTGTGTATTTACTGGGATATGTATGGACCCATAACACCACTTTTACCCCCAACGGCACCACATTTTCTTATGCCAACGATAACGGCACAAAATGTGGTGCCAAAGGGTTTCTGGTGCCGTTCATTGTTTTGTTGACGTGGCAGTACTTTTGGAGAGCGGCACCACATTTTTGGCACGACGATACCCAATGCTCTTAGCGTGGATGGTTTGATTCAAGATTGGATACTAGGGCGTATTTAAATAAGAGGAAATTGTAGGTAATTAAAGGTAAATTAATGAGTTTACTTTAGGATAGGTGGTAAAAATTTACTACTGACAGTTGTCATAATTTAGTCTATATGTCTATATGTTTACTGTTTACTTTGTGTTAAGTGTCAACTCAATATACTAAAAAATACCTATTAACAATGTTACTATATTTATTTTCAAACAACCATTTATCTAACAAAATTTAAGCCAAAGCCTAATCTAACAAGAATTAAATCTAAAACCTCGTGCGTGAACGAAGATCTAAAACTAGTAATAAACTAAATTAATAGTTAACATAATTTAATTCATTCATGTAATCTAATAACTTCTAATAAAGGAAAAAAAAATGCACGAGATTGAAGAACGTGATAAAACGCGATATTCTTAAGCTCATAACTTAGGGAAGTGGCAATAAAGAATTATCACAACCAATATAATTATCGGCATATCAACGTCACGTCAGTTTCTCTCTTTAAAACCAACATCATCATCATCAACATAATGTAATCACATAAAAACTATCACCACCAAAACATAACCTACTTAAACATAAATATATACCCAACAAAAACTAAAATATCACACATACAAAACAACACACAAATCTTCTCACAACTCGATCTTCTACATGAATGATGCGTCCTCCATAGGGCTGTAAATGAACCAGACGAACACGAACGAAGCCTTGTTCATTTTCGTTCATTTAATTTTAACTGGACAGTAAATGAACACGAACGCTTAAACGGGCGAATTTTCTTGTTCATGTTTGTTATTAAGAAAATGAGTTGTTCATGTTCGTTTATGTCCGTTTATTAAGATACTAAACGAACGCTAAACGGACATAAATGATTGAACATAGACAAACAAACATAAATTTTATTAAATTATGCATCTAATATTGTTTTATAAGTGTTGGTTTGTTTAAACAAACTAATTTTAAATTATACAATTAAAATATATGATATACGAATATAAATAAATAAATGAACATAAACGAATATTAACGAACGCATAATCCAATGTTCACGAACATAAATGAACGAACACGACTTTTGTTCATGTTCGTTTATTTAACTAAACGAACGTAAAATATTGTTCATGTTTGTTCTTTTAATAAGTTTTAATAAGTAAACGAACTTAAACAAACTTTTTATCGAACTGTTAATAAAATACTATTTACTGAACGTTCAGTTTGTTTACAATCCTAATCCTCTATGATAAGACTGAGAGCCGGAAACGCGTGCAATACCTCTTATTACCGCTAGTCTTAAGTTCATCATTTACCCAAAACCCACTTAAACAAAAGTTACCTTATCTAACTTTTGCTTGCAAGTGGAAAATAATGTTTCTTTGTTTAATAGATTAGATAAGTCAGAGTGGTTTTCTAGTGTCAGTAAATGAGTAAAATATAAAATTGGAAGAAGAAAAAAACATATTCATATCTTCCAAATCCCACTACATTACACGTATTACATTTTTGGAATTTGATTAATAGACCTAATACATAGGCCTAATCATGGACCTAATGCTTAAAATACTTGTACAGTGTTGTACAGTGTATACACTGTACAAGTATTTTAAGCATTAGGTCCATGATTAGGCCCATGTATTAGGTCCCCTACATTTTTATATAATTTCCACCTTCCAATAGTACTACTACACTCACATATCCCATCTTTCTTCCACATCATGTCTTCAAGACTCTTCACTTCCACAGTTCCACTTCACCGTTAAACCTTAATGCTCTTGATCTTGCACCATGACATACATTTATAGTTATTCCCATTTTCCCATGAAGCCCATAATAACTGTCACCCTTTTCTACACTTGTCTCATTTCCATAGTTTATAGTCTAACAGATCCTAATGATCTAGCTATATTAAACCAGTTTAAAAAAGGTTTAACAAATGCAAACTTGTTAAACTGGCCAGATAATGGAAATGATCCATGTGGGCCCCCTAGTTGGCCACATATATTTTGTTCACAAACAAGAGTTACACAAATTCAAGTTCAAGGTATGAACTTAAAAGGTGTGTTACCACATAATTTAAATAAGTTATCTATGCTAAGTAACTTAGGTTTGCAAAAAAACCAGTTTAGTGGATCTTTGCCATCTTTAAATGGTTTGTCTAGTTTAAGATATGCTTATTTGGATTATAATATGTTTGATTCAATACCTGTAGATTTTTTTAAAGGTCTTGATAGTTTAGAAGTTATGGCTTTAGATAATAATCCTATAAATGTGACTAGTGGTTGGAGTATTCCTGATGATCTACAAGATTCGGTTCAGTTAAGGAACTTGTCATTGATGAGTTGTAATGTTATTGGACATGTTCCTGATTTCCTAGGAAGTATGTCGTCTCTAGAAGTCGTGAAATTGTCTTTGAATCGAATTTCGGGTGGGATTCCTAGTTCTTTTAATGAGTCTAGTGTGAGAATATTGTGGTTAAATGGTCAGTCTGGTGAAAAGATGAGTGGTGGGATTGATGTTGTTGGTGGCATGATGTCACTTACTAGTTTATGGTTACATGGGAATCATTTTTCGGGTAAGATACCCGAAAATATTGGTGGGTTGGTTCAGTTGAAGGATTTTGATGTTAATAGTAATGATCTTGTTGGTTTGATTCCTGATGGGTTAGCTAGTTTAAAGTTGGATAAGTTGGATTTGAATAACAATCAGTTTATGGGTAGTGTGCCTAAATTTAATGCTGTGAATTTTACTTTCTCGGCGAATAAGTTTTGTGTAGAGGATCCTGGTGTTCCTTGTGCGCCGGAAGTTAATGCATTGTTGGAATTTTTAGACGATTTGAATTACCCTTCGAGGCTTGTTTCAAGTTGGTCTGGTAATGACCCGTGTGGAGGTCCTTGGGTTGGATTGACTTGTACCGACGGAAAGGTGAATGGGATTCATTTGGCAAAGTTTAATCTTTCGGGAACTTTGAGTCCTTCGATTGCGAGAATTGATTCTTTGACTAGAATTGATTTGGGTTCGAATAAGCTAACGGGTGCAATTCCATCGAATTGGACTAATTTGAAGTCTTTGACTATGTTGGATTTGAGTAACAATGATATTTCACCTCCTATGCCTGATTTTAGTCCTGATATGAAACTTGTGTTAACTGGAAACCCGTTGTTGCAATCAAATTCATCGAAAGCCCCAAGTCCTATAACCAGTTCACCAACTGGATCACCACCAGATGACCATCAATCGTCAACTTCAACAGACACTGGGGCAAAACCGAGTACAAACGAACCTAGTAATGTCTCGACTGGTGATGGTGTTATGCCTATGAAGGAGCATTCAAAGAAGTTCAATATAGTTGCAATTGTTGCTCCTGTTGCGGTTTTTGCTAGTTTACTTCTTTTAATTGTGCCTTTATGTATTTACTTATGTAAAAAGAAAAAAGTCGACACAAGTCAACCAACAGGCTCCCTCGTTATTCATCCCCGGGACCCGTCTGACTCAGATAACGTGGTCAAGATTGCAATTGCCAATGACACAGAAACGAGTTTAGGCAGTGGTTCGGTTAGTCAAATGGGCAGTGCAGGGGGTGAATCTCATGTTATCGAGTCTGGAAACTTGATCATTTCGGTTCAAGTTCTAAGAAACGTTACTAAAAACTTTGCGCACGAGAATGAGCTCGGTCGTGGTGGTTTCGGTGTCGTTTACAAAGGCCAATTAGACGATGGTACTAAAATAGCAGTGAAAAGAATGGAGTCTGGTGTTATAAGCAATAAAGCTTTGGATGAATTTCAAGCCGAAATTGCGGTTCTTTCAAAGGTTAGACATCGTCATTTGGTGTCACTTTTAGGGTATTCGGCTGAAGGGCCTGAAAGAATTCTTGTTTACGAGTACATGCCTCAAGGGGCTTTAAGTAGGCATCTTTTTCACTGGAATAACTTTAAATTGGAACCGCTTTCTTGGAAAAGAAGGTTAAATATTGCCTTGGATGTGGCTAGAGGGATGGAATATCTTCATACTTTAGCTCATCAGAGCTTTATTCACAGAGACCTTAAATCGTCTAATATCTTACTTGGTGATGATTTTAGAGCCAAAGTTTCTGACTTTGGGTTGGTCAAACTTGCTCCTGATGGTGAGAAGTCTGTGATTACTCGGCTAGCTGGGACGTTTGGATACCTTGCTCCTGAATATGCCGGTGACCTTTTTTCTTTTACATATATTTAGAGTTGAAAAAAAATGGTTGGGATGGGGTAACTGGTCAAAGGTTGTTTAGGTCTGTATGGATCAAACGGGTTGGGTTGAGTTCACTCAAACTTCGTTCCAAGTTTTTTAAAGACACTTCACTTTTTTTAACCAGAACAAACTTTCAAAATTGTAATATAAGGTACCAAATTTCAAAAATTTTGATCTGCGGTAATCGACTTGGCAGGTGATGATATGTCTGTTATTTAAAGTTCCATTGTTTTCGGACAAATTGGTTACCTTCTTTATGTAATTTGCCAATAAAAAATGTACACTTTGAGCAACTTTCGACCAGTTTGACCCGTTCTACCTATTTCTTTCTAAGCTAATTTATTTTATAGTACTCGCTGGACGTGATTCTTTTGATGGGTCTAAATCGTCAACTTTAGTTATGTTTCCTTCCATTTCCGTTCCAGTATCAAGATACCCAAAAAATATTCACAACCTTTGCTTATAAAGAGAGGAACCCATATAAAAAACTATAGCTAATCTAAACATTATGTTAATGTTAGTTCTATAATTGAATATTTGTCTATCTGTTTTCAGTGACAGGTAAAATTACCACAAAGGCCGATGTTTTTAGCTACGGTGTTGTCCTTATGGAGCTATTAACCGGTTTAATGGCGTTAGATGAAGACCGACCCGAGGAAAGTCAGTACCTAGCAGCATGGTTTTGGAGCATTAGATCAAACAAAGAGAAACTAATGGCTGCAGTAGACCCTTCTCTTAACGCAAATGAAGAAACATTTGAAACAATCTCTGTCATAGCTGATCTGGCAGGACATTGTACAGCTAGGGAGCCTGGTCAGCGGCCTGATATGGGACACGCTGTTAACGTGTTGTCACCACTTGTGGAGAAATGGAAACCAATGGAAAATGAGGCCGAGGAATATTGCGGTATTGATTATAGTCTTCCGTTAACTCAAATGGTCAAAGGATGGCAAGAAGCAGAAGGGAAAGATAGTAGCTATGTGGATCTTGATGATAGCAAGAGTAGTATTCCTGCTAGACCTACTGGATTTGCTGATTCCTTTACTTCGGCTGATGGTCGATAGATAAAGGTACTGTGTTTTTATCGTTATATATTTGCTCAATGTAAATAGTATCGCCTTTTGATTTTGTTTCTTCTTTTTGAGTCTTTGTATCGGTGCTTTTGTGTTGATTTTTTGATGTTGTATGTTTAAACGATGTGAAGTTGTAATCTTGGAAGATCATCGTCAGCTGTATACAGCAAATCCAATCATACTCACTTGTATGCTTCTATTTCAGTTTAGGGAGTGTTTGAGTAAGCTACTTTTAAGTAGCCTATTGGCTTATCGTATTTTCAAAACACAATAAGCTATTGAGTATGGAGCCAAACAGCTCAAACTTATTAGCTTATATACGCAATACACTGTTTCTAATAAACTCCTTTCAACTAGCCCTTTTTTTTTTTTTTTTTCTTTTTTTTTTTTTTTTGCAAGGGTTTATGATAATTTACAATTTTATCTTCAAGTTTCCTAGCTGTTCAATCACTATTGAGTGTTGGTCACTTTTAGTCACAATTGCTACATTTTGATACCACACAAACTTACCCAAATGCTATCTCCTGATCCACAAGTAAGCTACTAGTTAAAAAGGTTTAAATATTTTAAATAAGATTAGCCAAACACACCCTTAATACAAATTTGATGGATTATAAAATAATTACCTGCGTCTTAAAATTACTACTCGTGGATAAAAAACAGGTAATCTAAGAAAATTGAGATCATTACATTAAACCAATCAAATATCTTCACCCATCAAACTCGTTTTTGATGGGTTGAAATAACAAGTGAACAGTTTCTTAAACGGAAAGATGGAATTTTCGGACGAAGTAACTTTTTGGTTACAGGTCGTATAAGGTATAGGTTGATCACATCTCATACTTTTTAAGATAACCGCTAATAACGTGACATGTTGTACTTGTGTTTTGTTTCTTTTTGCTTTGTTAGTGTTTTTCTCTATATTATGAGTAATATAAAATACTAAAAGAAAATGTGTTGTCTTGCTAAATGAAGGTAAAGTTAAGACAATTAAGTTAACTTCCTAGGGTGTACTTGGTGCAAGTTCTTAGGGCGTTGGCAACACATGCGGTAGGCTGCGGGGAGGGGTGGTTTCCCTGCGGGAACACCGCCGCCGACCCTGCGGGGTGGCTGAGGTAGGCAGTGCAGCGGGAAGCTTTACCGCACAAGGTGAGAGCAAAAATCGACCGTTAGGGGCATTAAAGTGAGTAAGTGAAGGGTGAGGGGTGTGATGCCAACAAAAAGTGAGTGAGTGAAGCAGAAAGTGGGAGAGTGATGTGGCATAAGGGGATTGGGTGTAAGTGAGTGAAGAGATTTAAGGTGAGGGGTGTGTTGCCAACCCCCTTAGTGCATGCCTTGCAAATTACCTAGAGAAGCTAATACAACAGGATGCTTGACAAGGTCTGAAATATCTATCATAGGCAAAAATTGTGAATACAATGGCATGAATTATAGCCTAGGAGGATGAGGTTTTACCTGTTCAGCTTATTCGTGAAGGGCAAATTTTTGTATTCGTAAAGGGCAAATTTTATACTTGGTTTCAAACTTTAGAATGCACTGTTAGAAAAGTGATTAAAACTCTAATGGGCGTATGATAAATTTGGTTTTTTAGTTTTGGTATGTTTGCATTCCAACTCTATGTAAATACAAATTAATTTATTAATGATTAATTATATGTTTTGGTATGTTTCTTAATTTGAGTTTGTTTTGAATTTGATAACATTTTAAGGTCATTATTTTCTTATAAATAGGGATGAATGACGTTATAATTTTTTGTACATTTGAATTAGAATTTGGTACATTTGTATCGTTTGAATTTCTTTGATAATTTGAATAAAGCTTTAGTTTTGTTTATTGATTTCGTTTATTATTTTTGTCTTTCGATTACTAACAAGAGATATCAGAGCTAGGTTCATTGAGTCATGAAGAAAAAGACCCTTTTTGGAATTTGACCGAGCGATTGTGTGTTTGGGACTCGATTCGATTAGTGTTTGGGTAATTTTGTTTGTTATTAGGCCTTGTAGACCTTATGTAGTGGTCTTGTGGTTTCTTTTGAAGATTTTGGTTCAGGGATTTTATTTGTTTGATTGTGTTGCTACTATAAGTGATTCGTTTAGGTTTTTTGATTAGCCGTTTGTTTGAATACTAATCTAGGATCAAGTTATTTAGGTATTTGTATTCGGATTTGGACCATGATCCTTGTCATACAAGCGGTTCATTAGAATGATTATTAAATTTTTTATTTTATTTTTAGAACGGCGACATTTTTAAAAGCTAGCAGAAACTAGAAATTACAAAGAATTAATGAAAATTACAAGGTTTCGTAACCAACCTAACCAATTAAACTTAAGCTTAGGATTTCTAGCTGAAAATCTGAAATCTACAAGAAAGATTGAGAAACAATAGAATCCCAAAGCATCGCCTTCTTAGAAGGAGGATTAGAGTAAATCAAATGATTACAAAAGCTCCATATAGACCATAAAAGAGTACCACCCACCCCCTCAAGGAACGAATGCACCTTTGATACGTGGGAATCGCACCAGGCTTTACCTCTCGAGGGATCTCGAGAAGCTTACAACCCCCACCAGGCAGTGTACCTGATCGTTGTAGTATAGTATAGTGACAAGTACCGGGGGATTGATCGTTCAACTCAGGAATAGTGTCGCTAGGATTAGAAAGCCTAAAAACTAGGTCTAGAGGTGAGGGGGGATTCTTTTTGTATTTATATTTTTATAAAAGCAATTAAAATCTCGGTTTTTTGAAGAGTGGGCGGAATTAGTTGCTAGTCAACTAACCCAATAACTAAAGATGAAATCAAAATAAAATAACAAAAATGAAATGAAATCTAATTATACTAGTGTGGTGTAAACATTGATAGGGAAAGTTGTGTTTACTTAGGTTTCATTACTCCCTAGATATCTTTTACAGGTTGATAATTTGTTACAATTGCATGGATGACGGGTCGTATTCCTTAATACTAGTCGTAGGGCCGTGTACAATATTCCCTAACTCTATAGGATCCTACTTCACTCCTATATCGAGCCGTTAGAAGCTCCTAACATGGGATCATTAGAATTCTCCTACGCATTAAATACAACCAAAAATCATAGTACACCTCTGATCATGTTTCTTAAGACGTTCAAGCATGTTACCAATGGAAGTCTGCCAGTTTTCTTAAGCCTAACATCGAATACAATCATCCGTAACAACTATAAACAAACAATCAACCCATAATTAACATCTAGGTTTCACTACATCTAAGTAAACACACAAGAGATCTAGCCAAGCATGTTAAATTGAAGACAAGTGTAAGATATATTCAAGCAACACATAGACATATTGATTGAATTGAAAGAGTACTTATCTCAATTGAACATAAGAGGTTTCAAAGGGTAAAAACCCTTGTAAAAGCTGTGAAAATCGGACTAGGGTTTGTCTCCAAAGTTACACCCTAAAAGTTACACCCTAATGAATGAAAATTGCAAAACTATATATAGATTTTACAGGGTGACGGCGTCAAGAAGAAAATTCTGACGCCGTCAACTTGCCGCCCATAATGAAATCGGATTGTTTAGATCCAGTTTTGAAGCCGTCATGTGTAAAGTTGCTCTGGGCTGTCACTAACATTTGGACCATGACGGCCTTGGGTGACGCCGTCATGTCCCTAGTACAAAACTTTCTGGATCGTCATGTGCACCATCCACTTCCACCTCTTGTATTGCTCTTGACGCCGTCATTAAGAAACTTGTGAGGCCGTCAGGTACTGTTCCAAGCAAGGAAAATTAAGACTTTGCCGTTTTCTTCACTTTAATGCTCCAAAAACGTCCAAAATGCTTCCTTTTCCAGATTTCACTCCAAAAGTACCTAAAATGACAAAAGGAACGATTTAGGGCAATATTTGATCAAATAAATTCGAATCCGGGCTAAAATGACCCCCTAAAAACGGTTCATTTTTCGCCTCATCAAATACCCTTACACTTGAGATTTGCTTGTCCTCAAGCAAATGTGCTTTTATTCTAATCAAAATACAAGTTAGGGGTCATTTAACACTAATATAAAAGTAATTACAACAAATAATCGTTCCACTAAAGACCAAAGACAAGCACGGAGGTCATACACTAGCACCTCACAAATAGTGTTTAGATACTCACATCTCTCGGGTGTAATAAAGTATATATCACAATATGGAAATAGAAAACATCTCTCACTACCTATCATAACAAAATAGATTACCATAGGCTTGGGAAATGATCAAACCTCCACCACTTGGCGTAAGCACCTAGGATAAACTATCAAAGAGGTCTTTTAAAGGGTTATAACGTTAGGTGTAGGGATATGGAATACACGGTTTTGTTGGATAAAGGCAATATTTACTGGTGGCGAGTTAATCATCTTGGTTAATTACATGTACAATATGGCGTTGCTAAGCAAAGACTAGACTCGACTTAAGCTAATAAATGAAAAATAACAAAAACATAAAATAAACATAGAATGAAACGGGATGGTAGTCTGTATGTTTTTTCTGTTTTCCTTTTTCTATTTTTTTTCTTTTTCTTGGTTTTTTCATTTTTTTTTTTTTGCATACACTCTTACCCTACCATCCAAAATAATACATCATAGGGAATGTACATTCCGTTTACACTTGAATTTTTACATAATTTACAACAAACTAATCTAATGACTCGAATCAAGATAATCAAAATACTTGGAGTACTTTTTAAGATTAACGCACATATGGGGGTAATATATGATGTTCTTCCCCATTACTCCATAACATAAGTACTTTACCCATGAGTCTCAATCGTCCCAAAACAATATGTACAAGATATGACTCGACTTAGCAACCATGTAATCAATTAGATAATTAACTAGGGGTTTAAAAATGTAACAATAATGCACTAAAGATGAGTGCATACACGGAAGGCTAAGGCGATTTGGTTGTACATTTAAGTGGGTTATAACAAATTCTTCCTTTAAGTAAGATGCTTAAAGTTAGAAACGAAAAGATAGGCTCGGAGGGGTGTACTAGGGGTTTCGTGTACTAAAAATGAGTACAACGCTAAGGTGTGGGAAAAATTAGTTGACTTTACTAGCCAAGTAATATGACTTAAATGGTCAAGTAATTATGATACGGGTTTAACACAAGGGTGATCCTAATGCCTCTTATCATGTAGTAAATCCTACTACACGAATGTAGTCTCACTAGCGGTCTCGGGATGCATCACTAACGCAAGTTCTAGAATCTAAATGCTACCGGTACACTCATAAATACTAATAATGAATGCTTTTCCTATCAAATTTAAAGGCGACCCTCACATATTTGGGTGGAAAATCTTTTCTGAATGGTACGGTTTTGTGCTAGTCATACGACTCCTATCCATGAGACGCTTGCTAGGGCTAAAGTTTCACTCCTAAATGTTGTAAAAAATTTTTAAATTTGGCGCTAAAATTACACTAACAAGTATTTCTCTTAGTTTTATTACACACCTACCATCAAACAAACAAACTCAAGTGCAATTGTATCCTATAAGGTATCATCATTTACTCTCCCCTTACACTTAGGATGAACATTGTCACCAATGTTCAATTAAAGAATGTAAAAGTGAAATAGGTAAAAGAATGAAAGCAAATACACCCCTGATTCGTTCGGTGTGGATAGTGTGGTAACAAGGTTAGATCTTCCTCTAAGAAAATGAACATTCAAAGCTTCCCTTCCAGAAAAATAAATCATCTTCTTGTCATACATAACCTGTTAAACCTGAGAAAACAAACAAGGCAACCTTGCATAAAATCGGCGGCAATCTATATATACTAACACATCCTAGAAAGCAAATTAAGATATAATGCTTGTGGAATGAATGTTTGCAGATCTCCTGGAGTTTATAAAACTAAAGAATTAACAAAAACTTTAAGACTCCGTTAGAAAAACAAAACTAGCAAAATTTCCACAATTTTACACATGACGCCGTCAGGAATTAATTCCTGACGCCGTCAGAAGTGACCTGCAGAAATCTTTATGTTAAGTTTCCGGAAAATTTCTGGAAAAACTTATGTCCTACTTCCTGGAAAATCTTGCAAAACATCATTATGACTCGATACAAGCATTTGACTCTAACAAATACTAATACACACGTCCATTTAATATTGTGGAGAATCATGATCAATTTTTTTTGTTCTTAAAAACATATTTGGGGTTTCCCCTTACACTTATCTTTTTTGCAAAATACCTTTATATGAAGTTAAGACGAAGTTAAACAACAAAATAAAACATTTTCACAATTTTAGTCTTGAAACATGATCTACCAACAATAAAAATAAAGCATGCATACGGAAACAAATAACAATCAAACAAATAAAAATCACACAAAACATGGGTTGCCTCCTGTAAAACCCGAAAATCCGTCTTTCCTAAATTTCCTATATAATTTGAAATTTTTCTAAGTTTGTGAACATAACCTAAATTTGGAAACTACAACCTAAGTGTGAATAAAATTCGACACGACCTATATTCTAAGTATAATATCACACGAAATATATGTGATATGTTTAACTACCAAATAAAATCTCTATAACATAAGTTGCTAAGTAATCAACAAATTCACTAAGTGGGCATCACACGTTTAACAAAATCTCCAAAGTGTCCATTTCTATTAATTCTTGTACACAACTTATACTACCTTGATATGTCTATATACATTTAAATTTTGAAGAATGAATGGGACCCCTAACTGCCCTCCTTACTCGGCATTTTATTTTCCCCTTATCCCCATTTATATTAAACCGATTCCCTCATTTCCTCACCCACTCTAAAACCGTAAGATACACACTAAAAAGCTGCTCTTCTCTCCAAGAAATAAAGAGGTACGAACGGTGGTAATAAGGTGGTTTTGGCTGTGGTATTCAAGCTTTGGTAATCATTGGTGTGATAGCAGTTTGGCTCGTGGGTTTTGATTCGAGTGTGGCTCTGATTCGTGTGTTCTAGTTTTCCTGATCGCGAGTTCGGCTCGAGTGTGGTTTTGGTTTTGGTCTGGTTCGAATAGGGTGTGGTTTTGGGCTGTCATCTTCTTAGTTTGTTCGTTGGTCGTCCTCGAGGTATCTTCTATCGTCCTTTGCATTTCAGACCTGATATACATACACATACATACACAACATGAGTAGCAAAACTAACGTGTATATATATATATATATATATATATATATATATATATATATATATATATATATATATATATATATATATATATATATATATATATATATACAGATATATATATATATATATATATATATATATATATAATCTTGTTTATGTTCTCTTTCTTGAAGTCATGCACCCATATATTTAGTCATTTAAACGAAGTTCTAATATTCAGTATATACACTTTATATCGTTCCGTTTTGAAATCTTTTTGGCATATACGTATGCGCATGCGAATGAAACTTTGTCACATAAAATCATAAATATGAGATACTAATATGTCGACTTTTGTTCTTGATTTGCTATTTGATTGTGGTCCTAAATCTGGTCTTTAAAACACTAGTTTTGACCCCTAAAACATGACTTAAAATCTGGATGTAAACCTAAGTAATAAAGAGTGGAACATGCATGGTGGTTTACGTGGTTAAGGGGTCTTGCTATTTGCTTCCCCGTTTCGTCTTTCGGTCCGTTTGTTATTAAATTCTTCTGGGTTTCATACATGCATGTGACGTACAAATATTTTATATTATACGTTTGAGATGTGATGGAAAATGAAAATGAGTGTCGAGTGAGTCATCTACATGGACTGGGATCATACGTGGGTACTAATATATTTGCATGTCATGGGTGTGTCTCGTAATGTTGATTATTGAATGGTGCATATTGGGTAGTGTGGGTTAAATGAGAGTGCATGAGAAGTCATAAGTATATATATCAAGTTTTCATAATAAAACCTATACATATCTATATGTATACGCGTCTAAAATGGAAGAAGCATGCATACGTATAACATTTTTACCAAAGGAAAGTAAATGGATGTTGGTTAGTCACATGGCATGAAATTGTTTTAAACATAGTAATTAAGGGTTTGTCGTGGGTTATGATAGGAGAGCATCCATGTAACATTTGCATGTCTAGTGTTTGAGTCGTGTGTACATTTTGGTGTGAGTCGATGTGTATATATATCATAGATTATGAGTCGTGTGGTGCTTGGGAACTTTATTTTCTTTTTAGTTTTGCATGGGGTATGTATGAATTTATGGATTTCATATTGATGTACTGTGTAGTGTGAGTAATTTTGTGACGTAGTCGAATAGAGTTAAAACGTAATAACTTAATCACGGTTTAAAATGAGGTCAGAATTATGTTTATATATAATTTGTGAAACGACGGAGTCCTACTGGTCGTTTGGATATTAATTTACAATATAAACCCTAAAATTAACATGTGACATATTTAAACCTTCAACTTTGATAATTTATATTTATAACCCTAAACTTTACTAAATTGACATATTTAGCCCTAAACTATTAAATTGGTCATTTTAACTCTTAAATATTATTTATTTGTCATTTATAATCCTAAAGTATTAAATTACTAATTCGGGAAACTCGCTAAAATATGGAAAGTTTCTAAAATAGAAAGAAAACTAAAATGAGTAATCTAATTTAAAATGAGCTTATGAATAATAAAGACGATCATTAATTCGTGTAGATTCGCTGAAGAAGGAGTAACTTCCTATCCTTGTTTCTGATACGGTTTCATTTGCGGTTTGAGGTACAGATATTCTTCCCTTTTCAGTAGGGACTTCTCATGACTCTCTTTGATCCTTGACTTTGCTATAATCACTTTTGATATGAGCCATTGCTATGATCCCTTTGTTATGATCTTTTGATATGAGCTTCTGATATGATCCTTCTGATATGAGCTTTGATATGATTCGTTTGATATGATTCGTTGATATGATTCTATGATTTCACATCCGGCTGCTATTCGGTTGCTATGATATGATTCAGTTTATTTTGCTATGTTCTATTGGATATGATATGATTATTCGATATGATATGATATGATTTGTTCTGTTTTGATGCCCGAGTTTTTATTCTACTCATGGAGGTACCATGGGCGTGTCATTGAAGCACCAATGGCATGACACTTTCTGTGGAGGTGTGATTGATCCACGGCGTCCCCATTTGATATGATATGTTATGAGCTCTGGATATTATGATATGTATGATTTGCTTTGTAGGGGGGGGGGCGTATGGATGCATCCTAGGTATTCTGTTCTGTGTAGGGTGAATGTGAGTGTGTGCTTACACTTCTTCACGTTGGAGCTAGCTACTCCATTTGGTACTTAGAGGTTTCCCCTCTTCGTGCACTTATGATTTGACGGATATGTGATTATATGGTAGGAGACCTATTCGAGTGGCTCTGGTAGATCGGCTCGTGGCTTTCCTATATTTCTTTGTGTCTATTCGAGTGGCTCGGGTAGAAAAGCCTTTGTTGATACGTGCTCTTTGATTCTGGTTACTATATGGTTCATATTATCACTTGACTCTTCGTATTCATTATTCATTTGACTTATGATATTTGTTCAGTTATCGTTGATCTCTTATGCATTTGACAGATGATATTCGTTTCAGCAGGAGTTTATGATTTCCTTTTCTATACTTACATACGTTTCGATTATCAGTTTTGTTATATATCTGTTCACTGGGCTTTTTAAGCTCAGCCGCATTTCTTTTCCTGCGGCAGGTTTTAGGTTGGAAGCTGGGTTGAGTGAAGAGTGCATAGGAGCTCTTAGTGGACTACCTTGAGGATTAGAAGCCCATTTGCATCTTGATTAGACTTGGATTGAATTTAGCTTGGATTTGTATTACATACTGTATAGAGTTAGCATTTCATTTGTTTCCTTAGAATACCTTTGTAACTTTATGTTTATAAGTCTTCCGCTTGCGTTTGTATGTTCTGATTTGGCACCATAATGTGACATTTTGACCCTTGTCGGGTTGGGGTGTTACAATTATGGTATCAGAGCTCAGGCTGCGACTTGTAGTACATAAGTTATGGCCTGTGAAGTTTTGGACCCTTAGGTTTACACCTTAGAAGCTTTAGGAATAACTTTGGAATGTTTTGCCTTAAGTTTCTCCCCTTAAGAGCTTTAGTATGACCAGTGAGGATTGGGTAGATATATGATTAGACGTTGGTTTTCTTGCTTCCGCTTTACTCTGAATTATGGCTTTGCTTTTCGTTAAGCTCTTACTAGATCATTCGTTTCGGAGACTTAGAAGACTTATCAGGATTCGCGACATGCGTTTAGGATGCCTTTAGACTTCGTAGTAATGCCTTATAGGTTTCATTTCCTGAACTTATCGCTTCTTTTGAACTTTGATTCTTGATTCGTTTGACATTCGTTTAGATGCCTTTTGTTCGTTCAGAGATTCGCGTATGTATGAATTATACGTGTTCGACACATTCTATGACTTCTCCCTGCTTTTCATTCTTTCTTCATTGTTGATTTTTGACCTTACCTATTCCACCCCTGTGAACGTTTTGCGATTTTTCATCGTGTATATTCGATTGTCCGATGTGTTCTGGAGATATTTGGAGACGATTTTGTTGTGCTAATCTGTTTACATTGGAGATGTTCGATTCGATGTTATTCTAGATTTTGATTTGTTGCCTGAGTATTATGATGATGACGACTGCCATTTTATGTTTGTCACCTTTGACGTTCTGTGAAGTTCATATTCTACACCATGATTCTTAACCTGATAATCGTTTGTGACCACCTTGTTCTAAAACTCGTACGTTAATCCCTCTCGGTTGTGAGATACTTCGTTTGATGAAACTCACCTCGAGAGTTATTCGGATTTCTTGAGATGTTCGTTGTGTATTCCTCGATGAACTAGTAGGGGGAAAGAATTGAAGAACCAGCTTCTAGGAAGTGGTTTCATCTGTGCAAGTTCGTATCTTTAATGTGTTTCTATTTTATTCGAGGAAAAGAATGATGATATCATGAGGTTGTGGATTGATTGATGGAAGCTAAATCATGTCATGTTTTGTGTGAAGGAGCGTGATGTTTCTAGAATTACCTTTCGTATTCGTTATATATGGTCTTTATGAGTGTAAGTGATGCCAATTGTATTGGCTACTGCTCCGACTATTCCTATAGATTTGATAAGTCGTATTTTCATGAATACTTGGACAAATTGTCATAATATGACATTTTGATATGTTCAGAGACTTAAGAGAAACACGAGGATCACCTTCGTTTTTGGTGTTGACAATTCTATGTTAGAAGAAGCTCTATGAGATGTTTTCTAAGAGTAACCTTGTGGGATGAATAATGAGAGAAGAAGTTTGAGAAGCTGAGGAGAGATTTTGTTTATACTAGGAGGAAGGAGATTTAGCTATGTTCTTATGCAACACGGAAGGAACCATAGGAGGTGGACGACCCGACGCATGAATGGTGGCAGACATGAAGAAGCTCAGGAGCAAGACGATGGAAGAGTAGCTATGTTAGAAGATGGAAGGAAGCAGTTTGAAGTGAAGCACATAGTTCTATCAACTTTATTCATTTTAGTTGTACTATTATGTATAGATTCTTGAAACAGGAGCTGGATTAGATGGTATGAAGACGGTGGCGACTGCATTAGTAATTCCCACGCACAGGATGAAAGAAAACCAGTGGAGTTATAGTGGAGCATTGACTAGGACGACTTGCTTAGAAGATCGGCAGAGATTTTTATTTCGGTAGAAGATTATTCAAGCTGCATGGTACACCTGCAGTGATCATAACAGATAATCGCGTTTTGGTTCTTCAGAAGAGGTATAGAAGAGTTAGACATTCTGGCATATGAGGGAGTTTTGGTTCGCGATGCGTTAGATCTTGGATTCATTCTTATTTTTACGATTATTCTACCTATTCCGTTATGCCTTTGATACGTTTTGATACTCTGATTCGTGATTTGAAACGTTAGTATGAATATGTTACCCATCTCTTTATGAGACTCTTGATACGTTTGATGATTCAATTTGTGCACCTTCGACTTTGGCAAATTCATTTGTTTGTTCGGAATTCAGTAAGAACTGATGAAGATTTATCGTTTAGTGCTATCTCTGCCTCGTAGGTATATGTGTTTCGTGTATCTCTTAGTGAGATTTCGACTATCATCTGTCATCTGTCATCTGTCATCTGCTACGCATTAGTTTCGTATTCGTTGGAATCAGATTTGTTATGATTTGTGATCTGTGGAGAGCCTGGGGTTATCCATGTTTGTCGGGATCGAGTCATGAGAAAACATTATGTTGTGAATATTCTGTTGGAAGGATCTCCCCGAGCGTTACTCGCTACGGCTCTGTTTAACTTTTGCGACTTCAATTTTCGAGGGCGAAAATTTTCTTTTTAGAGGGGAAGAATCGTAAAACCCGAAAATCCTTCTTTCCTAAATTTCCTATATAATTTGAAATTTTTCTAAGTTTGTGAACATAACCTAAATTTGGAAACTATAACCTAAGTGTGAATAAAATTCGACACGACCTATATTCTAAGTATAATATCACACGAAATATATGTGATATGTTTAATTACCAAATAAAATCTCTATAACATAAGTTGCTAAGTAATCAACAAATTCACTAAGTGGCCATCACACGTTTAACAAAATCTCCAAAGTGTCCATTTCTATTAATTCTTGTACACAACTTATACCACCTTGATATGTCTATATACATTTAAATTTTGAAGAATGAATGGGTCCCCTAACTGCCCTCCTTACTCGGCATTTCATTTTCCCCTTATCCCCATTTATATTAAACCAATTCCCTCATTTCCTCACCCACTCTAAAACCGTAAGATACACACTAAAAAGCTGCTCTTCTCTCCAAGAAATAAAGAGGTACGAACGGTGGTAATAAGGTGATTTTGGCTGTGGTATTCAAGCTTTGGTAATCAGTGGTGTGATAGCAGTTTGGCTCGTGGGTTTTGATTCGAGTGTGGCTCTGATTCGTGTGTTCTAGTTTTCCGGATCGCGAGTTCGGCTCGAGTGTGGTTTTGGTTTTGGTCTGGTTCGAATAGGGTGTGGTTTTGGGCTGTCATCTTCTTAGTTTGTTCGTTGGTCGTCCTCGAGGTATCTTCTATCGTCCTTTGCATTTCTGACCTGATATACATACACATACGTACACAACATGAGTAGCAAAACTAACGTATATATATATATATATATATATATATATATATATATATATATATATATATATATATATATATATATATATATATATAATCTTGTTTATGTTCTCTTTCTCGAAGTCATGCACCCATATATTTAGTCATTTAAACGAAGTTCTAATATTCAGTATATACACTTTATATCGTTCCGTTTTGAAATCTTTTTGGCATATACATATGCGCATGCGAATGAAACTTTGTCACATAAAATCATAAATACGAGATACTAATATGTCGACTTTTGTTCTTGATTTGCTATTTGAATGTGGTCCTAAATCTGGTCTTTAAAACACTAGTTTTGACCCCTAAAACATGACTTAAAATATGGATGTAAACCTAAGTAATAAAGAATGGAACATGCATGGTGGTTTACGTGGTTAAGGGGTCTTGCTATTTGCTTCCCCGTTTCGTCTTTTGGTCCGCTTGTTATTAACTTCTTCTGGTTTTCATACATGCATGTGACGTACAAATATTTTATATTATACGTTTGAGATGTGATGGAAAATGAAAATGAGTGTCAAGTGAGTCGTCTTCATGGACTGGGATCATACGTGGGTATTAATATATTTGCATGTCGTGGGTGTGTCTCGTAATGTTGATTATCGAATGGTGTATATTGGGTAGTGTGGGTTAAATGAGAGTGCATGAGAAGTCATAAGTATAGATATCAAGTTTTCATAATAAAACCTATACATATCTATATGTATACGCGTCTAAAATGGAAGAAGCATGCATACGTATAACATTTTTACCAAAGGAAAGTAAATGGATGTTGGTTAATCACATGGCATGAAATTGTTTTAAACATAGTAATTAAGGGTTTGTCGTGGGTTATGATAGGAGAGCATCCATGTAACATTTGCATGTCTAGTGTTTGAGTCGTGTGTACATTTTGGTGTGAGTCGATGTGTATATATATCATAGATTATGAGTCGTGTGGTGCTTGGGAACTTTATTTTCTTTTTAGTTTTGCATGGGGTATGTATGAATTTATGGATTTCATATTGATGTACTGTGTAGTGTGAGTAATTTTGTGACGTGGTCGAATAGAGTTAAAACGTAATAACTTAATCATGGTTTAAAATGAGGTCGGAATTATGTTTATATATAATTTGTGAAACGACGGAGTCCTAGTGGTCGTTTGGATATTAATTTACAATATAAACCCTAAAATTAACATGTGACATATTTAAACCTTCAACTTTGATAATTTATATTTATAACCCTAAACTTTACTAAATTGAAATATTTAGCCCTAAACTATTAAATTGGTCATTTTAACTCTTAAATATTATTTATTTGTCATTTATAATCCTAAAGTATTAAATTACTAATTCGGGAAACTTGCTAAAATATGGAAAGTTTCTAAAATAGAAAGAAAAATAAAATGAATAATCTAATTTAAAATGAGCTTATGAATAATAAAGACGATCATTAATTCGTGTAGATTCGCTGAAGAAGGAGTAACTTCCTATCCTTGTTTCTGATACGGTTTCATTTGCGGTTTGAGGTACATATATTCTTCCCTTTTCAGTAGGGACTTCTCATGACTCTCTTTGATCCTTGACTTTGCTATAATCACTTTTGATATGAGCCATTGCTATGATCCCTTTGTTATGATCTTTTGATATGAGCTTCTGATATGATCCTTCTGATATGAGCTTTGATAAGATTCGGTTGATATGATTCGTTGATATGATTCTATGATTTCACATCCGGCTGCTATTCGGTTGCTATGATATGATTCAGTTTAGTTTGCTATGTTCTGTTGGATATGATATGATTATTCGATATGATATGATATGATTTGTTCTGTTCTGATGCCCTAGTTTTTATTCTACTCATGGAGGTACCATGGGCGTGTCATTGAAGCACCAATGGCATGACACTTTCTGTGGAGGTGTGATTGATCTACTGCGTCCCCATTTGATATGTGATGAGGCGAAAAATGAACCGTTTTTAGGGGGTCATTTAAGCCCGGAATTGAATTTATTTGATCAAATATTGCCCGAAATCGTTCCTTTTGTGATTTTAGGTACTTTGGGAGTGAATTCTGGAAAAGGAAGCATTTTGGACGTTTTTGGAGCATAAAAGTGAAGAAAACCGCGAAGACTTAATTTTCCTTGCTGAGAACAGTACCTGACGGCGTCAAGAAGGAAATTTTGACGGCGTTAGGAGTAAAATCCATGACGACCCAGAGAAAACCTGAAGGCGTCAAGAGAAGGGCGTCAAGAGTTAATATGGTGACGGCCTGCAAAAGGAGTACACGTGACGGCGTCAGACATTTGCTCTTGACGCCGTCACCTCACAAAATCTATATATACTTTTCCTATTTTTTCATTCATGAAGAGAGGAACTTGTGTGGAGAATACTAGGGTCGAACCTAATAAACCCTAGGTCGTTTGTAACAGTATTTTAAAGGGTTTTCACCCCTTGAAACCTTTCATGTTCAATTAAGATAAGTCCTCTTTCAATTCATTCAATATGTCTATGTGTTGTTTGAATATATCTTATGCTTGTCTTGATTTTAACATGTTAGGCTAGATCTATCATGTTAATTATAGGTTGATTGCTTGTTTATAGTTGTAATGGATGAATGATTTCAATGTTAGGATTAAGAAAACTGGCAGAAGTCCATTGTGTAACATGCTTGAACGTCTTAAGAAACATGAACCGATGTGTACTAGGTTTTTATGATTGTATTTAATGCATGAGCGAATTCTAGTGATCCCATGTTAGGAGCTTCTTAGCCGGCTCTACATAGGAGTGAAGTAGGAGCTTATAGGATTGGGGAAGTAAGTACGCCACCCCATGAATGGTATTAAGGAATACAATCCGCCATCCACGCAACTGTAACAAGTAATTAACCTGTAAAAGATATCTAGGGAGTAGTGAAACCTAAGTAAACACAATTCTCCCATATATTGCTCACACCTCTAGTATAATTTAGTTTATTTTCATTTTTAGTATTTTATTTTGATTGCATCTTAGTAATTGGGTTAGTTGAATAGCAACTAATTCCGCCCATTCCTTCAAAACCGAGATTTTTATTTGCTTTTATAAAAACTAAAAAAATACAAAAAGAATCATCACTCATCTCTAGACCTAGTCTTTAGGTTTTCTAATCCTAGCGACACTATTCCTAGCTGAACGATCAATCCCCCGGTACTTGTCACTATACTATACTACAACGATCAGGTACACTGCCTGGTGGGGGTTGTAAGCTTTTCGAGATCCCTCGAGAGGTAAAGCCTGGTGCAATCCCCACGCATCAATATGATATGTTATGAGCTCTGGATATTATGATATGTATGATTTGCTTTGTAGGGGGGCGTATGGATGCATCCTAGGTATTCTGTTCTGTGTAGGGTGAATGTGAGTGTGTGCTTACACTTCTTCACATTGGAGCTAGCTACTCCATTTGGTACTTAGAGGTTTCCCCTCTTCGTGCACTTATGATTTGACGGATATGTGATTATATGGTAGGAGACCTATTCGAGTGGCTCTGGTAGGTCGGCTCGTGGCTTTCCTATATTTCTTTGTGTCTATTCGAGTGGCTCGAGTAGACAAGCCTTTGTTGATACGTGCTCTTTGATTCTGGTTACTATATGGTTCATATTATCACTTGACTCTTCGTACTCATTATTCATTTGACTTATGATATTTGTTCAGTTATCGTTGATCTCTTATGCATTTGACAGATGATATTCGTTTCAGCAGGAGTTTATGATTTCCTTTTCTATACTTACATACGTTTCGATTATCAGTTTTGTTATATATCTGTTCACTGGGCTTTTTAAGCTCAGCCGCATTTCTTTTCCTGCGGCAGGTTTTAGGTTGGAAGCTGGGTTGAGTGAAGAGTGCACAGGAGCTCTTAGTGGACTACCTTGAGGATTAGAAGCCCATTTGCATCTTGATTAGACTTGGATTGAATTTAGCTTGGATTTGTATTACATACTGTATAGAGTTAGCATTTCATTTGTTTCCTTAGAATACCTTTGTAACTTTATGTTTATAAGTCTTCCGCTTGCGTTTGTATGTTCTGATTTGGCACCATAATGTGACATTTTGACCCTTGTCGGGTTGGGGTGTTACACCTCCCAAGAAGCGCTTTTCTTTATTTACGAGTCTTGTAGCTAGACTCAAGGTCATGGGCTATTACGTGACCTCATCGTTGGTCTCATTCTCTAGGTCATCTCCAATCTTAGTTTTGTATTCCGGACCTAGTTGCAAGCATTCCTTGTAGAAACCAAGTATTCTATTCATGACATACTCTACTCCTCTACGTCTATCCTCATCATTCCTATAATAAACCGCTTGCTTGTGTTCCTTTTCTATGTTTGATAGAAGGCGGTATTGTTCAATCTTATAGGGTATTTGGTAAACGATCTCATCGTTCTCTTCCTTGAATCTAACTATCCCTAGGGTCGGGTCATGACTCATCTTAGAGGCTTCAACAAACGGTTTTCCGAACACTACTTGACTTAGGCGATTATCTGTTACCTGACGAGTATCCTCCACTATCACAAAGTCGGTAATATAAGTGAAGTTTCCTACAAATACATTCAATCCTTTCACTCTTCCTACAAAATTACTTATCAAATTCTTGTTGGGCATCATCTTATAACCAAGTTGCTTCTTCATTACCCAATTATAATAGGTCCTAGTCATGATGTTTATAGGAGACCTAGGATCGATATAAGCTTTCCATACATGCATATGCCCAATTTTGCATGGTATGTTGATGTTAGAGGGATCACCTACTTTAATAAGGGGTGAACCAAGGATATATGGTGTCTCGGGATCATCGAATAAATCCTTGTGATATTCCCGTTCTTCCTTGGTGGGCAACTTATCAAAGTACTCTTCTACGTTTTCTACTTCCTCTAACTTTTCTCCCTTATTAACCTCAACTTCCTTAATCTCATCCCTAGTCTCGGTTTCTATTCCAACCTCATCCTTGTCACTTTCTTCTATATCCTTATCTATTGGCTTAACGGTGACAACATTGACAAAGTGGACGTGTTTGGATGATGAAGGGTCCTTAATTTGGATTCCGCTATTAGTGTCCCTAGTGTCCTTTCTAGGTGTAGTTAGCACTTGGTTGTTGAGGGCTTTCAACAAGTTTTCAATCTTATTGGTCATCTCCGTTTGTTGTTGATTGAATTCGATTTCAAACTTAGCTATGCGAGCTTCTTGAGATGCCATAAACTTAGACATCAATCCTTAAAGATTGTTGGTACTACCATAGTTGTTGGAAGAATTGTTGTTGAAAGTACGGTTAGAGGGTGGACCGTTTGGTTGGTAACGATTAAGTGGATTGGAAGAATTGTTTTGGGGCACGTTTTGGTTTTGTTTCCACCTAAGATTAGGGTGATTTTTCCAAGAAGGGTTGTAGGAATCACCATAAGGGTTTGGCTCGGGTTTGAAAGTGTACCACTTATCTCCCACTTCGTCGGTACGCGAGGATGCGTAGTCCGCAAAAGCTTGTCCGGGGAGTTCCACGCAATCACGAGTGTCATGGGGACCACTACATAATTCGCATGAAGAAGTGATTTTGTTCACTTGGCTTGAAGGCTTAGGAACTTCGTAGGATTTCATGAGAAACTTGAATTGGTCCTCAAGTTCCATGATCCTACGGTCGGGAGTGCTAGAATTGTTCGAAGGTAAAGATATTGCCTTGACCGTTTTGTTCAAATCACGGGGATCATTCCAACTTTCGTTGTCATAGAGAGCAAGATCTTCTATGAGTTCCCATGATTCTTCCGCACTTAGATCACGTAGCTTGCCACTGGCCGATTGGTCAATGGTTTGCCTTATGGAGAGATCGATATGGTCATAGAAGATTTGGACTTGGAGCCAAAGATCTATGCCATGATGAGGGACTTTTTGGAGTAAGTCCTTGAAACGAGTCCATGCTTCATATAGAGTTTCACCTTGACGTTGTTGGAACATCAAGATATCATTTCTAAACTTGGTAGTTCTCCCCGGTGGGAAAAATTGAGCAAGGAAACGAATGGTGAGATCATCCCATGAGGTGATGGATCCTGCGGGTAAACGTTCAAGCCATTGACTAGCTTGATCACGTAGAGAGAATTGGAATAGGCGTAATCGGGTCGACTCTCTAGTTGTAACATCAAGGTCTATAGAATCTACGATTTTAAGGAAGTCCTTGAGATGTTGATTAGGATCTTCGGAACGAAGTCCATGGAATGCACATCCGCTTTGCACCAACCGGATGGTGTCGGATCGCAAGGAGGACACATTGGCTCCTTGAGTGAGCTCAATAGTGTTTCGATAGCCTTGGTGGCTAGGACGGGAATACTCTCCTAAGGTTCGGGGCCTAAGAGGTTGGTTTGCTAGTGGTGGGTTTTGTGGGTGGTTTTTTTATGGTGGGTTGATGGGTTCAAAGATGTTACCACCTTCCATGATGTCGGATGGTAAAGGTTACGAACAAAGACACGAAGAAATAAGATAGACTAAAGAAAACTTAAAAATAAAAATAAAATCTTGCTAGAAAGGAATCTAGCAAGTAGACATAATAAAAAGAAATCCTAACCTATACAATAACTATTCCCCGGGCTGCGGCGCCAAAAACTTGATACGTGAGAATCGCACCAGGCTTTACCTCTCCAGGGATCTCGAGAAGCTTACAACCCCCACCAGGCAGTGTACCTGATCATTGTAGTATAGTATAGTGACAAGTACCGGGGGATTGATCGTTCAACTTAGGAATAGTGTCGCTAAGATTAGAAAGCCTAAAAACTAGGTCTAGAGGCGAGGGAGGATTCTTTTTGTATTTTTATATTTTTATAAAAGCAATTAAAATCTTGGTTTTTGGAAGAGTGGGCGGAATTAGTTGCTAGTCAACTAACCCAATAATAAAGATGCAATCAAAATAAAATAACAAAAATGAAATGAAATCTAATTATACTAGTGTGGTGTAAACAATGATAGGGAAAGTTGTGTTTACTTAGGTTTCATTACTCCCTAGATATCTTTTACAGGTTGATAATTTGTTACAATTGCATGGATGATGGGTCGTATTCCTTAATACTAGTCGTAGGGCCGTGTATAATATTCCCTAACTCTATAGGATCCTACTTCACTCTTATGTTGAGCCGTTAGAAGCTCCTAACATGGGATTATTAGAATTCTCCTACGCATTAAATACAACCAAAAATCATAGTACACCTCTGATCATGTTTCTTAAGACGTTCAAGCATGTTACCAATGGAAGTCTGCCAGTTTTCTTAAGCCTAACATCGAATACAATCATCCGTAACAACTATAAACAAACAATCAACCCATAATTAACATCTTGGTTTCACTACATCTAAGCAAACACACAAGAGATCTAGCCAAGCATGTTAAATTGAAGACAAGTGTAAGATATATTCAAGCAACACATAGACATATTGATTGAATTGAAAGAGTACTTATCTCAATTGAACATAAGAGGTTTCAAAGGGTAAAAACCCTTGAAAAAGCTGTGAAAATCGGACTAGGGTTTGTCTCCAAAGTTACACCCTAAAAGTTACACCCTAATGAATGAAAATTGCAAAACTATATATAGATTTTACAGGGTGACGACGTCAAGGAGAAAATTCTGACGCCGTCAACTCGCCGCCCATAATGAAATCGGATTGCCTAGATCCAGTTTTGACGCCGTCATGTGTAAAGTTGCTCTGGGCTGTCACTAACATTTGGACCATGACGGCCTTGGGTGACGCCGTCATGTCCCTAGTACAAAACTTTCTGGATCGTCATGTGCACCGTCCACTTCCACCTCTTGTATTGCTCTTGACGCCGTCATTAAGAAACTTGTGACGCCGTCAGGTACTGTTCCCAGCAAGAAAAAGTAAGACTTTGCCGTTTTCTTCACTTTAATGCTCCAAAAACATCCAAAATGCTTCCTTTTCCAGTTTTCACTCCAAAAGTACCTAAAATGACAAAAGGAACGATTTAGGGCAATATTTGATCAAATAAATTTGAATCCGGGCTAAAATGACCCCCTAAAAATGGTTCATTTTTCGCCTCATCAACCTTGATAGAAATGTGCAAAGAGTCAAGCCAAGAGTACCACTCTGAGGTATTAGCACAAACCGGGATGTCTAAATCCCACCATTTAGCCAATAAGTCCAACAGATATTTTGCCATTTCATAATTAAAGAAAATATGATTAAACGATTCAACATCATCTTGACAAATGGGGCATAGAACTGATCTAACATCAATACCTCTTCGTTGAAAATTAAGCCAAGATGGGAGTTTATTTAGTGTCATTCTCCATATAAAAATGTTGACTTTAATGGGAATACATTTATCCATCAAGTACATCAAGCCCAACCTTTAGAGTGTGATCATCAACGAAGTGTCGCACAGAAGCGACTGTAAAGCCTCTTGAAACATCTAACGACCATTTCCACGAGTTGCAATGATCAGTTAAGACAACATCCCCAATGACAGCTTGTAGAGCTTCAAGTTGAACCAACTCAGCACCACCTCGCGGAGCACGTCTAAAGACCGAGGTCCAATCATGAAGAGAAATCCAGTTTATCACAAGGCATTCTCTATCAGTATCAAGCAAGAAAATACGAGGGAATTGCAATTTTAACGGTTTATCCCCGCACTAAATGTCTTACGGGAACACATGGACAAAAAGGTCAATACCTTTCCTCTTAATATTGTTAACCAACTTCAAAATAGAACTCTACGGACTCGGATTAGAGCTACGAGTGTGATCATTAAAAATACCTCCATGGGGGCCATGAATGTTGATAACAACATCAGCCCAAAGATCAAAGGGATGACTCAGAAGCCTCCAAATCCGTTTGAACAAGAGACCTATATTAAGACCATAAATGATATCGATCCCAAGACCTCCCAACTTTTTACTCACCAAACATTTTTCCATTTCACCCAAGTACTCTTTTTTTCCCCTTTGTTAGCAAAAATAAAGAAATTTTTACGGATTGATTCAAGAATTTGCTGAACTTGAACCGACATCCTGTATAACCATATGTAATATGTAGGAAGGTTCCCGAGAACTGACCTGATTAAGGTGAGGCGACCGCCAACTGAGAGAAGACGAGCTTTCAATAACGAAAGCTTAGATGAGAATTTCTGAATTATGGTCTTCCAATTAGAGCACCTAGCCATATTACATCCAACCGAAACTCCAAGGTATTTCAAGAGAAATTTTGTCCCCCCCCCCGGGCACCCAACCAATAAGATACGACATATTAGAAACCTCCATATCGAAAACACAATCACCTAGGACATTACTTTTTATGTATGTTAAATTTTAACTCAGAGACTAAAAAGAAACAACGAAGCATGCCAATAAGGTTATGGGCATTTATCCAAGACCATTCTCCTAAGAAAATGACATCATCATCGTACATGAGGTGAGAAACATTCATATTATCACGATAAAAAAATAGCACCTTTAATTAATCCCATCTCCTCAGCCTTACAAGATAACGCATGCAAACCTTCCATAGCTAGAATAAAAAGACAAGGAGAAAGCGGGCACCTTGCCTAACCCCTTAAATATCTCAAATTCGAAAGTAGGGGACCCATTAACTAGGACTGAAGAATGAGCTTTAGAGAAACAACCATGGATCCAAAAACGACACTTAGAACCAAACCCGAGCTTTTCCATAACCGAATCCCGATAATCCCACCTCAAAGGAATCAAAACCTTTCTCAAAGTCTACATTGAAACGCATAAGAGAGTCTCTAGAATTTGCATTTCGTATTCGTAGATCGATTTGCTATTTGTAGATTTTATATTATTATCAGGTCGTTAGGATTTGTTCGATCGTTGGATATTTGTCAATTCGAAAATTTTGGATCTTCTACTTTCGGGCTATTGAAGTTGGTTGCTTGAATTTGATTTGTCTTTGTTGAAGATCATTTGAGATGATTTATTTTTGGTATGGGTGACCGTTTTGAAGTTTTCGGTTATTTTTATTGTTCAGTTTGAAGTCATCGACATTTGTTTAGAATCGATCGTTTGTTTGAATTAGGCTAGTATCTCGAGCGTTTGGACATTTGAATTTGGTTTGTGACATGTTGAGGAGTTCAATTCACGGTGGAGATTGCTAGAAAAGTGACTTAAGCTCTAAAAGTCTAAAGTATTTGGTAAATTTGTTATTTACGTTTTGTATGTTTCCTAATTTTAGTTGTTTTAAAGTTTGGTATTTCATAATATTTTAGGTCATTAGTTTTCTTATAAATAGTAATCAATGTCATTATGATTTTTCGTAACTTTAAATTAGAATTTGATACATTTGCATTTGTTTGGCAATTTGAATCACTTCGTTTGTAGATTCTGTTTTTTTCTTTGTCCTTTGATTACTAACAGATACAAAATCGCGCATGCTTCTACTTAGTCGAAAGAAACAAAATCACGCATACCCGTAGTTAGTCGAAGTAAGAAATTGAACAAGGCAGGGGGAATCGTATAAATGTATAATGGGCCGTGTTGTGGCGAATATTTTCTAACACATCAAAAACACTCTCATAAGTCATATCTCTCTAATATTTATATATATACTCTAATCTCTCAAATATCTCTCTAATACCTCTATAATAGAAAACCCACAATCACAACAAGCTTCCACTAATGCCTCCGTTAGAACTAGCAATGCACGAAAAGTTTACATAAATGATGATGTTGTGCGAATTAGACCAACTCAATGAAAAGGGGATGTTTTGTCTAATTACGATTTGTTATGAATGATTGGTCGGAAAAGTTATGAATGATGGGTTGGAAAAGGCGCGTTGCAAGAAATGTGGGAATTTTATAACCCCTCGTCTAACACTACACTAAGGACTCATAAGAACGGTTGTAGTGCGGTTAGCCAAAATGATACGTCACAAGGTACTATTAGTGCGGATGGTCAAGTTTTTATATATGAGAATGATGAGCTTCGACTTGATTTTACGAAGTTTGTCATTCAACGAGCCCTTCCATTCAACCACTTCGACAACGAGAAGCTTACGGAAATCATCAAAAGGAGGCTACAACCGCGGTATCAACAAGTAAGTTGTACTACTCTTAGAAGTGATTCTTTTAAATTATGGGAAACGGCTAAAAAGATATTATTGATGGTTTTCGTGAATATAAATATGGTGTTTCTATAACTACGGATACTTGAACCGCACCACATGGTACGACAAATTTTTATCTCGCCGTTACGGCTCACTGGTTTAATCACGAATCTTGGTTATTAATGAAACGGACAATTGCTTTTAAACTGTTTAGTTATCTTCATTCGGGATCTAATTTAAGAAAAGTTTTACATGACACTTTAATTGAATATAATTTAGATGATAAAGTTTTTACGATTTCACTAGATAATGCATCCAATAATACTTGAGCTATGGAATTGTTAAAATTACGTGTTTTAGATGGTGCTTTTTTTCATTCCCGTTGTGTTGCTCATGTTATAAATTTATCCATGCAAGCGGCATTAAAAATATGTGATAGTTTAAAGATGAAATTTAGGAGTTTATTAGTAAATATATATAGTTTGAGCAACGAACGACAAATGAACTATAGACGTTTTGTAAACAATGTGGTGAAATACCCCTAGGACCTTGCTATGATAATAATACTAGGTGGAATTCTACTTGCAGGATGTTTGAAAATATATTACGACAACGTGGTGAAATACCCCTATAGACGTTTTCAATCCCGTTGTGTTGCTCATGTTATAAATTGATTTTTTTTAGTATGTTTCCGGTGCAAATAAAAAGTTATGATTGTATTTGTTCAGTATGTTTCTGGTGTATTGTTTAATTAAATGTTGGATAATTAACAAATTTGTTAAATAAATGTTCGAAGTTTTTAGTAAAATTCCGAAAAAACCAAACCGGTAAGAAACCGATAAAAAAACCAATTCCGAACATTTATAACCGAAAAAAACAGAACCGATAAAAAACCGATTCCGAACATTTATAAACGAAAAAAAAATCGATTCCAAACAATTATAACCGAAAAAAACCGATTTCGAAAAAAAAACCCCAAATTTAGGAAAACCAGTTTTTTTATAACCGGTTTTCCCAAAACCGAAAACCGATTTATTTGCATCACAAGAAGAAGAAGAAGAAGAAGAAGAAGAAGAAGAAGATACTACTTACATATTATGCAAACAGCCTAAACAAACTACTTTACATATTATGCAAACAACCTTATTTAGTTTAGTAAGTTCAAACATATATCAAACAACGTAATCTGTTATATATATGTAACTGGGCTTGGTTATGAGAGTGGTGAAAAAAAAAAAAAAAAATACTTACATATTATGCAAACAGCCTAAACAAACTACTTTACATTTTATGCAAACAGCCTTATTTAGTTTAGTAAGTTCAAACATATATCAAACAACGTAATCTGTTATATATATGTAACTGGGCTTGGTTATGGGAGTGGTGCATGTTATGCGGAAAAAAAAAAAAAAAAAAAAAAAAACCCTACTCTTTACATATTATGCAAACAGCCTAAACAAACTACTGTACTTTACATTTTATGCAAACAGCCTTATTTAGTTTAGTAAGTTCAAACATATGTCAAACAACGTAATCTGTTATATATATGTAACTGGGCTTGTTTATGGGAGTGGTATGTTATGCGAAATTGGTTCAAGTCGAAAGTCTACATGTGGTGCAACCGTGCAAGTGTGTTGAAATCTAGCTAAAATTAGTAATACAGTTTTAAAAAGTTTGATAACTAAGGGGTGTCTGAACGTACATACAAACAACAATAATACCCAATCGTGTTAGAGAAATGACGAGAGATAGCATATAGAAGTCATGATACCCCTACCTGAAAATAACGAGATTGATTTTGGAGAGGCATCAGGCAAATTTGTTAGAATGTATATGTGTACAATATATAACTAAGGTCTGTCTTAAGATCCGATTAATCCCAACACAGAATGGGCCTAGAACACAACGTACCTATGTTTGATGGTACTAGAATACTAGTACTCTAGTAGTATGTCTTTTTGTTATGTTTCTTCTTATTTTCTGTTTTTGGCGTTAAGAGCATTCGATACTCTCGTGTCGTGGAGGTGATGCCGTGGAGAAAAAGTGATGCCACGTCAGCAAAAATCTTTATGGCACCAGAAATTCCATGACACCATATTTTGGCTGTAGCCTTTAGCATCAGAAAATTCATTAAAAAAAACACATATTACATAAAATAAAATAAAAATGCATAAAAGTAAAAACCTAATACATAAACATAGAAATAAAAGCCTAGGTCGGTATGATACTTTGCCTATATTCGTGCTTGTTGGGCTTTCACGACCGCCGCATTGATTGGATCCATCTTGTTTGTTTCCATTTACAGCACTCGCATATTTTCGGCAACCCTTTGAGATTCATATAAAGTAACTCTCACTAGTGACTCTCGTTCGAGAACATTCATCTTTGCATTGTGGTCTACCTTTTAATGTTTTAATGTATTAAATGGAATAAAATAAAATAAGAACAGTCATATATACGTTTGGTAACGTTCGGATTTTCAGAAAATAAAATAAAATAAAATAAAATAAAATAAAATAAAAGACTACTGCGTGGGCTGGCCGCCACAACGCGAGCAGCCATGACGCCACCCACGGTGTGGTGCGCCGTTGGAAAAAATGGGCTTGTGGCCATGGCGCCACCCATGGCTCATGCTCTAAGAAAAGACTATCGAAACATGGTTTCATCTTTCATGTGATACTATCACATTGTATTGAGGGTGTGTTAATGGTGTACGAGTTCAATGAAATTATAGAGTGAAACAAATGGATTTAATTCTTTTTGACCTTTTAGCAACATACGTTTATTTTATATGATGCTGATAGAATTACTCCGTATTTCAATTTCAGAATCTTAACAATATTGTTTATATAGTAGTCAAAGATTAAAAACAAGTACCATGTGAGTTTTGTTTTATGGTGCCGAACATATAAACTTTAGAAAACTTCTAACATTCGCCACCTCTTAAAGACATTGCTAAATAGGTACTGTGGAAAGTTAATTGCAATTGTGTTTGAGGAATCTTAAAGAGTTTATGGTGATTATTATAGATTTTTATTTTGAAACTTAGTTGTTAAGCCAATTCTAAAAAAGTGTTATTATCAATATTCATAAACTTTACTGTCTTTGCCAAAAAATTCTTAAAAGTTCTTCGAAATCAACTAGAAACTTTTTTGAACATGATGGGTTTATTTAACATCTTTTTGTACTTTGCCATAAAACTTGTTTATCAAGATGAACTTGACTAGCTTATTTTTTTATTTATTTCAAGTCTCTAATTGCACCCCTTTAAAATATTAAAAAACTTCAATGAAATTTACTCATACCATTACATTCCCTATTTGGGGGCATAGATATCATAATCCTATATAACATATCATAACTTTTCATTTTTATAAAGTTTCCACACAATTCGGAAAACGGTACCGTCGTTTGATCCTATCAAACACAAAAAGATAAACTTTCGCATTTTATCACACAAAAAACCACAAAATAGCATCCGCGTGTAACTCACTCGCCACCGATCCTAACATTACACGTCATAACCTGCTCCCCAAGTAACCTATTCAACAACAATCTCGAACCTAAATTAATTACCATCCTACCCTTTAACCGACTTAACCTAAAACCCTAAACTCTCTATATATATACACATCCCTTGTTTCACCTCAAGCCATTTTTATTTTTATAACACATCTAAAAAGTTTACGCATTTTATAAATAAAAAAATGGTTGAGCTAGAAGAAGAATCTGTGGTGTTTCCTTTGGTTTTATACGATGGCGAAAGAGAAATCGACGTGGGTCACGTGAAAATTCGTGCATCGCTTGATTTTAAGCAGTTTCAAATGATGTTGAAGGAAACTATAGGTATATCGTATAATAACCTAACGACTTATTTTGTCGACAGTAATAAAACAAAGGTTTCTTCAGAGAGACGCAAGACTTTGGTCACAGGCAAAGTTAATTTCGGGGTTTTGATGCGAGAAAAAGATTGTTATTTTCTTGTCGTGTTGAAAAGGTCGAGAAGAGACCGAAGGAGGAAACCGAATAAAACGAGTGGTTTTGAGTATGCGTATAATCCTGCTAATGAGTATTTGATGTATTTGAATGATCTGATGATGAAAGAAAGCTATGTGAATAGTTTCATGAATTGGAATAACTGCGGATTTTATCCGCAGTTAAATATGAATTTTTCGGGATTTGTTGAAGGTGGACGGACTCGAGCATTGTGTGAGGAGTGTATGAAGGCGGAGAAGCATGGGATGAAGGCGGCGTTTCACTTTTGTGTTAATGATGATGTTGTTGCGGGTAGTTTTCGGTCTCCTGTAGGACCGATTTGTCGTCCGAGTAGATAACTTGTTCTCCAAGTTAGTGGTGTCGAGGAGATAACTTGCTCTCCAAGTTAATGGGTTTTGAAGCCTAAACATACTTTGGGCTTTTGGTTTAGTATTTGTGTAGGAACTAAAGTCACCCTTGGTTTAAATTTGTGACCAAAGGGACTCAAAGTTTGACTAGTATATATATGATTTATAGTATAAGATCTGATCAATTATAGATCATATTGATAGTTATGATCACTATTATTAACGCTGTGTTAAGTTAATCCTTTTATTTTTATTTTATTTTATTTTTTTTGTAAATTGATGTTCGATGATATTGATATGTCAATCCTATTAGCATTTCCTAGTCTTATTATATGTGATTTTGAAAGCATTGGGAGCTAATAAAAAATGTTGAGACGGGGGCACAAGTTTGATTTTAATAGTCAATTAGGAAAGTATATTAAACATAAATTTCTATTAGCAAAGCAAAGTATATTAACGTAACCATGTGTAATAACCAGTTTTGGAATTCAACAATATATTGATTGGAACGATTGTATATGATGATCTCGATCGTAGCAATATTTTGATAGTTGTGTTTTGGAGCGTCCCACTAATTCAGAGAATATGATACCTGAGAGTCGATTGCTTTTAAGTTTGGGTTCTTTCAAATGGTGTTAAGAGCCGTAGCTTTACGGGTGATGCAAAAGACCACTTAAAGAGAAAAGAAAGATAACTTTAGTGCTTTGGCCAAGACATGAATCCGCCGCCCCTAAATGAGCTGGAGCGCCACAACAAGGTGCAACAAGGATGCCGCCTAGGGAGTTTGAAGTAGTTTGCATTTCACCAACAATCGTAAACAGAGGAAAAAATGCGGCACCCCTATACTTTCAGGGGTTCCATGCCTCACTAATTATTGATGAGGATTAATTTCATACGGTTTTTAGAGATCATTTAAATTCTACACTTGTGTATATTTGATCATGTACTATCCAAATTTGCTTCTATTTAAGTTAACAATTGTTGTAAAGGTACAAGTTTTGGGCTCGATTGGACGAAAAAAAACGACAAATCCAATGATAAAGAATTTATTTGATAGATTTTTAAGGTGTCATTTAAGCCTAAAATCGTGTTTATATGATCAAATCGTTTCTTTTCGCATTTTAGGTATTTGGAGCTTAAGCATACCATTGCAGAAGCAATAGTAGCACTAAACTCATGCCACCCAGAAGTTTTAGGACTCAAACAATGAAGGAGAATGTGTACCAAAAACTTGTATTGAGGACACAGGAGAGCTTTTTGAAATTTTAAATTGTTATGCTTGCCCTCATACCAAAAAGTTTTTAAACCAGCAAAAATAGCAGAATTAGCAAGACAAGTAGTCTCTGTTTCATCATTTAAGAGAAGAGATTCCCTTATAGATGATTCAGTGATACGAACCTTTTGCCCATCTACTAAAGCACTGACATATTTTTCCCCATTCATAGATTTGACTTTAGCAGTAAGCCAAAACTGTTTGATGTAGGAAACAAATATAGTAGGATTCACAGTGAGTGCATACCTAAGAGAAGTAGCATTCAAAAATTTAACCATATCTGTGAGCCCTTCAGGAACCAACTCTTCATCCAAAACAACCACACTATTGTGTTGCTCTGCCCAGGTACGTACACAATCCATGAATTAGGGTTTAGGGAAATTGGGGATAATTGATTTTGACAATAATGGAGTGTTAGGGTTTGTGAAAACTTCAATTTGGAGCGTATAGAAACCAATTATGAAGATTAATTAGGTTTTAAACTGATTGGTAGAAGTTACACATATTACCCTTTCACTTACAACCGTAGCAGCATAACCCAGTCATCCACAACTAGCAGCAGAATGAAACAACTAGCAGCAGAGTGAAAATAAGCCAGCAGCAGAGTTGACTAATCAAACTTGGTCAAAAAGTCAATAACTCATAACAATTAATGCGCTTGATACTCCGAAATCCCTATAAAACCGGACGCAATCTTTTCCCTAATCCACCACAATCAAACCCTAATTACTATTAGAAACGCCAATCACACAATCAAATCTTCCAATCACCCAAATCAACTCATCAATAACAATGAAATCTTCACCCGAAATTATCAACATCTCATCCGATTCTTCTTCTGAAGATGATTCACCATTTGAAACATATGTCCCTCCCTTCCGTCCTCCTCACAATGGTTGTAGAACCAAGGAGCAAGCCAGAAAGAGGAAGCATGATCTTCCGGTCTTCAAAGATCTCCTACATTTGAATCAAACCCCAAGTACTTCGAGGGGTAAAGAGGTGATGTCCCCCAAGTCTCCATCGTCTTCAGAATCATCAGAAGACCCTGCTTGGATCCTAATCAGACCACCATCTCCCAAGGAGCTTGTTTCCCCCTTCATCTACACATCATCAGATGAGGATGAACCAGACTACAATCCACCATCCACTCCAGAAAGACCATCATCATCAAGGCCAAGATCCAAGACATCTACTAAAGCAAGAAAGACAAACCCTCCACTTCCTAAGGAGAGGAAGATTGTACTTGGACTGCCATGCCCTAGAAAATGATGTTTTAAGTCTTTTTATTGTAGGTTGTGATGTAGCAGTCTTTTGTTATTTCAGAACATGATGTGGATGTACTCTTTTGTTGAATGTACTCTTGTGATTGATGAATGAAATCCTTTGAATTTCTGTTTAATAACCTTGCAAATCATCAATTCTCAACTTATCATGCAAAATGTTAGTCCAAACACCACAAAGTATACACGAAAATATACTAGCAGTAGAGTAAAATAGCAGCAGAGTACATTGCAACTTAATCACTTGCTTCTTAAGAAGCAGCAGAAACAGATGAACAATCAGCACAAGACCTTTACACTTTTTACAAAAACAATAAGAGATAAGTTTTTCAAAGATTAATCATACCAATGTTTGCAATTAAGAATTGAAATCTTCCTACATCAAAGTGTTTAGTGAGAAGATCAGCAACATTGTTATCAGTATGAATTTTGACAATTTGAATTAACTTCTTTTCATAGCAATCCCTTATGAAATGATGTCTTATCTCAATATGTTTTGTTTTTGAATGAAAAACAACATTTTTAATTATGCAAAGTGTGCTGTTGTTATCAATATGAATTTTGGTGTTCATGAAATTGTACCCATAATCCAGTAGTTGATTTTGCATCCATAGCACTTGACCACATCAACTTGAAGCAGCCACATACTCAGCTTCAGTTGTAGAATTTGCAACCACTGTTTGTTTCTTGCATTGCCATGACACCAATCTGTTTCCAAGAAATTGACAACCTCCAGTTGTAGACTTTCTATCCAAGCAAGCACCAGCATAGTCACTGTCTGAATATGCCACCAAATCAAAAGGTGAATCCTTAGGATACCATAGGCCCAATTTAGGTTGATGCCTTAGATACCTAAAAATTCTCTTCACTGCATTGAGATGTGATTCTTTGGGACAAACTTGGAATCTTGCACAGGCACATACAGCAAACATGATATCAGGCCTTGATGCTGTAAGACACATCAATGAGCCAATCATAGACCTGTACAAGTGAACATCTACTTCTTTTCCATTTTCATCCTTCAACAAAAGGTTTGTTGGTATCCATGGTTGTCTTAGCAGGTTTAGCATCTTCAAATCCAAACTTCTTCAAGATGTCTTTTATATACTTATCCTGACTGATAAATATGCCATCTTTCTTTTGAACCACCTGTAGTCCCAAGAAGAAGTTGAGTTCTCCCATTGAACTCATTGCAAACTTATCCTTCATAAGCTTCTCAAAATCAACACACATTGCCCTGTTTGTTGAACCAAAGATGATGTCATCAACATAGATTTGTACCAGCAAAATATCATCCTTTTGTCTTTTGAGAAACAAAGTCTTGTCAATCTTTCCTCTATTGAACCCAGAGTCTAACAAATATGTTGACAAGGTATCATACCAAGCTCTGGGAGCTTGATGTAGTCCATACATTGCTCTATTCACCTTGTAAACTTTGTCAGGATAATCAGGGTCCTCAAAACCTGGTGGTTGAGACACCTAAACTTCTTCTGTAATGATCCCATAAAGGAAAGCACTCTTGACATCCATCTGATACACCACAAAATCTTTGAATGAAGCATAAGCCAAGAATAGTCTAATGGCTTCTATCCTTGCCACTGGTGTAAATACCTCATCATAGTCAAGTCCTTCTTGTTGTGTGTATCCTTGAGCTACTAATCTAGCTTTATTTCTGATGACTATCTCTCTTTCATCTCTTTTACATCTGAAAACCCATTTAGTACCAATAACTCTTTTTCCATTTGGCAAATCAACCAAAGTCCATACTTCTTGTAGCTTAAATTGCAGAAGCTCATCTTGCATTGCTTCCACCCAACTAGCTTCTTGTAGGGCTTTGTAAGTATTCTTGGGTTCAATTTGAGACAGAAAGCAGGCAAACAAGCAATTTTGTAGATCTTTATGACTATTTCTTTGATGCAGAGATCTAGCAAAGAAACTTTGATGTTGAAGATCTTTGAGCTCTTTAGTCATTTTCCTTGTTTGTACAGATGATTGAGGATCACTTAGAATTTGTTCTTTTGGATGATTCTTGTGAACTCTTGTAGTAGTAGTGGGACTAACAGGAATATTTAGTTCCAAATTAGTATAGTCTACTTCAGCTCCAAATAATTTACCAACAAGAGCTTCATCATCTGTGTCATCATAGATATTCTCTAGAGGAGGCATATTTGGATCTTCAGGATAGTTTGTATCATCAAAAGGTTTATCCTGAGTACCCAAAGAAGGAAACTGTGATGGAGAAGCTGAGTGAGTAGGCTTAGCAGCAGAATAAATAGAAGTAGTAGTTGCTTGTTTTGGTCTAGCAGTAGAGTCTTCTGAGTTAGCAGTAGAGTCTTCTAGTCTAATTGGAGAGTCAACAACAACTTCTTTTGGAGCTTCATTGGGTATCTTTTCTGCATCAATAGGAGTTACAACATCTGCTTGAGCTTCCTTAGGTTTCTCTGGAGGAACATCATCTTCTTGTGTATCTTGATTTTGCTGTAAAGGTATGAAAGTAGGACCAACCTTCAGTTTCTCAATCAAAACAATGTCTTCTTGTGGTTTGTTAGTGTCAACACTAGCAATAACAGGTACATAATTCATTGTCTTGGTTAGGATGTCAACATCAAACATCCATTCAGGTCCTTTTCCTGCAGCATTAGATGTGTTCTCACTAAACTTGATATGCAAATTCTCCTCTACATGTTTGGTTCTCTTGTTATATACTCTGAAGGCTTTACTGTAAACAGAGTAACCAACCAAATTTCCTTCATCAGCTTTCTCTTCAAACTTGCCTAACTGATCTTTAGTGTTCAAAATAGTGACATGACATCCAAATGGCTTAAGAAAATCAATCATTGGTTTCTTCCCATGAAAGAGCTCATATGGAGTTTTGTTGTGAGGCTTCACTACCTTACTCCTGTTCTGCACAAAACAAGCAGTGTTTACAGCTTCAGCCCAAAAAGGTATAGGTAGTTTAGAATCAGCTAACATTGTTCTTGCAGCCTCAATAAGTGTCCTATTTCTTCTCTCTGCAACACCATTCTGCTGTAGAGTTCTTGCAACACTATACTATCTTAAAATGCCTTTTCCCACACAGAATTGGTTCATCACACTATTCTTGAACTCAGTACCATTGTCACATCTTATAATCTTCACTTTGTGGTTGTGCAGATTTTCAACTCTTGTAATGAATTCTTTAAGTACCTCTGGGGTTTCATCTTTAGTGGCTAAGAAAAACACCCAAGTGAACCTGCTGTAGTCATCTGTGACAACTAGGCAATATGACTTCTTATTCAAACATTTCACAAAAACAGGCCCAAATAAATCCATGTGTAGCAAATGCAAGGGCTCTATATTTGTATTCACAGTCTTTGACTTGAATGAGACTCTGTGTTGTTTTCCCTTCTGACAAGCAATACAAGTATCACAATTTTCAAACAACTTTGTGGGCATTCCTCTCACCAGATTTCCTTTCACCAACTTATTCATTGTCTTATAGTTCAAATGCCCAAGTCTTCTATGCCATAATTTGGACTCATCAACAGTGGCTTTTGCAATCAGACAAGTTAAAGCTCTTTTGGGAACTATGTTCTTAATATGGTCACTGTATATATTTTCATTCCTAGGGACCTTCAATAGCACAAACTTATCATTTGGCAATTGAAAATCAGGAGAAAGGATCATACATTCAGTGTCTGTAAAAAGAACAAAATTCCTTTTGTCACACATTTGTAAAACACTAAAGAGGTTAAACTTAAGACCTTTCACAAGAAACACCTTCTCAAAGTCCAAAGTCCCAGTCTTTAAAGTGCCTCTACCAATAATCTTTCCACCTTTTGGATCATTCCCAAAAGCAACATAGCCACCATCAAAAGCCTCAAAATCTTCAAGCTGAGACTCATCCCCTGTCATATGTCCAGAGCATCCACTATCAACTATAACCATGTCTTTAAGCTCATCCAGTAGATTACCCTGCACATGAAAATAGAGAAATTAGTTTCTCTTGGGGACCCAAGCCATTACTGACTTGGATCTGCCTTGTGCATCAACATAGTTAAATTTCTTTAAATTACTTGATGCACTGCTGGTTTTGGAAACATTGTTTGTAACATTTGATTTTGGTTTCCAAACCCAACAAGCTGAGGCCTTAACAGCATAAAAATGATTTCCAACAACTGTATTTGAAAAAACTTTTGGCCCAGAAGTAGAAAGTTTTGTACTAGCAGCAGATTGCTTACTAGCAGCAGAGTGCTTACTAGCAGCAGAGTGCTTACTAGCAGTAGAGCCAGCAACAGAACCAGTTGTGTTTTTAAAAGCACCATTTGATTTAGCAGCATAAATTGATCTAGTTGCACCAGATCTTAACAACACAGCCCTAGGAATCATGTTTCTATTTGGATGAGAGTGAGTATTCCGATTAACATATTTGTGATTCACCCTAGAGTATTGATTCCAAACAGGTTTCTTGTGGTCAGGACAGCTATTAATCAAATGTTCAAAGCTACCACACTTATAACAAGCCTTTTTCTTTAATTGAAACTCACTACCTAATTTGTTTGAAACTAGGTTATTAAAGTTTCTCTGATTACCCCTAGGCTTATTATTGAAACCATTCATTCTTTCTCTATAAATCTCTTTATACTCAACCATTCTCCTAGAGATACCTTGACCTAGCACAGGTTTCACAAACTTCACTTGTTTAATTTTAGGTTCAACTTTTTCAATCTTAGCAGGAATTTCTTCCTTTACTACATTATGTTCTGGTTCAACCTGTTCTTGTTCCCCATCACTATCTGAGTACCAATCTTCAATAATGGGAGCATTAGGAAATTTTCTACCCTCTACCTTAGGTGTTTCTAAGACACTTGTACTAGACTCACCTAATGGTTTTTCTATGTTCAGCTCACTAATGAAGGACAATTCTTTTCCTGGTGGAGCATAGGCACTCTTAACAGGAGGAGCAACCTCATTGTAACCTATTCCACTTCCTTTCCTCATTATTGTACTCTCAATAGATTTATTAACCAAATCAGAAGCATATTGTTGTTTGTTTACTCTTACTATATGTTTTTCTTTTTCAGCAAGAGCTGCATCTCTATCTTTTTTTGCTTCTTCTAATTTATTTTTAAGAAACTCAATTTCACTGTTTTTCTTAAAATCTCAACATCTTGTTGGTTAATTCTATCTACATATTCCATCTCACACTCTTTTAAGTACTCAAGTCTTCTTTCAACATTTTGAATACCTACTTTGTAACCTAAGTTATCAAGTTTTAGGTTTTCAACTTCTTTATTTAGACTTTCATTCCTAGACTTAAGTTCTTCAATAGTGTCAGCACAAGACTTAAAAGAACACACAGATAAATCAGAATCATTTGATACCTGAGAGTCAGATCCAGAAGATGATGATGAATAAGCCATTAGTGCAAAGTTATGCACTTCAGGCTTGACTTGAGCCACCAAGGAATAATTTGGTTCTTCATCAGCCAAATCACTCTAATCATATTCTCCCAATCCATCACAAGACACCAATGCAGTAGTAGTATTCTTTGTCTCTTCAGTCTTCTTAGATGCTTCACCATTTTTCTTTGGAGCTCTACATTCTCTGGCAAAGTGACCCTTCCTGTTACAGTTGTAACATTCTATCTTTGATTTGTCAAAGCCAACATTTTCTTTAGGTCTATACTTAATCTCTTTTCCAGTTCTTTTCCAGAATTTTCTAGCCCTTAAGGTCAACATGGCCATTTGCCATTTAAGATCCATCTCTTCAAGATCATCTTGATCAAGGTGATCCAGATCTTGATTAAGTGCCTGTGACCTTATACTTGATGTTAGATCAGCTAAGAGTGCACATAAAGCCATATCACTAGTGGAGTTATTATCATGAGAACTAGCAGCAGATACATCAGCAGTAGATACTCCATAAGCAGCAGAGTGAGATTCTTTAGACCCCTTTGACTTTGAAGATACAAAAGCAAGATTTTGTGAACCAGAAGCAGATGAAGTAGATAATTCTGGTTCATACACTCTTAAATTGTTATAGAGGCTTTCCAACTTCATGGTTTCAAAGTCAGGCTTATTCCTCCAAACAACAGTGTGCATACTCCATTCAGGTGCAAGACTTCTGAGAAACTTGAGATTCACATCTTCTTGTGGAACCACATAGCCAACAAGCTTTAGATGACTGACAAGTTGATTGAGCCTGTTGTAGGTGCCAATAATCTTCTCTCTACTTTCAGCAGTGAAGTTCTCAAACTGATGCTTCAACATATTCTTCCTTGACTTCTTGGTAGCATCATTCCCTCCAAACCTGAATTCAATGGCATCCATTAATTCTTTAGCAGTCTCACAACTCTCAAAGTCCAACTGAAACTCATTAGGTATTCCCATCAAGAGAATACTGTGAGCCTTGATCTCCATCTTCCTTACAGAGTTCTCTTCAGCAGACTTGATTGGTATATCTTTACCATCAGGGCCTTTCTTTGGTAAAGAGTCACCATTCATGATCACATTCCACATGTTAAAGTTAATCATGCGAATGTATTGTCGAATTCTCATCTTCCATAGCTCATATTCACCAGGGTTGAGCATTGGAACCTTTGAAGCAGTCGCCATATGTGTGTCATCACCCATCTTCAGCAGTTGATTAGGAACAACAAACTTGCAAAGAACAGTTTCTTCTTGATTACTGTCACAACTCGTAAATTCTGGTCTTTTCCCGAACTTTCACATTTACTATTCATCGGTTACTATTCATCGATCACTATTCATCATTTTACTATTCATCTTTTTCGGAGTCAGTTTGATATTCTGAGAAGCGTTTCAAAAATTTTACTATTCATAAAACACTATTCACCTCCGGAGAAAATTTATCGTTTATGCGTGAGTTGCGTCATTTCTGTATACGTACGGTTATTTACCTAATAAACGTTATCTTATGAACTATTATTTTACATAATTGATCCGACAATCCCAACTATGGTCCTAACATATTTTCATACTCATAATAATAATATAAAAATTATATTATTAATTTACCCGGTGTTTTCAAATCAACTGTTTCGTTTTCCGGTCAAAACTTATAACTCCGTCGGTTTGCGATATTTCAACCCGATAATTATTTTAACACCCGATTATCATCAGGAATATTATTTTACAACTTTTACAACTTCGTCGTATTTTATTTCACCTCGTTAACATTTATTTTGAATTAACTCGGTACCCGATATCACCCAATGTACACTTAAACTAAACAAACACTTCCAACATTTGGACAACCTCATTTATTGAGCCACCAACAAGCTCCCCTTTTCCCTCCTTGTTTCCCTCCCTTTGCCCCCCCTATGACCAACTTTTTGACCAAAGACCATATATATAAACTCCATTTCTCACATTTCTTCAAAAACAACAACATAAACTAGCAACAAATCCCTTTCTTTCTCTCTTGGGGTGGATCGGTCAAGAACAACCAACAAGAAGAAACCATGGATTTTTGAAGATCAAGTGTTAATCTAGTTCCTTTAGTTGTCCTTGTTTGAGTTTTGTGATAAAACTCAAGGTTTCTTACATAGTTTCATCCAAACCTCCTCACATCATCATGTAAGCTCAAGAACATCTTTCTAATCTTTTCATACTTTCATTTTTCTAGTTTCATGTTGTTTATTCAAGATCTCTATGCATATGTTAGTTTATACCACTCATTTATATATATATCTAACTTTTGAACTCTAAAAATGGATTATAGTTAGATCCTTGTTAGATCCACTAGATTGATGATGTTTAGGAACCCATGACACCCTAAGAAGGTGTATGGTAAGATTAGACTAGATTTGTGGTGATTGAAAGTGGTTTGGTTGGATTAGAAACTAGTTTGGAACATTAAAAATGGATTCTAAACATATATAAAAACCTGCTGTCCCTTTTTGGAAAACGTGGAAAGATCAGGGGCAAGGGTGTAACTTTTGACCAAAGATTTAGAAAATACTCTCCGATACGAAACTATAGCCGAAAACGGGGATAAAAACGAGTTAATAACGAAGGAGATACGCTAAAAACGAGTTTAACGACGAAAACTATTTTTCTGAAAATCCTTTGCTGATGAACAGTTGTCACGACTGTTTCGAGGCGTAAAACTAAATCTAGCCATCCCGACTTATCAAAAATATGTTAGTATGTTGTCCCATGATTCCGGGAATATAAAGAACATAGAAAACGGGCTTATAACGACTAAGATATACACGTTTGAAACTAGACGAACTATATATATTTTTGACAGCTTTTCTAATAGAGAATATTTTGCGCACTAAACAATATACTTACACCAAACGAACAATGGAGAACCGTCCTTCCTAGCCGTTGAGGCACGTACCATCAAAAGTTTATTAACCCATCAATGAGATGACATCTCAAGGTTTTCAAAACGCCAAGACCAAACACTAACACTTTATATATTATTACACGACTAGTCTTTACGAAGCTAATTGGGCTTATTTTCACCAAGTATCGGAAAACATTGAATTTCAACGATAACTATTATTTTCAAAATACGAGTGGTATAGACTTCATGTGCATGTGCATTCATTACATCCTTTCATGATCTAAGTAGATCACTATCATTCATATTAGGTTGCGGTTAGAGATCGAACCTCATTTCTGTGTATCCACTTTTGTCATCGTAGCTATCGCACCAGGTGAGTCATAGCCCCACTTTTACTCTTTATACTTGTTTTAACACTTTGGGGGAAGATACATGCTCAACTATTTGCCTACTAGTATAACTACTCAAAACATACTTTCTTGATATTTAAAACATTTATACTTGTTTGTCTTATACTTGATTATACTTATACTTGATTTTATACATACGTGATTGTGTTATACTTAACTGTGTTATACTTACTTGATACTTGAAACGTTTAAACTTTTATGCTTTGGGAAACGACACCCAGTAAACTTTTATGCTTTGGGAAACGGCACCCAGTAATCTGTCAAAGGAGAGGTATTGATAGTACTATTATGGGGAAACACCCCCCACCCAAGTCCAAAACAGAGGCGACGTTGGGTGACAGGTACTATTTGGGATGGTGGTTCCCCGCCTTTGTGTCTATACTTGACCTTAGGTGAATATAATCCTGAGAAACTATATATTGTAGCAGTGGGTTGTAAACACACAGGTTACAAGGCTCTTATGGCGGGACTTGTAACTGAGTGGATTTATGATGCCTTTGCTGGGAAACCTACATACATATGCATAAACTTTATTTGTTAAACAAACTCTATGAACTCACCAACCTCGTGTTGACACTTTAGCATGTATTTTCAGGTTTTAATCTATGGCACGCTACAGGAGGTTTTGGCAGGGCATGGCATGGTCATAGAAGACTCTGATTATTTATATGGGGACCATTTTAAACTATTTTAAGGGCCTACTTCCGCACTACTTTTAACAATGTAAATACAATATTTTGACTTAACTATTTTATTCTAAATGATTGAAGTGAAAACCATTTTTGAACTTGTGTTGTAATATCAATTGAGTTACACCCCAGCTACACGTATGCTTTCGCTGGACCCGATTTTGGGGGTGTGACAGATTGGTATCAGAGCTCTGGCTATAGCGAACTAAGTGTTTTTAAAACCTAGACTATAGCTACTTTTACGAAAAACTTAACCCTATGACCGTCACGTGCCTGCCTGCCAAGATGATGCCTCACTTGTGGTTTGTTGCTGACTTAGGTGATGAGATTTGCGTCTCATTATCAGATATAGTATATTCACTTATTCTAGTTGATTACTATAATTATCTTTCATATAAGCATGTTCACGTATCATATATGTCACCCTGGTATGTATCTCCTTGTATAGTCTCATCATTTGACCTCGAGTTTGGTCACCTGCCTTAGTCTTTCTGTACGTCTTGGTAGTATAACTGAGCTGAGTATTTCAAAATTCATGGAACCTCGGTGGAATATAGACTAGTCACCTATATTCAACCCGGGATAGTGGGACATAGGCTGACTACCTATATCCGACTCAGAAATGAATTTTGCAACACTGAGAATGGTTATAATAAAATCTTGTCTGTATTGGATCCTCTACTCAATTTCCGAATGCTTCATTTATGTGTGTGTATACCCTCGTTGTCAGAACGCTTATACTTTTCCTCACCTCGTCAACCGCCGCCTGGAAACACGTCAACTGGTCATTTCATCTCATGAATCTTCACCTTTATAACACTTCGGAGACCAACGTTAACTGAACTTCGGGACGAAGTTCCCTTAAGGGGTAGAGACTGTCACAACTCGTAAATTCTGGTCTTTTCCCGAACTTTCACATTTACTATTCATCGGTTACTATTCATCGATCACTATTCATCATTTTACTATTCATCTTTTTCGGAGTCAGTTTGATATTCTGAGAAGCGTTTCAAAAATTTTACTATTCATAAAACACTATTCACCTCCGGAGAAAATTTATCGTTTATGCGTGAGTTGCGTCATTTCTGTATACGTACGGTTATTTACCTAATAAACGTTATCTTATGAACTATTATTTTACATAATTGATCCGACAATCCCAACTATGGTCCTAACATATTTTCATACTCATAATAATAATATAAAAATTATATTATTAATTTACCCGGTGTTTTCAAATCAACTGTTTCGTTTTCCGGTCAAAACTTATAACTCCGTCGGTTTGCGATATTTCAACCCGATAATTATTTTAACACCCGATTATCATCAGGAATATTATTTTACAACTTTTACAACTTCGTCGTATTTTATTTCACCTCGTTAACATTTATTTTGAATTAACTCGGTACCCGATATCACCCAATGTACACTTAAACTAAACAAACACTTCCAACATTTGGACAACCTCATTTATTGAGCCACCAACAAGCTCCCCTTTTCCCTCCTTGTTTCCCTCCCTTTGCCCCCCCTATGACCAACTTTTTGACCAAAGACCATATATATAAACTCCATTTCTCACATTTCTTCAAAAACAACAACATAAACTAGCAACAAATCCCTTTCTTTCTCTCTTGGGGTGGATCGGTCAAGAACAACCAACAAGAAGAAACCATGGATTTTTGAAGATCAAGTGTTAATCTAGTTCCTTTAGTTGTCCTTGTTTGAGTTTTGTGATAAAACTCAAGGTTTCTTACATAGTTTCATCCAAACCTCCTCACATCATCATGTAAGCTCAAGAACATCTTTCTAATCTTTTCATACTTTCATTTTTCTAGTTTCATGTTGTTTATTCAAGATCTCTATGCATATGTTAGTTTATACCACTCATTTATATATATATCTAACTTTTGAACTCTAAAAATGGATTATAGTTAGATCCTTGTTAGATCCACTAGATTGATGATGTTTAGGAACCCATGACACCCTAAGAAGGTGTATGGTAAGATTAGACTAGATTTGTGGTGATTGAAAGTGGTTTGGTTGGATTAGAAACTAGTTTGGAACATTAAAAATGGATTCTAAACATATATAAAAACCTGCTGTCCCTTTTTGGAAAACGTGGAAAGATCAGGGGCAAGGGTGTAACTTTTGACCAAAGATTTAGAAAATACTCTCCGATACGAAACTATAGCCGAAAACGGGGATAAAAACGAGTTAATAACGAAGGAGATACGCTAAAAACGAGTTTAACGACGAAAACTATTTTTCTGAAAATCCTTTGCTGATGAACAGTTGTCACGACTGTTTCGAGGCGTAAAACTAAATCTAGCCATCCCGACTTATCAAAAATATGTTAGTATGTTGTCCCACGATTCCGGGAATATAAAGAACATAGAAAACGGGCTTATAACGACTAAGATATACACGTTTGAAACTAGACGAACTATATATATTTTTGACAGCTTTTCTAATAGAGAATATTTTGCGCACTAAACAATATACTTACACCAAACGAACAATGGAGAACCGTCCTTCCTAGCCGTTGAGGCACGTACCATCAAAAGTTTATTAACCCATCAATGAGATGACATCTCAAGGTTTTCAAAACGCCAAGACCAAACACTAACACTTTATATATTATTACACGACTAGTCTTTACGAAGCTAATTGGGCTTATTTTCACCAAGTATCGGAAAACATTGAATTTCAACGATAACTATTATTTTCAAAATACGAGTGGTATAGACTTCATGTGCATGTGCATTCATTACATCCTTTCATGATCTAAGTAGATCACTATCATTCATATTAGGTTGCGGTTAGAGATCGAACCTCATTTCTGTGTATCCACTTTTGTCATCGTAGCTATCGCACCAGGTGAGTCATAGCCCCACTTTTACTCTTTATACTTGTTTTAACACTTTGGGGGAAGATACATGCTCAACTATTTGCCTACTAGTATAACTACTCAAAACATACTTTCTTGATATTTAAAACATTTATACTTGTTTGTCTTATACTTGATTATACTTATACTTGATTTTATACATACGTGATTGTGTTATACTTAACTGTGTTATACTTACTTGATACTTGAAACGTTTAAACTTTTATGCTTTGGGAAACGACACCCAGTAAACTTTTATGCTTTGGGAAACGGCACCCAGTAATCTGTCAAAGGAGAGGTATTGATAGTACTATTATGGGGAAACACCCCCCACCCAAGTCCAAAACAGAGGCGACGTTGGGTGACAGGTACTATTTGGGATGGTGGTTCCCCGCCTTTGTGTCTATACTTGACCTTAGGTGAATATAATCCTGAGAAACTATATATTGTAGCAGTGGGTTGTAAACACACAGGTTACAAGGCTCTTATGGCGGGACTTGTAACTGAGTGGATTTATGATGCCTTTGCTGGGAAACCTACATACATATGCATAAACTTTATTTGTTAAACAAACTCTATGAACTCACCAACCTCGTGTTGACACTTTAGCATGTATTTTCAGGTTTTAATCTATGGCACGCTACAGGAGGTTTTGGCAGGGCATGGCATGGTCATAGAAGACTCTGATTATTTATATGGGGACCATTTTAAACTATTTTAAGGGCCTACTTCCGCACTACTTTTAACAATGTAAATACAATATTTTGACTTAACTATTTTATTCTAAATGATTGAAGTGAAAACCATTTTTGAACTTGTGTTGTAATATCAATTGAGTTACACCCCAGCTACACGTATGCTTCCGCTGGACCCAATTTTGGGGGTGTGACAATTACAACTTCTAGATCACAAGCTCTGATACCACTTGTTGATCCCGGTTGAGCAAACGATCTTATATAGAAGTTGACTTAAAGTAAATATTTAAGCTTGAGTGCGGAAAGTAAAAGCTTAACTTAAGAAGAATAATTCTCTATCAACACTTCAATATTATTAATACGAGCACTCAACAATGCTAGGGTTTTACAACCTTGAAGTGTAAACGAAACTTAACAACCCGTACATAATCTAACCCTAGGATCCTCCTTTTATAGGCCAAGGAGTCCTACTAGGTTTACAATAACTTTCTAATCAAGATAAGAATATTCTAGACGTGTAAGATATACACTCAATCTATTCTATAATTATCTACTACAAATACATGCTTATCACTTCAGCAGTAGTTTCCTTCAGCAGTATTTTCATCAGCAGCACTTTGTCATCAGCAGCAGAATCATTTACTCTAGCAGCAGTTTCATCATAGCAGCAGTTTCACTCAGCAGCAGAACTCAAAACCCAACACCCAACATCAATTAATAACAAACCATCAATCAATAATCAATAACTAGGTTTCACTACATCTAAGCAAACACAAATAAACCTAGCCTAGCATGTTAAAAGAAAGACAAGCGTAAGATAGAATCAAACAACACATAGACATATTGAATGATTGATAGATTACTTATCTTCAATCAAACATGGAAGAGACAAGGGTATGAAACCCTTAAAAACTTCTGAAATTCGACCTAGGGTTTGTGTGACAAAGTTCCTCTCCAAAGTTGCACACTAATGAATGAAAAATCAAAAACTATATATAGATTTACAAGGGTGACGGCGTCACCTTTTGATGGTTGACGCCGTCATCTCGCCGCGGCTAGTGTTTCTTGTCGCCCAAACCAACTTCTTGACGCCGCCACTTTATAAGGATTCTGGGCCGTCACGCTTTAGAGTTGCACGTGACGGCCTTCTTCTGGCAAAGGGTGACGCCGTCACGTATTAATGCCCAAATAGTCTTCTGGCACGTCAAGTGTAAAAGTAACTTCCACCTCTTGTCACAAAGGCTGATGCCGTCCCTTAGGAATGGGTGATGCCGTCAGGTGTAATTTCCAGCTTGGATTCTTGACTTTGTCGTTTTCTTCACTTTTTGCTCCAAAAAGGTCCAAAATGCTATGTTTTTCAGAATTCTCTTCAAAAGTACCGAAAATGACAAAATTAACGATTTAGGGTAATAATTGATCATATTATCAAGACTTAAGGCTTAAATGACTCCTTAAAAGCGTAAAAAATTTCGCCTCATCAAAAACCTAGTTACTGATTATTGTTGCGTTGTCTATTGTTTAGTTGATTGCTTCATGTTAGGCTAAGAAAACTGGCTGACCTCCTTTGTGTAACTAGTTTGAACATCTTAGAAAATGTAATCTTATGTCTAATATAGGTTTTTATCGTTGTATTTAGTGCGTAAGATGAGGTTTATGATCCTATGATTGGGTAATTGACTTACGGTTGTAGGTGAAATTGATATTCATAGAGTTGGGGAAGGTAGCACACCCCCACGACTGGTATTCAGGAATACAACGCTTTAACTAAAACAACTGCATTGTGACATTCAACAATTCAATAAAAGATAACTAAGGAGTAATTAAGTCTAAGTAAACACGTTCGTCTTATTATAAGTAGTTTATCACTTTTACTTTTCTGTTATTTTAATTTTTGTTATTTATAAGTAGCTTTTGGGTTAGTTGACTAGCAACTAATTCCGCCCACTCATATAAAAACTGAGATTTTTACTTGCTTTTATAAAATATAAAAATACAAAAAGAATCATCCCTTACCTTTAGGCTTAAATTTTCATACACTTCAACCTAACGACACTATTCCCCTAGAGAACGATCCATCCCCGGACATACTTATACTACACTACAACGACCAGGTACACTGCCTAGAGGATTTCAAGCTTCTCGAGATCCCTTGAGAAGTAAAACCTTTTGCGTGGCCGCAATCCTCGCATCATCCAGCATGTGGCCGACGTTTGTGACAAGGTTACCTGAATGTGACCACCCAGTATGTGGAGACAACCTCCCATGATGCCATCAGATGTACATTGACGACGTCACAGCCATAAGGTGACGCCGTCATACAAAGGCGGTAGACAAACAAAACACTAATTTAACGGTGAGCAGATGACGTGTTGGCGTTACATCATGAAATCTGTAAATACGAACACATATTTTTCATTATTGGGTGTGTTACTTTAGAAAACTTTCATACCCGAACCCTTGTCATTTTCTATCAGTTTTGGTGGTTTTTTTGGCCATTGAAAACTCATGTATTATTGAGATAAGTTATTTAATCAATCATTCAATCATGTTTTATCTTAATTATTTGATTTATTCTAGTGCTTGTTCCTCTATTACCATACTAGGCTAAATTAATTAGTATTTACTTAGGATTGTATGAAACCTACTTATTAATATCGATGGTATGTACACCAGGAATTGGAATACTGGCTATGTCTCTTATTTTGGCTTGCACGTCCAATAAAACGTGTCTAGTTAATGCTTATGTCTTAGGTTATTAGCTACGAAGGGTATTTATTGCGTGAATTAGTTATTGGGTAGGTTATTGACATTCAGATAGGTGTCACTCCCTTAGGCTAGTGCATAGACGTGGGACTGACCAACCCGTAATAGGTAATAAGGAATACTTCACACATGTTGTCCCATATTTATAATAAATTAAGCATAAACTAGAGAAAGAGAGAGTAGGTGTGTACAATATCTAACTAGAGAGAGAAAAAGTTAAGAATGAGATGAGAATATTATTAAAACACACAAACCTTCACAAGTGAGACTTGTAAAGGTATTTATAGCCTGATGCATGGGATTACGCCTACGCAAAAGGTTTTACCTCTTGAGGGATCTCGAGAAGCTTGCAACCCCCACCAGGTAGTGTACCTGACCGATTTAGTATAGTGTATTGGCAAATACCGGGGATTGATCGTTCTACATGGGGAATAGTGTTTGTTAGGATTGAAACCTAATCTAACTAGGTCTAGAGGTGAGGGGTGATTCTTTTTGTATTTTTATATTTTATGGAAAGCAAGTAAAAATCTCGGGTATTGGAAGAGTGTGCGGAATTAGTTGCTAGTCAACTAACCCAAATAACTACAAATTAAACTAATGCGCAAGAAAAGTAAATTAAGGTTCTACAAGGGAAGTGAAGCGTGTCTACCTATGATGTGTTACTCCTTGCTATCTATCCAATTCTACCTATTGAATGTTAACCTTGTTTAAATTGACGGGTTGCATTCCTTAATACCATTCGTGGGGCCGTGTACGATCTTCCCCAACTCTATAAGCTTCTACCTCTTCCTATGTCGAGCCGACAACTAGATCCTAACACGGCCTCCTTAGTAGTCACTTATGCATTAAATACAACCATTAAAATCTTAGTACACATCCAATTCATGTTTCTTAAGACGTTCAAGCATGTTACCAATGGGAGATTAGCCATTTTTCTTAAGCCTAACATCGATTATCAATCAATCAAACAAGAGACAATAGGAAACAAGAATTATAAACTAAACCAATTAGACCTATCGAAGTGTCACACCTTAATTGATGAAGATAGACACAAACATCAACAAGGAATCAATAAGATCTAATTAATTATATACAAGTTTCACACAATCATAAGTAAACACAAGGTGAATTAGCCAAGCATAATTAATGGAGAACAATCAACAATAATGATAATTGAAGACATAACATAAGATTGAATCAATAAACAAACCATTACAAGATGTTTATGGAGTGATTAAGACCCTTTAAGTTGCTGGAAAAACACCTACCCTAACCCTAGAATCGGACTTAAGGTTTGGGGCTTACAAAAAATGAAGTTATAATGCTGTATTTATAGGCAAACTTTCTACCGGCCAAGGTTGATGGCGTCAGCCCTAAAGAATGATGGCGTCAGCCTGCCGCTTACACCAAATTGAAGATCTTTTCGTCCTCTTTGCGTGGCCTTTTGAATCACCTAAATCCGAGTTCGTATGCAAAAGATATGGCCAAAACAATAACAACTTCTTCTCGCGCAAGTTGTGATTGCCTTGATCAACATGTGACGGTTTCACTAAGATTTCTTCGTCACTCTGACGTCATCACTCTATGGATTTTGACATTGTCAGGTTCATTCCTGACGCCGTCACTTTGTATGTAGTCTAGGCCTTCACGCCTTGTGATAACACGTGACGCCGTCACGTTATAGATCTTCAAAAACCTTCTGGCGCGTCAAGTATAATTAATTTCTCACCTCTTGTCTTTAAGGGTGACGCCGTCAGCTTGTAAAGCGTGACGCCGTCAAGTACTGTGTAGCATGATTTCTTGACTTTGTCGTTTTCTTCACTATTTTGCTTCAAAAACGTCCAAAATGCTTCCTTTTTCCAGAATTCCTCTCAAAAGTACCTAAAATGACAAAAGAAACGATTTAAGGCAATATTTGATCATATTATTACGACTTAAGGCTTAAATGACCCCTTAAAAGAGTAACACTTTTCGCCTCATCAAATATCCCTACACTTGGGATTTGCATGTCCTCAAGGAAATGAGCTTTTCCACCAATAAAAATACAAGTTAGGGGTCATTTAACATTAATATAAAAGTAATTACAACAAATGATCGTTCTACCTTAGTCAAAACAAGCACGTAAATTATACACTAGCACCTCACATTAAGTGTTTGGATACTCTCATCTCTCGGGTGTTGTAAATTTATATCATAATTGGAATGGAGAAATATCACTCATTACCTGTCATAGCAAATAGATTACCATAGGCTTGGGAAAGGATCAAAACTTCCACCACTTCGGCAAAAGCACCTAGGAAAACTATCAAAGAGGGCTTTTCAAGGGTTATAATGTTAGGTGTAGGGATATGGAAAACACGGTTTGTTGGATAAAGGGATATTTTACTGGTGGCAAGTTAATCATCTAGGTCAATTACATGTAAAATTCGGCGTTGCTAAGCCAAGACTCGACTCAACTTAAGCTAATCAAAACCTTAAACATAAACATAAATGAAAGAAACGGGATGGTAGTCCGTATGTTTTTCTCTTTTCTTTTTCTAAATTTTTTTCTTTTTTTTCTTTTTTTTTCTAATTTTTTTCCCAAACACTCTTGCCCTACCATCCAAAATAATACATCAAAGGGAGCTCGTTTCCTCCCTACACTTGAACTTTTACATAATCAAAAATAAAGACTCGAATCAAGAGAATCAAAACATTTGGAATACTTTAAAACATTAACGCATATATATGGGGGGGGGGGGGGTAATAAATGATGTTCTTCCCCATTACTCCATTACGCTAGTACTTTACCCATGAGTCCCAATCGTCCCAAAACAATTTGTACAAGATATATGACTCGACTTAGCAACCATGTAATCAATTAGACAACTCACAAAGGGGTTAAACAAATAACAATAATGCACTAAAGATGAGTGCATACAAGGAAGGCTAAGGTGATTTGGGTGTAAATTTGGGGGTGGATTGGAAACAAATTCTATCTTTAAGTAAAATGCTTAAAGTTAGAAACGAAAAAAATAGGCTCTGCGGGGTGTACTAGGGGTATCGTGTACTAAAAATGAGTACAACGCAAAGGTGTGGGAGAATTACTTGACCAATGAAGTCAATGTAATTATGTTACAGGTGTAAAACAAGGGCTATCCTAATGCCTCTTATCATTTAGTAAATCCTAACTACACGAATGTAGTCTCACTAGCAGTCTCGGGATGCATCGCTATCACAAGTTCTAGAATATAAATACTACCGGTACACTCACAAGCACTAAGGCTTTTCCTAACAAGTCTAGGGGCGAACCTCACATGTATGAACTTAGTAGATCGCTGGCGCGAGTCTTTGACGCTTCAACTAATGGATGGTCACTAGTGCACTTCTTAGATCGTTGGCGAGTTATTTGCATAACGGATGGTCACCAAGTCATACACTAGATCGCTGGCATGTTAGTCAATTAATCTAATACTCGGATGGTCACTACCTTATTCATAAAATGTTTTGAGTGGTACGGTTTTTTGTGCTAGTCATATAATTCCTATCCACGAGACGCTTATTAAGACTAAAGTTTCACTCCTACATGTTGCAAAAAAATTTAAATTTGGTGCTAAAATTGCCCTAACAAGTATTTCTCTTAGCTTTATTACACATTCACGATCAAACGAAACAAAAATCAAGTGAACTTGTAGTTTATAAGGCATCCTAATTTACCCTCCCTGCACTTAAACCGAACATTGTCCCAAATGTTCTAAATAAAAGATGTAAAAGTAAAAATAAATGAGAATGAAAGAAACTAATACTCCCCTAATTCGCTCGGTCTGGACGATGTGATAACATGGCTAAATCTTCCTCAAAGAGAATGAACATGATAAGCTCCACTCCAGAAATGTAATCATCTTCTTGTCCAATATAACCTGTAATCAACAAACACAAAAACCAAAGCATCAAACCGAACAAAGAAAAACCACAACTAGATGTAATTCCAGACTTTGAAATAGAAACAAAACAATTAAAGGGTAGGATACTTGTGGAATGAATTACAAATAGGAACTCATAAAACATATCCACAAGTATTGACACACAAACAAGATAGAATATATGCTAATCACGCATTGTGAGTTTTTCATGTTTGAATTTTCGTTCTTTCTAACAAAATATAAATTTCCCTACACTTATCTTTTTGTAAAATACCTTTATATGCAATTAAGACGAGGTTAAAAAACAAAAATAAAGCATTTTCACAAATTATACGAAACATGAAAATTTAACAATTATGATTAAGCATATATGACACAAACAAACAAATAAAATGAGAACATCAAACAATTAAAAACATGGTTTCCTCCCTAGAAGCGATTGTTTTTATTCGAGTCATGAGTCTGACTCTACCCTTATTTAACGGAAGTAAGGGAGGTTTTCCCTACACTTAGGATTAAGTGCGGGTGAAAGTAGCGATACACACCCTTAGGGTGGAACTATGCCACGTGAGGAGAAGGGGGTGAGTGAATGGCTTCCTTCATCCTAAAACTACCCGGATAGTATTGGTTGATGGGTGGGTCGGTTCCTCTTTTGCCTCCTAGATGTAAATCTAAGGATGGAAAGGTGTGTAAAGATTGAGGTTCCGGTTCATCAACACTAGGAAATTCCCTAGAACTAGGAGTAAGGTTATCATTACAAGTATTCAAACCTATATCCTCAAGTGGTGCTTGGTCTAAGGGCTCTACCTCTATTGGGGTTCCTATAGTCTCTTCTACTTCTTCCGAGTAAGTCACGGGCGGTGTGTATGCCTCTAATGATGGTGGGACTTGTGGAGTACTTAGTGGGCTTGCGTTATTTTCCTCATCATTCCTCGTATCAAGATCACCTATATGTTCATCCTGTATTATGGTAGTGCCTAACCATGACATGCACTTAGGTGGCTCAACTCTACCCTCATGTGTGTTGTATGTTTTGGTGAAATCTATCCCGCTCATGCAACTAGGTAGTTCAACACTAACCATCTCAGAATCTTGGTTTGATTCTAAGTTCATGTTCTTAGAAACTAGGTCATCTTGCTCACACGAATCCACCAATTCGTTGAACTTATGGGTCATGGTTAGGAAGCTTTCCTCAAAATTCATCCAACAAGTCTCACTAAAAGGAATTGATCCTGATAATGATCGTCTAATAGAAATCACACATGCATAGAATTCATCAAACCCATCTAACTTTACCCCCAACTCCTTTTGGATGTCACTAAGATCACACAAAAATTCATTGGAATGATAGGAAGCAAATATATTAGTGAAATATAATTGTTCCTCTATTGTCAATTATCTAAATGGAATTTCATCCGCCATAGTGACAAGTGAAAATGGTTTTACAAACAAAGGGCACAAAGAAAAAGATAGACTACAAGAAAGCTAATAAAAAGAAAATAAAAATCTCACTTGATATGAATCTAATGAATATACCTAATAAAAATAAATTTCAACCTAAACAATAACTATTCCCCGGCAGTTGCGCCAAAAACTTGATGCGTGGGATTGCGCCTACGCAAAAGGTTTTACCTCTCAAGGAATCTCGAGAAGCTTGCAATCCCCACCAAGCAGTGTACCTGATCGATGTAGTATAGTGTAGTGGCAAGTACCGGGGGATTGATCGTTCTACTTGGAGAATAGTGTTCGTTAGGATTGAAACCTAATCTAACTAGGTCTAGAGGTGAGGGATGATTCTTATTTTTATATTTTATGGAAAGCAAGTAAAAATCTCGGGTATTGGAAGAGTGGGCGGAATTAGTTGCTAGTCAACTAACCCAAATAACTACAAATTAAACTAATGCGCAAGAAAAGTAAATTAAGGTTCTACAAGGGAAGTGAAGCGTGTCTACCTATGATGCATTACTCCTTGCTAGCTATCCAATTCTACTTATTGAATGTTAACCTTGTGTTAAATGATGGTTTGCATTCCTTAATACCATATTTGGGGCCGTGTACGATCTTCCCCAACTCTATAAGCTTCTACCTCTTCCTATGTCGAGCCGACAACTAGCTCCTAACATGGCCTCCTTAGTAGTCACTTATGCATTAAATACAACCATTGAAATCATAGTACACATCCGATTCATGTTTCTTAAGACGTTAAAGCATGTTACCAATTGGAGATTAGCCAGTTTTCTTAAGCCTAACATCGATTATCAATCAATCAAACAAGAGACAATAGGAGACAAGAATTATAAACTAAACCAATTAGACCTATCGTAGTGTCACACCTTAATTGATGAAGATAGACACAAACATTAACAAGGAATCAATAAGATCTAATTAATTATATACAAGTTTCACACAATCATAAATAAACACAAGGTGAATTAGCCAAGCATAATTAATGGAGAACAATAAACAATAATGACAATTAAAGACATAACATAAGATTGAATCAATAAACAAACCATTACAAGATGTTCATGGAGTGATTAAGACCCTATAAGTTGCTGGAAAAACACCTACCCTAACCCTAGAATAGGACTTAGGGTTTGGGGCTTACAAAAAGTGAAGTTATAATGTTGTATTTATAGGCAAACTTTCTATTGGCCAATGTTGACGGCGTCAGCCCATTGTTTTCACCAAATCGATGATCTGTTTGTCCTCTTCGCTAGGCCTTTTGAATCACCTAAATCCGAGTTCGTATGCAAAAGATATGGCCAAAACAATAACAGCTACTTCGCGCGCAAGTTGTGATTGCCTTGATCAACATGTAACGGTTTCACTAAGATTTCTTCGTCGTTCTGACGTCGTCACTCTATGGATTCTGACATCGTCAGGTTCATTCCTGACGCCGTCACTTTGTATGTAGTCTAGGCCGTTACGCCTTGTGATAACACGTGACGCCGTCACGTTATAGATCTTCAAAAACCTTCTGGCGCATCAAGTGTAATTAATTTCTCACCTCTTGTCTTTAAGGGTGACACCGTAAGGTTGTAAAGCGTGATGCCGTCAGGTACTGTTCCAACATGATTTCTTGAATTTGTCATTTTCTTCACTATTTTGCTCAAAAAATGTCCAAAATGCATGCTTTTCCAGAATTCCTCTCAAAAGTACCTAAAATGACAAAAGGAACGATTTAAGGCAATAGTTGATCATATTATTACGACTTAAGGCTTAAATAACCCCTTAAAAGCGAAACACTTTTCGCCTCATCACACCCTCTTAACTTTACTAAATTTGAGAGGGTTCGCAACTTTTTGTTATCCTCCCAACTGTACAAGTGTTGCGAGGGTGAATTTTACAAATAAATATTATCGTTCTATTACTACCAGCATATTACAAGTAAGACCCTACACTAATAATACGCTTTATGTGTCCTAATAATCTCCCCCTAAGGGTGTATTATTTTGGTCTTTCCAAGTAAGGTACCTGGTTTATGTAGCTTCTAGCTCCACTGTATTGTTCCATTATTTTTTATGAATCCCGGAGCTCTAGCCTTTCCTTGATCACCTATACAACTCTACTTGTCAGATGCCTGCTGCTCAACATCCATTTCCTGCTGCTTGAAGTACTTGCTCCAAAAGGTCTACCAGATGATCCCTGATTAACTCCACCGTACCAGTACTGAACTTAGTGACTTCATCTACCATGAATAGCCACTTCTCATTCTTCTTGGTCACATATACTACATCGAGACCAATATGGGGTTTCCAAAGCATAACCAGCTCTTGATCTTGTGTATACCCAGAAGAACTAATACATGAGGAGTCAATTTGATCCTCTTTTGATAGCTTACCCATATGGAAGTCTTCTACATGTACCACAACTACCCTCGACCTCATAAATATCTTTATTGACTCAATGATAACTTGATCAACTCGGGTATTTAGGTTGTGACTAATTCGGCTGAAGTACATGTCTTCTATGTCATGAGGGTGAAGGTTCACATAATCAACTTCAGTGAACTAGTAGTGTTCATCGTCGCCTGTAATAACATGATAATCAATGAGTCCATGTTTAAATTGGCGCGTGGTTTCAACACTTACATAATCCATGATCATGTGAGGAGATTAAAGTAGATGTCATTCTTTCTCTAACCTTCGTCTGAATCTGAGAAACTTTCTTGTATTTTCCTCCTTGTCAGTTATTCCAAGATATGTATTAATGTCGTACAACTCTGGTTTCAGCTGATGTTTGGTAAACTTCCTTGAAAATGGAGCTTCTTCCAAATGTGGTCCTGGATACTCCTCAAATAAAGCACTTTTCCTAATGGATAGGCTGTATTTGTCAAGACCGCACGTGATGTATATTAAATCAAAAATGAAGTAATCTTTAGGCTCATATAAGCTGGTTCTAGTATCGAACTTACGAGTTTTTGGATGTTTGGGAGGACCTTCCAGTTTTGTTTATTTCCAAATGTTTTGGCCAACATTCTTACAAACATTGCATGTCATATAATACCATCCTTGGTCACTCACAATCATCAAATTTTTTCTAACAACACGTCCAGTTGACTGTTGCAAAAGATAAAAAGTTTATTCTTAGGAAAAAAAATTATTGTAAAACGTATATACTGAAGAATTAAAAAATATAACTTGTAATTACCTGATTAATATCATAAACATCCTCAATATTTTTAAATGGAAACTGCAAATAGAAGTATGTTGGTTGTTTTCCAACTGTTTCTGTAGATAGAAGTACCTTTGTATCCACAGATGTTGCAATATCAAAACTTAACAATCTGTTTTAAAAGAAAAATCTTTCTATGCAAGTGCTTTTTTTACTAATTAAATCATACAAATAATTAAATTTATGCATAAGTTTACTTGTTTTTAAGTATTTAATTTGTGGGTTTTCTTCATCATTGATAACCAGTCTTGTGCCAATAAAACAATTCGAAACTTGTGTCACATCTACATTGATGCGTGCTTTGCAACCTCGCAAAAGCTTTTGCCTCTCAAGGGATCTTGAGAGATTTTGCAATCCACCAGGCAGTGTACCTGACCGTTGTAGTGTAGTAAATGGTAGGTCTGGTGGATTGATCGTTCTCTAGGGAAATAGTGTCGTTAGGATTCAAGTGTAGGTCAACTAGGTCTAAAGGTGAGAGATGATTCTATTTGTATTTTTTAAATTTTATAGAAAGTAGTAAAATCTCGGGTATTGGATGAGTGGACGGAATTAGTTGTTAGTCAGCTAACCCAAAACTACTGATTAAACTAAAAACAATAAAATAAATAACAAGAAAAGTAAAAGTGGTGAACTTCTTACGTAACAACCCACAAAATCTCATTACTATCATTCCCATTACAATTACCTATAGTAGGTATTTCACAGGTAAATTTTTGCTTTTTATGTGCATTCATTACTTGCATAACTTTCTAGACCTGCTCACATACTCACACAAGCCAAATGACTCAACACTTACATCCTATAAACCCCTGGTATATCAAGTATAAGATCACCCCAACACCATAATAAGTAATCTACCAATCTAACAGACTAAACATATCACAAAACCCTAATAAACCTTAATTAAACCCTAATTAGGTCTATGTGCTTATTAAACCCTATATGCTTAACTAAACTAGTTTGAAAGTGTCCAAGGCTTAAGTATGAGTTACCTTAGGAACATTAGGATACCTTAGGACCATTCGGCACTAGTACAACCTCTTAGAACATAGGTACAAGTCCCTTAAGCACAAAACCATAACTAGGTCATAACTTCCTAGAATTAGGTCTATACTATCCCAAAACTTCACCAAAAGTCACCACCACTTAGTATAAGCTTCTTAGGACCTAGGATTAGTTATTAGGCACTCATAGGACTTTTAACTAGGCACTAAACCATAGGATAAACCCTAATCTCCCACTAAACACAATTAGGTCATTTTGGTCACAAAACTAGGTCAAACCTTTCCAAATCTTTCCCATAAGCTACTATCACTTAGTATAAGCCCCTTAGGACTTAGGATTAGTCACTAAACACTCTTAGGAACCTAACCTAGGTAGTAAACCTTAGGAAAAATCCTAAACTCTCATTAAGTAAAACTAGGTCAAAACTTAACCTAAACTAGTAAAACCTAAACATAAGCACCTCAAGCACCTCAACCTAGCACCCTAGCACCTTAGTCATCTTAAGCTAGCACCCTAGCACCTCACAAGCTAGAACAAAAGTAGGTGCATCACCTACTTGTGTCCTCCTTGTGCCGCGGCTTCACCACCACCACATGAACCCTACACCGCCTCATAGCCCTTCCTAGTCACTACCATAGCTCGTTCTCATCACCACTAGCTTAGCTTACTCAGACCTCCCCCTCCTCGACACCACACCACCCCATTTCTTGCTCGCTACTCATAACGACCCTATAAATACTCCCCGTCCCCCCTCCATTTCATTCACACATCTTCTCTTCATTTCACCTCAAACCTTCTGTAGTAGTAGTATTATACGAGCTGTGGTAGACCTATAGGAGTCGATCAATGTAAGCCTTGAGGCCTTGTCGAGTTCATTTCTTGTCGAGAAACCCTAAAATCCTAGTTAACCCCTCGTTAAACTCTAGCTAACCAAATAAGCCTTTAATTTTGATTTCTTTAGCTTTAGTTTAGTCTTAGGATAGTATTAGGATGCCTTAGATCCCATAGGAACCCTTGCCTAAGCCTTGGTCATAATCATTTACTAGTTTTCTTTTTAAAACCCTAATTATAGATAAAACCTTAAATATATGCTATAATCCTTTTTCATAAGCCCTAAGCTAGTTTAGATAACTTAAATAAGCTAATATTAGTTAAACATAAGCTAGGAAACTTAGTTGTTACATAAAAATATAGTTTGCATGCATTTAGGACTAGTTTTGCAAAACTTTACATGCATAAGGGTATATATCATAAATTCCTGAAACTATAAAGTCTAGGGACTGTTATTGACATTTCCTAGAAGTTATAAGTGTAAGGACTCATTTTTCAAAGTATTAAAACCTTAGGATAGAAATTAAAATAAGTTATAAACTAAAAAGGACTAGTTATGCAAATATTATAAAGCTAAGGGTCTAAATGGTAAATATAGAAAACTTATGAGTCCAAGGGTTATTTCTGTCATTTTCTAAAAATATAGAAGTCTAGGGACTAATTGTGTCAAGTATAGATAGTTATAAGTATAAATAATATGTATTATAAGTTTAGGGTAGAAAATGTAAATATATAAACTATAAGGGTATAAAGTGAAAATATTATATAAATATAAAACTAAATTAAAGTTAAAAGCATAACACAATAGTAGGGAGTTTCATGTGAGGAGTACCATGTGGATATTTCGTTTTGACGAGTTTGTTGGGTTTATGAATTAAAGTGCCCTGACTCCTCAAACGATTATTGCATGTACTTCTAGATTATGATGGTCCGAACGGTGTTATGATTATAACTAAACTTAATAACAATATAGCTCAATAGTAGGGAGCTTCACGTGAGGAGTATTAACTTCTGAATTATGATGGCTCGAACGGTATTATGTTGATAACATAATACAATAGTAGGGAGCTTCATGTAAGGAGTCATATACTTCTGGATTGTGTTGGCCCGAACGGTGTTATATTATATCTAAAACATTAACGGACCTAAGAATGATAACTTAAGAAACTTAAACAAGATAACTAAAGCTTGACATACATCCAAACCTACAATACACTAGGATACGTGAGTAAGGCAGTCTAGTTCCCGAGTCACTTTTTGCATCAATTAGATTTCCCTAAGCCCAGGTGAGTTCATAGCCTCATACTCTTTTTAAAACTTTCACTCTAAATGCTTTACAAACCCTGTGAGTGGGATACATGCTACTTACTTTACTTAAAACCGAATACAAGTCTTTTTCTTTGGTTTTTGCACGAGTAAACTAATTGCCACCACTACATAACCAAAATTCATGAATCTGATCGTTTGGGATATTTTACCCACGCGAACGCGAATATTGTTGATAGATCTATTGGAGTTTGACAACCCCCGTTGGCATTAACATCTTTCTGGATGGTACCAATAAGTACTATATTTGAACCCACTAAAGGATTAAATTTGGCAAATTATCCTTCCCATCCCCTCATGGTTGGGTCTGCAGCCCCCATGACCCGAATTGTTAACGTGTGGTTCATGAGCTTAGTGCAATATACCCCACTCATGATAATTGTGCATGCATCACAATTATCACACACACACACACACACACACACTACATTTTCCCAGATGGTTGTAACAACGGAACCCAGGGAAACTTATATTCACTAACACTTAAACTTATGACTCTCACTCAACACCTAGTGTTGACTTTTAAGCATGTATTCTAGGTATATCACTTCTACGGAGATATGGCAGAAGGAGGCACTGAACTTGGAGGACTTTCAAACCGGTTATCATTAAAACATAAACTAACACCTATACTTTGGGACCTCATCAAAAGTAAAGTATATCTTTTACTAATAAAACTCTGATAATTAAATGAATGATAACTAAATTTCTAAAAACGTCTCCTTTCGAGTCGTTTTCTATTACTGTAACTGTGATTCTATGAAGTAATCCCCAAACACTTAATCCGCTGCGATCAGTGAAAAATGGGGTTGTTACATCTTATAAGAGACAAGTGTGTTTACTTAGATTGCACTACTCCCTAGTTATCTCTTATTGATTTGTTACGATTGTTTAGTTGAAGGATTGTATTCCTTAATACCGATCGTGGGGGCGTTTACGTCCTTCCCCAACTCTATGAGTATCTATTTCTTCTTATGATGACATGTTAGGAATACAAATATTCCTATAAAAGACTCAGTCACCTAAATGTTGTAATAGCATTAAGATAGCTCGTAGTTAGTTTATTATTTAGTTAGAATTAGTTTAAGTAACATCATGGAAGAAGGACGGGTCTTTACCCACTGTATGCCTGATCCACATCCCGGGTGTGGGTGTTTTCTTTTTTTTGTATAAATACCCCTCTCCCACCAAGGGAGAGGGTTGGACCTTTCATATTATTAATCTAATATCTCTCTAGTTTCTCACTCAAGAAAAGGCTCCCAACTTCTCATCTTTTCTTTCTTTTTTATATACGATCCATAACCACAAGAAACCATACATGTTATGATTATGAGTATCTTACAAATGGTATCAGAGCCAAGGTTTCATCTTAGGGCCTTGTAGAATCGGATTTGGTGTTGTTTTGTATGGTTTTTTTGTAAGTTAGAAGTGATTTTCTTTGAAAACATCATGGTTTGATATTTGTAGTGTTATTTGTTATGTTATGGGTGTACTTTTGTGATCATTGGTGTTTGTACTACATTGTTTTTCAGTTGGTTATGCCATATCAAACGTCAATTTGATGTTGGGACGTATGCTTCTTTGCGGTTTGCTATTCTGTTTAGTTTCTTTGTAGCAGTTTGCTACTGAACCTTGTGATTTGCTTTGTAGCGAGTACTATATTGGGTATAAGGACACAACGCAAGATAGTGACTGTTTTGGACTGTTGTGACTAGTGGTTTGTTATTAGCGGTTTGCTCCTGCGGTTTATGTTTTTGTGGTTTGCTCCTGCGGTTTATGCTTTTCTGCGTTTACTTCGTTTGCGTTTAACTCACCTTGCGGTTTGCTGTGAATAGCGTTTATTTCACTAGCGGTTACTTCATCCTGCGGTTTGCTTCTTTTTGCGGTTACCTCGCCACGTTTAGCGTTTTACTCATCACTGCGGTTATCTCTGAATTGCGGTTTCCTTTACTTAGCGGTTTGCTCTGTTTGTTAGCGAGTGTCTCAACTTTGTTAGCGATTAACTAAGTTGTGAGGTACTTGTGATAGGTTAATCATTTGTATTTGGTGAATTGTTGTAATTGAAGTCGTTTCGATTAATCTAATTGTGATATGACATTGTGAGTTAATTCTTATGACTTGACTAATCTCAATTGGATATATTGTAACATGACTTGTCGCAACTTGACACTTAGTGCAAACTGTGAATCATCTGGTACCTATCTCTAAGTTTTACTTGCTAAGTGTATCTTCCGGTTTCTGTTGTTGACTTTAGTAAAATCCCGGGAAAGAATCGATTTCTCGGTTTAAGTCACAAGAGTTGTAAAATCCCGTTTGAAGATTTTGTTATGGCTACTGTTTTGGATGACATTCAAGCTGCTGTGTCCGATACCCGACCTCCTATGCTAGATAAGACTGACTATGAATCGTGGGCACAAAGAATCAGACTTTATTGCCTGGGTAAAGAAAATGGTGAGAACATTCTGCGATCAATTGATGAAGGTCCTATGCAGATGGGTACAACCAGAGATGTTATATCCACAACTGAGGATGGATCCGTCACCCATGGAATTGACAGGCCACGTACTTACAATGACCTCAGTGATGCTGAAAAGAAGCGTTATGATGCAGATATTCGAGCCTCCAACATTGTGATACAAGGGTTACCCAAAGATGTGTACAAGCTAATCAACTTCAACACTGATGCTAAGGCTGTTTGGGACAATGTCAAAATGCTTATGTCTGGATCGGAGCTGACCAAAGAAGACCGTGAGTCTCAGTTGTATGATGAGTTTGAGCATTTTAAAATGAATCCTGGTGAAAACATTACCGACTACTGTGTCAGATTTCATAAGTTGGTTAATGACATGAGAATGATCCGAATGACAATGCCTAACATCCAACTCGATTCTAAGTTTGTTAACAACATGTCACCTGAGTGGGATCGTTTTGTGACTGCAGTTAAGCTCAACAAAGGATTGAGAAATACAAACTATGAACAGTTGTTTGCATACCTACAACAACATGAGAAGCATGCAGCTTTTGATCGACAATTAAGAGAGAAGCTCAATCCAACTGCTACCAATGACTCACTTGCATTCATGACTAGTATGTTGCCAACTACTCAACCTGTGTCATCAGTGGATCACTCATCTCTACAGTCACCTGCTGCCATGAATACCCATCTCGACTCAGGGTATTCTCATACTGACAAGATGATTGACAACGTTTCCAACCAAGTGTCTCTAATTGTTCAACACTTCAGAGCTGCACTTCCACCAACCAACAATCAACTCAGAGCTTCCAAAAATCTACGTAATCAGGCTGTTGTGGAAGATGCAAGAGTGATGGTGCAGAATGTTTAGGGCAGAAAAAATGTGAATCAAAGGAATGCTACACGGGGTAACTTGCAGAACAGGGTTGGAAATGTGAATCAGGGACAAGGAAGGCAACCAAAATGTTACAACTGTGGGGGTTTAGGTCACATCACCAGGAACTGCACTCAGCCAAAGCGTCCTCAGAACTCAGACTACTTCAAAGACAAAATGTTGCTCATGCAAGCCCAAGAGAATGGAGTTATTCTAAATGAGGAAGAATTGACTTTTATTGCTGGGGATGATGGAAAGACGTTTGATGATGATGTCGATGAGCAACCTGTTCAGGACTTAGCTCTTAATGATCCAAACATCTTCCAAGCTGAAGATTGTGATGCCTTTGACTCAGACGTTGATGACGAACCCACTGCTCAGACAATCTTCATGTCCAATCTATCATCTGTTGCCTCACCATCACAACAATCTGGTCCCTCCAAATCATCCATCATATCTGAGGTACTGAAGTTATTTGATGAATGTGTAGTTAATCATGAACAAAATACCTTCAACAATATACGACAAAATAATGTTGATGAACCAAATGTGACTAAATTGGAAAACGTTAATGTTTTTCCAAATGAACAAGATTCGGATCACAACAGTGATTCTGACGTATCTTGTGGAATGTCTTCTGTTGTATGTGATAATGATGTGATTCATGAACAAAAGATATATAACGAAGAACAACAAACAAACATTGCAGAATTAGATATTGCTAATATGGGAAATAGCAATTTCGTCCCATATAAACAATATGTAAAGCACAACGTCAACCCTGTTGTTTCTAGTGATATATCCACTGTTGATGAAAATGTGTGTGAACTTGATGAATACACTGATGTTGCACCCGATGACACTCTGACCACTAGGATTAATATTCTTAAGGATCAAGTTAGGTGTTATGAACAACGTGCTAAATTTGAGCTAACCGAACGTGAACAAAAAATGGATTGGCAAATGCAAGCATACATAACTGAACAAAACTTAAAGGTAAAGGCCTTTAAACAAGAGCTAAAATCTGTTCAAAATCAACTTGAACGTGCTGTTAAGGAAAATCAGGAAATTCAGGATAGTTTAAATCTTCTAAAAAGTGAATTTCAGGAAAAGGAAACTAAACTGTTAAATGAATTTTCCAACCTTAAGCAGTTGAAAAACAAACTTGAAAACAAGTTGTACATCCAAGGCCAAACAAGCGAAACAGCTCAAATGATTGAAAAGCACATTAAACTGCGGGATAAGCATAGTGATATGGATTTAGGGATGCCTAAAACAAACTTCCTTAAGAGCGTTAGAGTCTCTCAACCTGCCCTCTATGATGCTAAGGTTATGCTTACACCCAATCATGACCCTCCAAATAGTTGGTCTGATAAAGAATTAGATGATCTTGAGTCTGCCAATAGAGAAAGATTTGATAATAAAATGAAGGATCCCAAGTGCATTAAACACCGTGTCATTGTTAAGCCCTATGATTATTATGAACAAAACCGAGTGACTGTGTTTGCACCTCAAACTAAGTTAACACCAGAACAGGTATTTTGGCCATTAGATATTGAGAAAATGAAAGCTGAGGAAATTAAGGCCAAGACGCCTCAAAAGTTAGCTGCCCCAACGGTGTATCCCCCCAATACACCAATGCACTTAGTTCAGTTGTCACTTCCCACGCAATGTAAAACTCTTATTAGCATATATGTCCTTTGTCAAATGTTCACTGATTTTGATAAAACATGCAAAAAGAGAATCACGCCAACCTGAATTACTGAGGGTGAACGGGGATTTGAGCTTACTAAAGAGTGTTACTTAACTGAAGTCATCCCATTTTTTAAACTAATCAAAGAACACTTTGAGGGTTTACGCCAATCCCTTGATGTTGAGCTAAAAGAAATGAAAGAGGTGTTTAAAAATGTGGAAAATAAGGGTAAAAAAATTGCAATAGACCTTCAGCATATTGAAATAGCCAGAAAAAATATTCTCATCATGAATGACAATTTGATTGCTAAATGTATTGCACAAGATGTGTTCTATTCTGCTACAGATTCTTCATTAAATACTTGTCAGTTTCATGAAATGTCTATTGCTTTGAATGATCTTTAAAATCGTGTTGTTGAGCTTGAGGGGGAGAATTTGAAATTGCATGTAAAAATTCAAAATGATGATCATGACAACATGGTCAAGCACTTTTATAAACTAGAGAAGTTGATAATCTTAACTTACAATTGAAATATCAACATTTAGAAGAAAGAATAAAAATATCAAAGGCCAAGACATCTTCTGATGTTCCGGAATTTGATGCATATTTTGAATTAGCAAAAAGGGATGAAAAAAATTCAAGCTCATACAAACACGATTCGGTTAATGAGGGCTAAAATTGCCCAATTGAAATCTCCCATGAATGTTGTGATCGAAACCCATAAACCAATGTCCGCAGATTCTCAGAATTTTCAACTTCAAAACATAATCAGCAAACTCAAACACGAAAATGATTGTTTTCAAGCTGAAAATTCTAAAGTAAAACAACATTATAAAGAGTTATATGATTCTATTAAGATCACTCGTGATAAAAACAATGAAAAGATAACCTCTTTGCTTAATGAAATTGAGAATCTATAGACAAAGGTGAAAGGGAAGATGCCGGTCATTGCAAGTGACAATATCAATTCAAAGGTCTGTGAATGTAAAAAAATATGCATGTGAGGCTGTTCTTATTCCTATTCCCCTTAAGAACAATGAGCTACTCCATAGTGATTACCTTAGACATATTAAGAATTGCCTTGACATGACCTGTGAGACCATTGAAGAAGATAGAATGGTGAGACCATCTGATAACGCCCTATCTGACATTTGCTTTCTCACCAAACGGTCACAAGAATTGTTAGAATATGCCACAGGTACGTGTCCCAAGATTCCCAACATACGAGATAGAAAGTGCACATCCTCATCTAAGAATTTGAAAAAGCATGTTACATTTGATCTACCTTTGGCAAGTTCTGATCATAGCACATCACCATCTAGAAACCAAACAACTATACAACAATCTAATGTTCCCATCGTCCATTCTACAGGAGTAAGCAATGACACTAAAGCTAGCGGGTCAATGCCTAAAGGCAATACAAGGAATGATAGGACTTCGCCAGCTAAGAGTGCTTAAGGAAAGAAAGTAGAAGACCACCTTAGGAACAATAAGATTGATTTGAGTGAAAAGAATCGTGTTGATTCTGGTATTTGCTTTAAGAGTACTGTAATTAATTCGAATTCTAATGCTACTTGTAAGACTTGTAATGGTTGTTTAATTTCTAGTAATCATGATGATTGTGTTGTGTCATTTTTAAAATCTTCTTACAAATCCTCAGTTAAGTTTGCTAATACGCATAAACTGGAAAACCATACTTGGAAAGCAATAGGAAAGGTTTTTACCAATGTAGGATATCAGTGGAAACCTACTAGAAGAAAGTTCACTTTAGGAAGCCAGTGTCCATTGACAAATATGCCTGATCCCAAGTCATTAGTGGTTCAGAAATGGAAGGCAACTAATAGAAAACTCCCTTTAGTCACTCAATGCCTTGAAATTAAGTCAGTAGCACCCACTAGTATCGTTTCCTCGGAAACGACCACTTTGGAGGCATTATGGGGTTTACTATGTGGGGTTTACTATGGTGATTATGTGTTTGGTGACAACGTGATCACTAGAGTTTACTATGTGGAAGGACTTGGGCACAATCTATTCTCTGTTGGACAATTTTGTGATTCCGATCTCGAAGTGGCCTTCAGAAAGCATACATGTTTTGTTAGAGAATTGGATGGAGTTGATCTTCTTAAGGGAAGTCGAGGTACTAATTTGTATACTATCTCTATCGAAGACATGATGCGGTCCTCTCCTATCTGCTTGCTCTCTAAGGCCTCAAAGAGCAAATCATGGTTATGGCACCGTCGTTTGAACCATTTGAACTTGGCACCAGATTGAAGTATGAAAAAGATCTTGTTCGAGGCATGCCCAGATTGAAGTATGAAAAAGACCATCTTTGCTCATCATGTCAATTGGGTAAAAGCAAGAAGCAAACTCACAAACCAAAACCCACCATCTCCAACACTTAAGTGCTCCATACCCTTCACATGGATCTGTGCGGACCCATGAGAGTGCAAAGCTTCAATGGGAAAAGATATATTCTTGTTATTGTGGATGATTACTCAAGATTTACATGGGTGAAGTTTTTAAGATCCAAGGATGAAACTCCCGAAATCATAATCAAAATCATCAAGCAGTTGCAAGTTAGGCTTAACAAGACCGTAAGAATCATTCGCACTGATGAGTTTGTTAACCAACAACTCACTCAATTTTATGAAAGTATCGGCATCAGTCATCAAAAGAGTATCCCTCGAACTCCTCAGCAAAATGGAGTTGTTGAAAGACGGAATCGCACATTAGTTGAAGCTATCGCTACTGCATGTTATACTCAAAATCGGTCATTAATTCATCCTCTCCACAACAAAACACCTTATGAGCTGGTGCATCTCAAAAAGCCCGATCTCTCCTTTCTTCGTGTGTTTGGAGCCTTGTGCTATCCAACTAATGACAGTGAAGACTTAGGTAAGCTCAAAGCTAAGGCGGATATTGGGGTATTCGTGGGCTATGCGCCAGATCGAAAGGGGTACCGAATCTACAACAAAAGAACCCGAAAAATCATGGAAACAATCCATGTCACGTTTGATGAGCTGACAGAGCATACGGCTTCAGGACACACCAGTTCTGGACCCTCACATAATCTTTTATCTCCTGGACCAATAAGTTCGGGACTTGTACAGAATACCAACCATGTCACTCCCTATGTTCCTCCCACTTGTGAAGAATTGAAGATGTTATTTGACCCTATGTTTCATGAGTACTTCGAGTCTCAGCCACCTCATGAACCGGAACAGCCGACTGCTGAACCTAATATTATGGCTGTAAATGCTCCTCATGACACAAATGTCCATCTACATCCATCTCTTTAGATCTGGATGCACCAGAATGTAGCAACTCTCAAAATGAATCAAATATACAATCATCTTTTGAACATCAAGGAATGACATCTGAAAACTCATGGGAAGTTAATCCTTTTGCTCCACCTGAAGATGAACCATTTGAAAATGTTTTTGCACCTAAATCCTCCAATGAAGCATCATCCTCAGGAGAATTAAACAATGCTATATCAATCCACTATCCTCAACCTCATGAACATCTCAGAAAATGGACAACTAATCACCCTATTGACAACATCATAGGAAATCCCTCACGACCTGTGTCCACCAGAAAACAACTTGCTACTGATGCCTTGTGGTGCTTCTTCAACTCCGTCTTATCCAAAATCGAACCTAAAGATTTCAAGGATGCTCTAACTAAAGTATCCTGGTTCACAGCAATGCAAGAAGAAATCCATGAGTTTGATCGTCTTGATGTATGGGAATTAGTACCACCACCTGAATGCGCAATGATCATTGCTCTTAAATGGATTTTCAAAGTTAAACTTGATAAGCATGGTGATGTGTTGAAAAACAAGGCTCGGCTAGTTGCTAAAGGTTACAGTCAACAAGAGGGTATTGACTTTGAAGAATCATTTGCACCTGTTGCTCGTATCGAGGCCATTAGAATCTTTCTTGCCAATGGTGCCAGCAGTAACATGATTGTTTATCAAATGGATGTTAAGACTGCCTTCCTGAATGGTGAATTAAAAGAGGTGGTCTATGTTACTCATCCAGAAGGTTTCGTGGATCTTGAAAGACCAAATCATGTATATCGTTTGAAGAAGGCACTATATGGTCTTAAAAAAGCTCCTAGAGCTTGGTACGACACACTATCCAAGTTTCTCCTTTCAAATCGATTCACGAAGGGTGTTGTTGATCCTACCTTGTTCACTAGGAAGACTGGAAACAACCTACTCCACGTTCAAATTTATGTAGATGATATTATCTTTGCGTCGTCTGATTCCAATGAATGTGATTGTTTTGCAAAGGAAATGAATTCCAAGTTTCAAATGTCTATGATGGGACAAATGTCTTTCTTCTTGGGGTTACAAATCTCACAAAACCCAAGCGGCGTCTTTATTAATCAAGCCAAATATGCTAGTGACATCCTTAAAAAGTTTGGTTTTGATTCAAGTGACACTGTTGACACACCCATGGTTGAAAGATCCAAACTTGATGACGACTCAGCAGGCTTATCTGTTGATCATACCAAATACAGAAGCATGATTGGATCTCTCATGTACCTCACAGCAAGTAGGCCTGACCTTCTATTCGCAGTATGCATGTGTGCTCGATATCAATCCAAGGCCACTAAAAAGCACTTAGAAGTAGTCAAGAGAATATTTAGGTATCTTCAAGGGACAATTCACATGGGTCTCTGGTACCCTAAGGACAATGCAATGGCTCTTACGGCTTACTCAGATGCTGACCATGCGGGGTGTCAAGATACTCGCAGAAGTACACCAGGAGGTGCTCAATTCTTGGGTGAGAAACTTGTAAGCTGGTCATCCAAAAAGCAAATGTGCACTTCGATATCATCCACAGAGGCTGAATACATTGCCATGTCCTCATGCTGTGCTCAAATTTTGAGGATGAGATCTCAACTATCAGATTATGGGTATGACTTAAACAAAATCCCAATGTATTGTGATAACAAAAGTGCCATTGCCTTGTGTTGCAACAATGTCCAGCACTCCAGAGCCAAGCATATTGACATTCATCATCACTTCATCAGAGAACAAGTGGAGAAAGGGATAGTGGAACTCTACTTTGTGAGGACAGAGTTTCAGTTGGCTGATATATTTACTAAGGCTCTTTCTCGAGAAAGATTCCAGTTCATTCTTCCATGACTTGGGATGAAGAGCCTCACTCTAGAAACTCTTGAGTCACTCCAGGAAGAGAATGAAGAGTGAAGGATTGATTTCACATATCCTTTGTACATAACTTAAAACAAAAAGAAAATAGAAAAATATAAAACCTATAAAAACTATAAAAATCTGAAAAATCATTAAAATCCAAAAATAGTCTTCTCTCGACATGTCTCTTGTGTAATCAATATTATGTACGTTTCTAGAAATGTCATTCAACAATGACACGGAATCATACATATGCTTGAGGAAGAGTTTTTCGGTTTCAAATAAAGTTTTTTCTAAAACATATCGTATCTCAAAATATTCTTCAAAACTATGGCTTGCAGTTATTTCAGACTGCAACCCGGACTTAAAATAATGGCTTGCAGTCATTTCAGGCTGTAACCCAGAATTCAAAATTATGGCTTGCTATTACTTCAGATAGCAACCCGGTTTTCAAAATAAGGAAAACACGTCGCCAAAAATACGGTTGTTCCTAACAATGGGTGCCGTTCATCCGAGCGTGAATTACTTTATATTCATGCACCCTCGATCTAATGTACGCTTCAGTGCATTATTTCTTGGGAAAGAAGAGAAATCTTCTTTTTATCGCAAATACTTTTCCTTTTATGATTCTTCCGGAAAGTATTTGTACAAAACTTGGTGGTACCATGAGATTTTGTTTGGAAATCAATTTGAACTCACATTTTGACAAAATTTTTCACTCAATCAATGACATCAATTATTTTGGTTTTAACATCCGTCATTGATTGAGGGGGAGAGTGATTTCTCAAAATTTTATGTATCATCAAAACTCTCCACTTTGTACATAATAAGCAATAAAACAATTTGTCATGGTTATGTGTCAGAATGAGAACATTTTCAAAGAGTTTTCGTTAAAACTTCAAATCTTTTGTAAACTCATCAAATCTGACACATTACAATCTCCCTCACAGATTGAGGGGGAGCAAGAAAAAGGTTCCTCTTTTATCAGAAAATATTAAAACAGACCGCATTTCTCTCCTAAACGTTTCCTAACTTAATTAAATCAATTGAGATCCAAAATCTTGAAAGATTTGAAATTTTTGATCGGGGGAGAGAATGTGATTTAAATATGAAATCTGATAATCAAATGTGATCTTTTGGACTCAATAAATAGGCTCCCACATATGTGCTAAACTCTTTCGAATATCGTTGCACATATTGAGGGGGAGCAAAAGGCGTTTGTGGAAGTAATATCAAAGACCGACCATTTATCTTTATGCATGTAGTTATAAGGATGGTTAAGGTTAGGTATGAGTTCCCATGATCCACCAGAACTGGAAGGATCTTCCAAGGGATAATTCTCTATATAGATTAGAAGTCCTTAGGAATGATTAAAAAAAATAAAGGAGAAAAGTGAGAAAGGGAAGAGTGCGGACTGAGATAGAGCTAGGACTGGAACAAACCCAACAAGGTTCTAGTGATGAAGTCTCGGTAAGCACTAAAGGGGTTGAAGAATGAAAAAGAAATGAAATTTGAAAAGGGTGAAAAGAAATAACCCTCCAAATATTCAACCTTAGGGCAGAAACTGGGTTCAACTTCATATGCTACTAGTGGTTACTAAGGTAACACTGGTATTGAAGACAAGACGTCATGGACCCAGTGACGTACTGCACTAAACTTCCCAACCACTCAAGTTCTCTTAAAAGAGCTTGTTTCATTCTCACGGGGAACCCTGTGCAATGTATCGACTGCTCATTGCGAGCTATGTTGACACCTAAACAGGAGACGCCTCCCCAATCTCCAGGAGCGGATCAAAACGCACTACTGAGTCTAGAGCCAAGTGATCATCCATAAATCTCAATAGGACACACTCCCAAAAATGCTTATTGTTTCACACAATGTGGAAAATAAGATAAATTATTTAGAGTCATACGCATTATCCTTGTGGTATTGCCAGAACATCCGAGTGATATGAAAATATTCATGATGAAGATGGAAATCCTTCTAGAGCGATCATCTTTAAAGCTCTTGGTAGGTGACATGTGAGATCCATCATGGATCAATGATCAAGTGACAACTAGAAAGCAACGGTGGTGTGATTCAGAATTGAATCAAACTTGTTCCAGGAAATGGATTGACGGATACTTTTGCAAAAACCTTTCAGTGTGCTCACAAACTCATTTTCGAGCACATTGATTGTGTATAATCTTTCAAACAAAAGTATGTTTTATGGAAATGTGATTCAAAGTATAAAACTCTCGTCGTGTCTCAAAAATGTTTATTAAGTGACACGCGATTGATTTCTATAAATCTATTCCTCATCAATCCGTGAATATCAATTCTTCGATTCACTCTATCGTGCTGTCTGCTTTGAGACGTTCCGGTATGAGAACACGCTTAGTATGAAGATTCCTAAGTGGATTCTTAGGAAGATTCATTACTACAAGCTGGAAATTCCTGTCAAGGAGAGTCTTTTTTAACAGAGACTCTACCTGATCACAGGTCGGTTTTCACAAAACCGGAGGGTAGTCTATCCTCGCAGAACGAATGACAAAGCCATATTCGTTCTCTATCTTTATTGCTAACTGTTTTATTTCAGGGATACATATAAAGATAGCGTTGATGGTTCCTATTTCCAACTGAATCGGGTCTGATGGATCTAAACACCTTGAACTATGTTAGATTGATACTTTGAGTTATATCACTAAGTATGCGGAATCTACTTAGTAACACTTAGAAGTTTGATTGTAAGTGAATGTAACAGTTGTTTATAAATAAGAACAATGTATGTAACAAACGGTTAGCTCCAATATTATTAATGATAATAATACGAGTGATCTTGATATCACTAGGGTTACACCTTGAAGCTCTAGAAACGTATATCTAACCTTTAACCTAGGATCTCCTTTTATAGCACAAGGAGTCCTCTTCTACAAGATAAGTATAATGCTAATAGAATAAGATATACACAAGATCTATTCTATATTTATCTAAACACGTTTCCTAACAGTTATCTAAACAACAGTGGTAATATATGTTCTTGAAGTGGTAATGAGTTGCCACTGCAAGTACATTCTTCAGCAGTTGTAATGTCTTCACTAGCCGTGGTAACTGTTAGTATAATTCCCAACAATCCTCCCCTAAACTTATGATTAATAAACAAATCAATAAGTTTCTTCAAGTAATCAGCAAACATGAGGATATGGGAATTCTTCCAAACACTTATCTTCTTCTTCTTAACTCTTTATCAGCTCTCACACTTTGATCATAAATCCTTTGCAGCAAATCTTCTATGACTTCAGTTCTTTCCCAGCACCTAAGCTTCACTGACATCATCACAGTCAATACTCCAGCTCTCAATGGATATTCTTTCTCTGCAAGCATAAACACATCAACTCCATCTTGAGTAGAAAGATGATGTACAACACTTGAGTCATAAAACTTCCACAAGGTATTCATGTTGTGAGCTTCAAATCTCCAATATCTGTCACTTGGGTCAGGTTCATATAATCTTCTGAAGTGAACCCATAACTCCTTAGCTTTGACATCAACAAGTTCATCCTTCTTTAACTGATTTTGAACAATTTTCCACAAAGTATCCAGATCTTCTCTATCACAAGATCTAACAATGTCTTCAAAATCTCTGCAAATACTTGTGATACTTCCAGTTCTGATGATCTTCCAAGCAACTCCAAAACTATCAGAATAAATTTCCCAACCAACAACTGGATATTTTGTTTGTAGAGGTTCAATATTAAGCACATCAGTCTCTATGAACATCATATTAGTAAATTGCTCTTCTGTCAACTTGCTAGGACCCTCTTCTGCTTGAGATGACTCCTGAGTCTTCAATTTCTTTGCATCTTTGGATCCAAGACTCACTCCAGACCTTTTTGTCTTCATTACTACAGGTTCTTGATCCATTGGAATGAAATTGCTATCTTATCTTTTAATCCTGTAGTAAATACCTTCAATTTAATCATGTGACATTCCTTTGAATTGAGCCATCTTCATATTGCCAGCATGACAACAAAAAGTCTTCATCTCAGCAATGATCTGTGCCTTTGTAAGTTTCCTTGGCTTCTTTTGACCTTTTCTAACATCCCCAATGATTTCATCAAGAGCCTGCTGATTCTTCATTTGAATGAAATCTTTTCATTGAGCAGACCTTTGTTCTTCATTCAAGGTTGTATTTGCAATAAGTTCAATAGCTTTCTTCCTGATTATTTGATCATTATTAATCAAGTAGTCAATCTCTTCTTCTGTAGGCACATAAGTGAACATAGGAGGTTTCTCATGTATGACAGTTGGTGGAACAACTGAAAGTGGTTGTGCCATTACTGCTTCAAGTTTATCTAACCTCTTTGCTTCCATAAAACTAGCAACTTCATCTTCATCTAGCTTTCTCTTTCTTTCATTCTCTGCTGCTTGCTCTTGCTCTGCCAATCTTGCATCAAAATCAATCTGAGCTTGATCTTTCTTAGAAATCTTTCTTGCTTGTTCTTGTTCTAAACCAGTCACAATAGCTTTTCCTTTGACTGATCTTATTCTGGCAGCTTCTTCCTTTGCAGTGGTAATTTCTTGAGTAGCAGTGGGAACATTTTCACTTGCAGTGGAAATATGTTGATCAGTGGGAACTTTTTCTGCATCAGTGGAAATTGGTTGAGCAGTTCCAACTGTATCATCAAAATCAAAAGCAGCATCAGTATCCATATCTTCAACATTTAACTTCCTCCCCTCAGTCTCAGCTACATCTTCTCTTGCTTGATCATTATCAGAATCAGTAAATTCCTTATCAAAATTAAGTCTCCTCCCCTTAAACTCTGCATCTGATTTCCTCCCCTGTTTGGAAGAATCTCCCAATTCTTTACTAGAACTTGCAGAAAATTCATCCTGAGGTGAAGATGAAGAGGAGAATACAACCTGAGCAGGTCTTTTCTTCTTGAGGCTCTCAACTTCATTTTGTAACCTTTGAATCTCTGCCTTCAGTTGATTCAGCTCTGTGGCATGTTGTACTTTGGTCTGTGCCAGATCTTTCTCCAGAGCTTGAACCTGCTTGACTAATTTTGTACATATGTCCATCAATTCAGGTAGTTGCACACTGCCCTCATCACTTCCAACTGTGTGACCTGTTGGGAGAGGTGAATCATGGGGCATTGATTCAGGCTCTTCCCTAGTTGGACTAGGATTAAGCCTTGAACCTCCACTGCTTGTCCCTAAACCAAAAGGTTCAGCAACATGCAATGTTGAGATGAGAGAAGTTGGTTGTTTATGCCTTCTCTCATAAGTGTGAGTTACAGCAGGGGTATGGTGAATTGGTGGAACAACAATATTGGGTGTGTTTTGGGATACAACTGGGATGGTTGCATCTTCACCCTGTACTTGAGAAATTTTAGCAAGCATTTGAGGAAAAAGTGGATGAACCTCCCCATTCCAAAGATCTGAAGCCTTACTCATGTTTTGAAAAACTTTTGGCTTAAGACAGGAGGTTTCATAAATTCTATTGTGCCGTTGCAGTTGAAACTCATTTAACACTGCTTGCACAAACCTTGGATACATCAAAAATTTATATTGACTCTTTACATTGCCTTTCATATTATTGAAAATTAACTTTGAAAAATTGAAAGTCCTATCAGTTGCCAAACAAACCAAAGGATAAGCCATGGTTGATGCAAATTGTTCATAAGATGTTTTCTTAGGACTTAGGCAATGTAAAAGAGTATGAATTAAAAATCTCCAATGGGGACAAAAACATCCTTTTCTAAAAGTTACTTTTTGTTCAGATGTATCATACCCCATTAAAGCAATGTTAGTGAAAATTTCTGAATTAGGTAATGTGATGATACCATTGAGATCATCCAATTGGAGAATTCTCCTCAAGGATGACTAAGTAACATCAATAGTTACCCCATCCACTGTGGCTCTTAGAGCTTCCACAGATTCATGTGTGTCTCCCTGTTCAAGAGTTATGGACTCCACAGTGTTCCAGAACTATTTGATATGAGAGACATAGATTGTGGGATTAACAGTTAAGGCATACCTTATATGAGTTGTGTTTAGAAAATCCACAATCTGATGAAAAACAGGGCCACTCTTCTCGTTTGACTTTTGTAGGTAGGCCACTTGGTTGTGCTCCTCGACAAATTTTAGAATCGCCATGATATTTGTGAAAAGAGAATAAAAGTGTTAGTAATCAAGATAAAAATCAAGCCGTATGATGATCAATTTATACTAATAGGGTTTGAGGAGGTTGCGCAATGTGAATTATCTTTAGAATGAATTATCTTTGAAAAAGAATAAATTATAATAAGTAAGAAGATAATTCACAAAAGATTTACCCTATTAATAAGGAAAGACGGTTATATTTACAACGGCTAGTAAAAAATAGATTACTGACACAACAGTTGTAACGGCTAGTTCATCAGTGAAAAAATTACTCTTGCAGTGGTAACTAATGAACTAGCAGTGGTAAATTTTCACAACATATCAAAGAGCAGTGGTAAGTAAAACATGAAAATTAGCTGCTCTTATCATAGTTTTTAGCAAACTACCAGCTATCAACGGATTTGATATGTCTTTACCATTAGCCGTTTGCTATGGACTAGCCAACTCTGGATCACTTGGAGTATGGTGAGTTGATAACCATATAGTTTTTGGTAAACTATCAACCATAAACGGATTTGATAAGTCTTTACCAGGAGCCGTTTGCTCTGGACTAGTTGATTCTTATGTGGATTAGACATGGTGAATCAATAACCATTTGTTGTGTGTCCATGATGCACACCTTATAACTCCAATGACTCCAGTAATATGGGTTGTATACTGCAATACAAAATAACACTCAACTTAACCCATAAATATTAACCCAAAGTAACTTTTTAACCAAGTTACTATTTAAAAATATCTTCCAAAAGTCAACCCGATAATAACCAAATTTACTCCTCCAACCTACCAAAACAGGTAAGAGTAAATATTCTGCATTAAATAGAATTCGACCTTGACTTTGCTTATAAAAGGGGGCTCCAAAACCTTTATCTCTCATCAACAAACATCTTCAATAACACAAACCCTTTATCAACACAATGAGCTGGTTTCCATTAGTCTACATATCCTCAGATGATTCATCAGATGAGGAGATCAGCTATTGTTCAAACTCAGAGGAATATTCTACAGGATGGAGTGATTACTTTCCTCCAAGTGCAACCACATCCACAGCATCCAACATGAAATCCAAAAAGATTGAAGCTTCAGCTGCTCCATCCTTGGAGTTCTTTTCCAGTTCTTCCTCTGATGATGATGATGATCCAACCTTCAACCTTTCCAAAGAGCTTCCAAAGGCCCTCACCACAGCATTGAAGTCTGCCATAAGCAACATGAAGTGGCCTGCTGTTGAGAAGCCTACCCAAGCACCAAGGCCTACCAAGCAAGTTCTGGGACTTGCTTGTCCAAGGAAACAACTTTCTTTTGATGACAAGAGAAAGAGAGCTTCCAAGGGCAAGCATGATTATGAGGGAAAGGGGAAGAAGCCTATGGAATAGATGTTAGGTTGTTGGGTTATGATATGTGATGTTTTTCTTGTTCTGGTGATAATGTAATCTGAATGGTTGTTATGTACTTTCTTCATGCATTAATAAAAGTACTTTGTCTTTATGCTTTTATCACCAATCTTTCCACTGTTGTATGATTATTTCCACTGTTCTTATGATAACTCTGCATACAAGTTAGTAGAAAACCATACATACATATACAAACAATACTAGTACCTAAAAACTATCCTACAACATTGAAAAGCATTAGACATCAAAGATTTATGGATTTAGCATTCCAATACCTGTTACCAAGTATTGAAACCTACCCACATCAAGCCCTTTTGTTAATAAATCAGCATAATTGTCATCAGTATGGATTTTGACAACATTAATAAGCTTTTTCTCAAAACAATCTCTAATAAAATGATGTCGAATTTCAATATGTTTAGTTTTAGTGCGTTGCACAGGATTTTTAATAATGCATATGGTACTACTATTGTCTATATAGATATTGGTGTTCATGAAATTGTACCCATAATCCAATAATTGATTCTGAAGCCATAGGATCTGAGCACAACAACTAGCAGCTGCAACATATTCTGCTTCAGTGGTTGAAGTAGCAACCATAGTTTGCTTCTTGCACTGCCATGACACAAATCTACATCCAAGAAATTGACATCCTCCAGTAGTTGATCTTTTATCCAAACTTGCACTAGCATAGTCACTATCTGAGTATGTGATCAATTCCATAGGGGATTCTCTTGGATACCATAATCCTAGATTAGGATAAGTCTTCAAGTACCTAAAAATCTTTTCAACTGCTGTCATATGTGATGTCTTTGGAGTCACTTGAAATCTTGCACAAGCACATACAGCAAACATAATGTCTAGCCTTGATGAAGTAAGATACATCAAAGAACCAATCATAGACCTGTAAGTGTGGACATCAACATTAGCACCACTAGCATTCTTCAACAAAAGATGAGTGGTCTTGTCAGCAGGGGTATTTGAAGGTTTTGCATCAGTAAACTTGAACTTCCTAATGATCTCAGTCACATATTTGTCTTGACTGATAAATATGCCTTCTTTACTCTGTTGTACTTGTAGCCCCAAAAAGAATGTAAGTTATCCCATAGAACTCATTTGAAATTCATCTTTCATTAGCTTCTCAAACTCTTTGCACATCTCTTGTTTAGTAGACCCAAAGATAATATCATCAACATATACTTGAACAAGTAGAATATCACCCTTGTCTTTCTTGATGAACAAAGTTTGATCAATCTTACCTCTATGAAACCCATTATTCAACAAATAATTAGCTAAGGTTTCATACCACTTCCTTGGAGCCTGATGTAAGCCATAAAGAGCCTTAACCACTTTATACACTTTATTTGGGTGTTGAGGATCTTCAAAGCCTGGAGGTTGAGAGACATATACCTCCTCATCAATAGTACCATACAGAAAGGCACTCTTAACATCCATTTGATAGACAGTAAAGCCCATAAATGATGCATAGGCTAGAAACAATCTAATAGCCTCAATCCTTACAACAGGAGCAAAAACTTCTTCATAATCAATACCCTCCTCTTGAGTGTATCCTTGAGCAACCAATCTAGCTTTGTTCCTGAATACAATACCTCTTTCATCTTTCTTGTTTCTGAAAACCCATTTAGTACCAATGACCTTCATACCATCAGGCAAGTCACAAAGAACCCAAACCCTTTGAAGTTTAAACTGCAACAACTCTTCTTGCATTGCTTCAACCCAGCTAGATTCTTCTAGAGCCATATAAACATTCTTAGGCTCCACTTGTGAAAGAAAACATAAAAACAAACATTCATTCTTCCTTTTATGCTTCTTGGACTCATACACTTCACTTATGAACCCATGAATATCATCTTTCTTTGTCTGTCTTCTAGTCTTCACACCTGATTGAAGTTCACCAATAACATTATCAAGTGGATGCACTTTGTAAATTGAAGTCTGTGATGTGCTAGGAATATCATATGTTGTAGGCATGTTAGTGATTTCAACATCATCACTTGGTGATTCCTGAGAAGTATGTTCCACATTTGGGCTGTCAGTGGAAACTTCTTGTGTAGCAGTGGAAATTGATTTACCACTGCTAGAAGGAATTTCTTGATTCAATACATCAAAATTCACACCATCTGCATCACTTTTCTTTTTAGAATTATCAACAAAGTCCCAAAGTGGCATAACAATTTGATCTTCATCATCTTTGCAAGCTTCATCTTCATCAATGAATTCTTCTGAATCTTCAAAATCTTTGTCACCTGAACTTGAAGTAAGAGGCACATAATTCATTGTATTAGATAATGTTTCAAGATCAAATAGCCAATCTGGTCCTGAACCTGCCATGTTAGCTTTATTTTCAAGAAACTTAACATGCAAATTCTCTTCAAAATTCTTTGTTCTTAAGTTATAGACTCTAAAAGCCTTGCTAACCATAGAGTATCCAACAAAGAAGCCTTCATCAGACTTTTCTTCAAATTTACCCAGATGATCAATGGTATTGAGAATAGTAACATGACACCCAAATGGCCTCATAAACTCCAAAGTAGGAGGTCTTCCTCTGAATAACTCATAAGGTGTCTTGTTCTTTGTTTTGACCACTAAAACCCTGTTCTGTATGTAACAAGCAGTGTTAACTGCTTCAGCCCAAAAAGTCACTGGAAGCTTTGAGTCAGCTAACATGGTTCTAGCAGCCTCAATTAGTGTTCTGTTTCTTCTTTCTGCAACTCCATTTTGTTGAGGAGTTCTTGCAACACTAAATTCTCTTTTAATACCTTTGTCTCTGCAGAAATCATCCATAACTTTATTCTTGAACTCTGTCCCATTGTCACACTTGATGATCTTGATTTTCTTTTCAAATTGATTTTCAACTTCAGTGATGAATGTCTTAAGGATGCCAGTGGTTTCATCATTGGTTCTTAAAAAGAAAACCCATGTGAATCTACTAAAATCATCAGTCACAACAAGACAATACTTCTTCAAATTGATGCTGCTCACAGATGTAGGACCAAACAAGTCCATATGCAGCATGAAAAGTGGATGATCAATAGAATTGAATGCTTTAGTCTTGCATGAAGCTCTGTGTTGCTTTCCTTTGAGACAGGCAACACAAGTTTGGTCATTTTCAAATCTTTTCTCTGGTAGACCTCTGACAAGTCCATCTTTCACAATCTTGTTAATGGTCTTGAAGTTAACATGACCAAGTCTTCTGTGCAAAAGCATTGATTCATCCAAAGTGGCTTTTGCAAGCAAGCAAGTAACATTATTATTAGCCACTATGTTCTTCATGTCAATGCTATATAGATTTCCTTTTCTAGGGATTGTAAGCAAAATTTCACTTTCATCAGGGAGCTTATAATCCTTAGATAGGATATGACATTCATCTTCTGTGAATAGAACTCTATGTTTCTTGTCACACATCTGTGACACACTGAAAAGATTGTACTTGAGTTCTTTCACATAATGCACATTCTCAAAATCTATGTTTCCAGCCTTGATTGTTCCTTTGCCAGAAACTCTGCCACCAATTCCTCCACCAAAGCTGACAAATTGTCCATCATAAGGTTGAAAGTCTAAAAGATAGGACTTATTGCCAGTCATGTGCCTGGAACATCCACTGTCTGAGTATCCTTGATCATTTGTAGTCTTTGAATGTTCCTACGCACAAAATAAAGGAATTAGTTCCTTTTGGGGACCCAAGCCACAAATGACTTGGATCTGCCTCGTGTATCTATATAATTGTATCTGTCAAAGGTCATTGATACACCATTGGGATTGTTTGAGGTGATGGTTCCTTTTGGTTTCCATTCCCAACGTGCTGAGGCCTTAACAGCATTTCCCATATTCACCCTTTTATTGTTCACAGACCCACCAGTGGAAACTTTTGGCCTTGCAGTGGTAACTGCTGGCTTAGCAGTGGAAACTGCTGGTTTTGAAATTTTGGGTACCCACTTGTGATTATTGTAAACTTTCTTTTCAAAATTGGTCTTTTTCCCTGTTTGATTAGGTTTAACAAAATAAGTAACAGGGGACTTAGGGTAAACTCTGTTTTTATTGCTGGCAGTGGTAACTGCTGGTCTAGCAGTGGAAATTGGTTTTATGCCAGAATGAAGCAAAACAGACCTGGGAATCATCTTGCTAAGTGAATTTGGGTGAGTTAAGTTATTAACATTTTGGCCATTCACCCTAGTATTCCCAAATACTTCCCTTCTACCCATGTGGTAGGTACAGCTATAAGAAAAATGATCAAAGCTACCACATATATGACAAGGTTTGTTATTGAACACAAAGTCACTACCAAATTGCCAAGATTTAACATGATTCCAACTCCTCATATTTCCTCTAGGAGTTGTTGACCTACTTATGTACATCTCTGCATATCTAGTAGTGGGCCTAGTGAAATTAGGTTGTGACCTAGGCTTCTCTTTGACAACATCCGGAATACTCTTTTTAACCTCCACTTTTACATTCTCAGGAACACTATGTTTAGACTCAACATTTAAACTTTCATCTTTAAGAGATGAGTCACTAGCACTATCAAATATATCAACCTCAACCTGAACATTTTCAATAACAACTGGTTTAACAAATTTTGGTCCATAGATCATAGGTGGTTCCTGGAATTCTTCTAATCCTGTGTGAGCTAAGTCAATGCCAGAAGGTGATGGAACACCTCTTAGAGGTGGTGGAACTGATTTGTATCCAACTCCTGATTTGGCTTTGTTCACAACTTGGGCTTCCCAAATTTTGTCAATACACTTGGATTGGTGATCCAGTGTATTGCAAGTTATCTTTATATTCTCACTAGCCAACTTAACCTTTTCTAGTTCTTCCCTAAGAACCTTGTTTACAGCAACCTGATAATCTAAGTCTCTTCTTAATACTGCAATATCATCATTGAACTTAGATTCATTTGCCTTATAATGCTCTAATTGAGTTTCTAAAACACCTAGGCCTCTTTTATGATTTGCTAAGTTATAATTAGTATGATTTAACTCTAGCAATTGTTCATCATATTGTGCTTTAATTTTCTCATACTCTTTTAAGGCCTTACTAGTTTTAGAGCAAGCATTATTAATTTGTACCTCAGAGTCAGAAAAAGCCATTAGTGCAAGCTCAGTTGCAACCATTGCAGACTCTGAATCATCTTCCTCATCTTTAGTCATAAAGCTCCAATCAAAGCTCACTACATCAATAGCCAATAGCCCCTTTGGCTCATCAGTAGTAGGTTCCTTCTTCTTGTCCTGCTTATACCAAGTTGACCTGTTGTCAGATTTCCTTGGCTTCCTGTACTCCCTGGCAAAGTGCCCCTTCTTATGACAATTATAGCACTCCACCTTCTTTTTGTCAAAACCTACTGTTTCATTGCCACTGATGTTAATCTTTCTTCCAGTCTTCTTCCAAAACTTCTTTGTTCTTAAGCTTAGTAATGTCACCTGCCATTTAATGTCCATTTCCTCCATATCATCCTCATCAATTTGATCCAAATCCTCATGATTGAGAATTGAACCACCTACTTGACTTGATATAAAGGCATAAAAGGTAGTATCACTAAGTCCTGCAATCTGTCTCTTTGAGCTACCAGTGGAAACACTTCCACTACCAGTGGAAACAACTATGTTAGCACTGTCATCATCACTATCACTTTCTTCATCTGAACTATCATCAAGAGATGATGATATGAGTGCTACAATTCCTGAACCTGTGCTTAATTTGCCAGCTTTCTTCAATCTTTGTTCAATAACCTTGAAGTTATTGTACAAGTCATTAAGTTTCATAGTCTCCAAATCTGGCTTATCTTCCCATACAACAACATTGGTTCCAAACTCAGAGGGTAAACTTCTTAAGAACTTTAGATTGAGGTCTTCCCTTTCCACCTCAATTCCAAAAACAGTGAGTTGAGTAACAATCTTTTGTAGCCTTGTGAAAATGCTATCAATAGATTCATTACTTGTAGAACCAAAGTTTTCATAAGTCTGTTTCAGCAGGGTCTTCTAAGTCTTCTTGGTGGAATCATTACCACCAAAAACATTACAGATCTCTTCAAAAAGAGTCTTTGTAGTCTTGTACTTGCTGAATGCTAGAACTTGGTCTCTGGGAAGTGTCATCAGTAACAAACCTCTAGCCTTCAGATCATTCTTCATCTGAAGTCTTTCATCATTAGTAACAGGTCCAGTGTTAACCTTTATTACTTCATTGCCACCAAACATCTCTGAAGTAGAACTTGGTTTGAAGGAATTTCCAACCATAATGATCTCCCAGATTGTATAGTCTTGGACCATAAAGAATTGTTCGATCATTAGCCTCCACATCTCAAAGTCATTCAACTTAAGCTTTGGAAGCTTAGCAGCAATGTTTGATTGACTGGTTTCTGTCTCCGTTGATTCTTCTGAGTGAACTAGAGTCTTCTAAATCAAAGTATCAAAACCTGGCTCTGATACCACTTGATGGATCTAAACACCTTGAACTATGTTAGATTGATACTTTGAGTTATATCACTAAGTATGTGGAATCTACTTAGTAACACTTAGAAGTTTGATTGTGAGTGAATGTAACAGTTGTTTATGAATAAGAACAATGTATGTAACAAACGGTTAGCTCCAATATTATTAATGATAATAATACGAGTGATCTTGATATCACTAGGGTTACACCTTGAAGCTCTAGAAACGTATATCTAACCTTTAACCTAGGATCTCCTTTTATAGCACAAGGAGTCCTCTTCTACAAGATAAGTATAATGCTAATAGAATAAGATATACACAAGATCTATTCTATATTTATCTAAACACATTTCCTAACAGTTATCTAAATAGCAGTGGTAATATATGTTCTTGCAGTGGTAATGAGTTTCCACTACAAGTACATTCTTCAGCAGTTGTAATGTCTTCACTAGCCGTGGTAACTGTTAGTATAATTCCCAACAGGGTCAATCCATACCTCATGCTCACACATCCTCCTCACTATCAATGATGATAATGAAGGATGAGAGACTCCCTACACTGAATGTTGAGAGACTACCAACAACGTTTCCGCAACTCTAATGAAAAGTCTCCTAATCCAGAAGGATGTGAGCATGACGGTCCTAATGTCACTACATCACATGAAGGTAATACGACTAAGGATGAGCTTGGAGATTTACTGTTGCTGATGATCTCAAAGAAGCTCAAAGATCACACATCTCAAAGGAACTCAAATCATAAGTTCATTGCTTGATGTACAAAGTGAGCCCAATGTGAAGAATCAGAACCTACGAGCTACAATGTCTTAAGAATGCTTGAAGATCAAGGAGCTTAATTTTCAAAGGTGACCTCGCTTAGGGGGAGATTGTTAGGAATACAAAAATTCCTATAAAAGACTCGGTCACCTAAATGTTGTAATAGCATTAAGATAGCTCGTAGTTAGTTTATTATTTAGTTAGAATTAGTTTAAATAACATCGTGGAAGAAGGATGGGTCTTTACCCACTGTATGCCTGATCCATAGCCCGGGTGTGGGCGTTTTCTTTTCTTTGTATAAATACCCCTCTCCCACCAAGGGAGAGGGTTGGACCTTTCATATTATTAATCTAATATCTCTCTAGTTTCTCTCTTAACAAAAGGCTCCCAACTTCTCATCTTTTCTTTCTTTTTTATATACGATCCATAACCACAAGAAACCATACATGTTATGATTATGAGTATCTTACATGACACGTTTAGTATCCTATCATAGAATCATCAACATCTACTCATGCATTAAATGCAATCAATAAAATCGTAGTACACATCCGATTACTTTTCTTAAGACGATCAAGCTTGTTACCGTATAGGAAGTTAGCCAGTTTTCTTAAGCCTAACATGAGTCAATCAACCAAACAATCAATAACAAATCAACAATCAATAATTAACAACTAGGTTTCATTAGATCTAAGCAAACATGAAGAAATCTAAGCTAACATGTTAATATAAAGAATAAACAACCAATTAATCAAACAACACATAGACATATTGAATGATTAAAGGAAGAACTTATCTTTAATTCAACATGGAAGAAAAGAGGGTTTGAAACCCTAAAAGTATAATGAAATTCGAGCTAGGGTTTTCTCTAAAGTTCCTCTCCAAAGTTCCACCCTCTTCTAATGAAAAAAATCCAAAAGTATATATAGAGTTACAAAGGTGACGGCGTCAGGTTATGAAAAAACCTAAGTATTTGGCAAATGTGCAAGCATTTCCTACTCCGCTTGTACAAACCTCCACTTCTTTTCGTACCACTCTTCATTGGTATCAGAAATTCTTCCCCACAACTTCTACGTCTAACTAAATCTCGAGACGAGATTTTCTCTAAGGGGGTAAGACTATAACAACCCACAAAATTCATTTCCACTACAAATACCTATGTCAGGTATTTCACAGGTAAATTTTTGCTTTTTAGTGCATTCATTACCTGCATGACTCTCTAGACTTGCTCACGTATCCACACAAGCCAAATATCTCTACCCATACATCCTATAAACCTATAGTATGTCAAGCATAAGATCACAACAACACCACAATAAGTAATCTACTAATCTAACACACTAAACTCGTCACAAAACCCAAATCTAGCCCTAATTAAGCCCTAATTAGGCCTATGTGTTCATAAAACCCTAATTGCTTATCTAAACCCATTTGAAAGTGTTCAACGCTTATGTATGAGTTACCTTAGGAACAATAGGATACCTTAGCACCTTTAGACCCAAGTACAACCCCTTAGAGCTTAGGTACAAGTCCCTTAAGCACAAAACCATAACTGGGTCATAACTTCCTGGAATTAGGTCTAAACTATCCCAAAACTTCACCATAAGATACCACCACTTAATATAAGACTCTTAGGACCTAGGATTAGTCATTAGGCACTCATAGGACCATAACCTAGGCACTTAACCTTAGTAGAATCCCTAATCTCTCACTAAGCCAAATTAGGATAAGGCTAAACCTAAACTAGTTAAAACCTGAACATAAGCACCTCAAGCACCTCAACCTAGCACCCTAGCACCTTAGAACCTTAGTAATGCTTAGCACACACCCTAGAACCTCTAAGCACCCACACAAGGAGGTGCATCACTTCCTTGTCACCACCTTAAGCCCGCGGCTAAACCACCACCACACTATCCTACTCCGCCCCCTAGCTACACCATAGCCTATCCTCATCATCCCTTAGACCCTCCACAACCTCCCCGAGCCTTCCTTACTCAGCAAACCCCCTCCTCGATACCACACCACCACCTTTGCCACCTAAACCTCTCGCTAACCCTATAAATACACCTGTAACCTCTCCATTTCATTCCACACCTTTTCTCCTATCTTCACCACTTACAATCTGTAGTTAGTAGTAGTATTAGGACCCTAGTAGCCATAGAAGTCGAGTACCATAAGCCTTGAACCATTGTCGAACTAGTTTTGCCCTAGAAAACCCTAAAACCCCACCTTAACCTTTCTCTAGCCTTGTAAGCTTTCATTTTTTATTCTACTAGCTTTATTACTATATTAGGATAGTTATAGGATGCCTTAGATCATATTAGAAGCCTTGCCTAAGCCTTGATCACTTAAACATACTAGTTTTCTTTTTAAAACCCTAATTATGCACTAAATACTAAATATATACTATAATACCTTATAATAAGCAATAAGCTAGTTTAAGTAACTTAAATAAGCTAATATTAGTTAAACATAAGCTAGGAAAACTTTTTGTTTTATAAAAATATAGTTTGCATGGAATTAGGACTAGTTTTGCAAAGTTTTCCATGCATAGGGGTATATATGGTAAATTTTTGAAAATATTAAGTCTAGGGACTATTTTTGAAATTTCTTAGAAGTTATAAGTCTAAGGACCCTTTTTGCAAAGTTATATAACCTTAGGATAAAAAGTAAAATAATTATAAACTAGTAAGGACTAGTTTTGCAAAAGTTATAAAGTTAAGGGTATAAATAGTAAAATTAGAAAACTTATAATTCCAAGGGTCATTTTTGCTATTTTCTTAATGTATATAAGTATAGGGACTAAAACTACTAAGTTTAGATAGTTATAAATATAAGTATACAAGTCTAGGGTAGATTTTGTAAATATATAAACTATAAGGGTATAAAATGAAAATATTATATAAATATAAAACATAATTAAAGTTAGAAGTATAACAAAATACTAGGGAGCTTCATGTGAGAAGCACCATGTGGATATTTCGTTTTGATGAGTTTGCTGGGTTTACGAATGAAAGTGCCCTGGCTCCTCAAACGATTATTGCATGTACTTCTGAATTATGATGGCCCGAACGGTGTTATGTTATAACTAAACTTAATAACAACATAGCTCAATAGTAGGGAGCTTCACGTGAGGAGTATTAAATTCTGAATTATGATGGCCCGAACGGTATTATGTTGATAACATAATACAATAGTAGGGAGCTTCATGTGAGGAGTCTTATACTTCTTGATTGTGATGGCCCGAACGGTGTTATAACTAAACATAATAACAATATAGTTCAATAGTAGGGAGCTTCATGTGAGGAGTATTAACTTCTGAATTATGATGGCCCGAACGGTATTATGTTGATAACATAATACAATAGTAGGGAGCTTCATGTGAGGAGTCTTATACTTCTGGATTGTGATGGCCCGAACGGTATTATGTTATATCTAAAACATTAAAAAACCTAAGAATGATTACTTAAGAAACTTAAACAAGATAACTAAAGCTTGACATACATCCACACCAACAATACCACCAGGATACGTGAGTACGCAGTCTAGTTTCCGAGTCACTTTTCACATCAAGCCTAGGTGAGTTTTTATAGCCTCACTTTTAAATGCTTTACAAACCTGTGAGGGGGATACATGCTAAATGCTTTAAATCGAATACAAGTCTTTTTCTTTGGTTGTTGCACGAGTAAACTATCTGCCACCTCTACACAACAGAATTCATGAATCTAATCATTTAGGATATTTTACAAAAGTGAATGCGAATATAATAGATAGATCTATTGGAGTTTGAGAACTCCTGTTGGTATTATCTCTCACTAGAGAGTACCAATAAGTATTATATTTTAACCCTCACTGAAGGATTAACTTTCGCAAGTTATCCTTCTCATCCCCTCATGGTTAGGTCTGCAGCCCCCATGACCCGGATTGTTAACGTGTGGTTCATAAGCTTAGTGCAGCAGACCAACTCACCAACTCTTGATAATTGTACATGCATTACAATTATCACACACACACATTACATTTTCCTTGAAGGGTATAACAACTGAACCTTGAGGAACTTGTATTCACTAACCCCTAAACCTATGACTCTCACTCAACACCTAGCGTTGACTTTTAAGCATGTATTCTAGGTAACGAAGCTCTGTGGAAATTATGGCATGGAGAGGCACGAGACTTGAAAGACTTTCTATTTGGTTATCATTCAAACATGACATCTCACACTTAGATTCACGGGACCTCAACTTATAAAACTCTGATAATTTTAATGAATGGTAATCTCATTTTAATAAAATGTCTCTTTTGAGTCATTCCCTATTACTGTATCTGTGATCCATGAGGTAATACCTCAAACACTTTATCCGCTGAGATTAGTGAAAAATGGGGGAGTTACAGATTGGTATCAGAGCTTCAGTTGTAGAGAATAAGGTCGAAACTTAAACTACAACTACTTTTCCCGATACCCGAGAAAGTCTTTTGTGCCAATCCACTCCCCCAATGCCTAATTCCCAGAGCCATATGTGAATTAGATCTGCATAATAGGTATTTCCTTAACTTATATGCTAGCTTACATTAGTTTATCGGTTATTAGATAGTTATGCCTGCTCCCCACTACTCTACCTTTACCCCACCCGAATCACTTATGGAGAATGCTATTCCTACTCCTAATGATTCGGATCTTAGTTTTAAAAATATTTTTCCCAATTCCCTAGAAAGCCCAAGGAATAGTATAGATACACCTTCACCCTTAGGTTTGACACCTTAGATAGAAGACCCACACTTAAAATGTATAAGAGAATTCTATGCTAAGACATCACCTATTACTCCCCCAAACACTACTTTACACCCACTATTTCCCTCCCATAGATTTGAACCACATGGGTTCTTTCTTCCTAGAGAACCTTATGTACCTAGGAAACCTATCCCTACCTATATCCCTAGATATGAACCTAGACAACCCTATACCTTAGCACCTACACCTTACTTAGTAAACCTTCCCACTTCACTTTGGAAATCTGAATTAGGAGAAAATACCACTAGGACAACTTTAGAAAACCAGGAAAATCAGGTAGAAGATATTTTAAATAATTTAGAAGAAATATTTCTTGACCTTATTGAGAATATAGAAGAAGGTCATGATAATAACCTAGGCACCCGACCTAATTATAGTAGTTTAAGAAATACCGTTCAACAATCCCATTTTAAGATAGCTAAATTATAGAAAAACCAAATGAGACACTACCATAAAATAGCCTTTGTCCGTTTTAGAATTTGCACCTAAGAAAAGATGATTGATGATGATGAGGAAAGTCATCAATCAAATCTAGGAAATATTACAACCCTAAACCCTTAGATTTAAGAAAAACTTCGGAAGAAATCCCTAAATAATATGCCTTTAGGAGTTTAGCCTTAGAATAATGCCCCTAGGATATGTAAAAATAGGAAACCAAAAATATAAGTTATGCCTTAGATACCTCCTAGTGCCCCTCAATTTAGAATAACTTAGCTAACCTAGAATTAGGTATACCCCTTCTTGATTACCATAGGATATCCCAAACCTTAGAAGAACCCTTAGGAAATTAGGATTATCCCATAAGACATGACAAGTTGGGTACTTGTTATAACCTACCTTAAACCCTTACCCCAATAACCCTTAGGAACCTGGGATAGATAGTCCCGATGCCTTAGATTCATAGATTCTCAAAAACTTTTAAGTCTTAACTCATTTGGGTTTCGATTTCAAACCCAAAACCTTATTGAGAATCGTCTCGTTAGGATACTTATTCTTGAACTTTAGGCATTATAGGGAAGCCTAAAGTATCATTCTATAGAGTCTGTTCCTTATTCGCAATTTCAACCTTCCTCTTTCCCTGTCCTCATAAATCTAACAAAAAGACATTTGGCATAAATAGCGACACTTGTTGGAAAACAAGTTATTTATGACCATATGTAGTTGTAACTTCCACTCCCGTTATCTCATGATACTATATGTCGTGAATAACAACTTCCTTCGAACTTCGACTCTTTCCCCCTCCTAAAAACCAAATTCCATAAAAACCCTTCCCTATCATTTCATATGATACTAATGATGAGAATCTCATTTCTACATCATAGAGATCTGAATTCTTTCCAAATTCAGTATCCCTAGCCCTCATTACTCCCTTAGCCTTCCTTCTCAATCTTCCCCTCATTACACCCCTAAATTACTATGATTCCTGAAATACTTATTCCCCCCCTTAAAAACCGTATTACACTCTAGGATTCCCATAGTTGAGGTTAGAAATAACTCTAGGATTCCCATAATTGAGGTTAGAAATAACTCTAGGATTCCCAAACTTAAGGATAGAAATAACTCTAGAATGCCCTTAGGTAAACATAAGAATAGGACACTTTAAATAGACTATCTCTAAGAAATTCTTGAGGAAATAGAAAAAGAAGATTAGAAATCTTCGAGGTCTTATTAGCTAGAAACCTAACTAGAACCTATGCCCGACATATATTAAAATAGGATAAATATAGTCTAAGATAAGAATTTTATTTAATATCTAGGATATTAGAATTAGTTATAGATTAGACCTAAGAAGCTTTTAGATACAACCTAGGAAGTTTAGGAATGACTGAGGATTAGATTAGTAAACTACCTTAAACCTTTAGTACCTAGTTAGATATAAGATTGAAAGACTACTTAAGATTTCACTGTATAAGTCATTTTGAGGATATAGTTTACCTAGACTGATACGTGGGAATCGCACCAGGCTTTACCTCTCAAGGGATCTTGAGAAGCTTACAACCCCCACCAGGCAGTGTACCTGATCGTTGTAGTATAGTATAGTGACAAGTACCGGGGGATTGATCGTTCAGCTAGGAATAGTGTCGCTAGGATTAGAAAACCTAAATACTAGTTCTAAAGATGAGGGATGATTATTTTTGTATTTTTATATTTTATGAAAAGCAAGTAAAAATCTCGGGGTTTGAATGATTTGGGCGGAATTATTTGCTAGTCAACTAACCCAATACTAAGATGCAATCAAAATAAAATACTAAAAATGAAAATAAACTAAATTAAACTAAGGTTGTGAGCAATAAGTGGAGAAATTGTGTTTACTTAGATTTCACTACTCCCTAGATATCTTTTACATGTTAATTACTTGTTATAGTTGCGTGGATGACGGATTGTATTCCTTAATACCATTCATGGGGTGGCGCACTTAATTCCCCAATCCTATGAGTGCCTACTTCACTCCTATGTCGAGCCGATTAAGAAGCTCCTAACATGGGATCATTAGAATTTACTCATGCATTAAATACAACCAATAAAACCTAGTGCACGTCAGTTCATGTTTCCTAAGACGTTCAAGCATGTTACCATTTGGAGATCTGCCAGTTTTCTTAAGCCTAACATCGAAATCATTCATCCAATACAACCATAAACAAGTAATCAACACATAATTAACATCTAGGTTTCATTAGATCCAAGCAAACACACGATAGATCTAGCCTAGCATGATGGAATTAAGACAAGAACAAGATATAGACAACCAACACATAGACATATTGATTGAATTAAAAGAATACTTATCTCAATTACACATGAAAGGGATCAAGGGCTGAGAACCCTTGAAAAACCTGTAAAATTCGTACTAAGTTCGGCCTTAGGGTTTCTCCAAAACTTCTCTCTTTTTTGAATGAAAATTAGAAGACTATATATAGGAAATTGAGGCTGACGGCATCAAGACAAAATTGGTGACGCCGTCATCTCGCCGCCAAAATACTTCTCGGACTGCCTTGATCTACTTTTGATGCCGTCACGTTATAGCATTTTCCAGGCCGTCACGTATTTTACTCTTGACGCCCTACCTTGTGACGCCTTCAATTCTGTACTGGGTCGTCATGGAAATTACTCTTAACGCCGTCAAAATTTCCTTCTTGACGCCGTCACCTACTATTCCCAGCAAGGAAAATTAAGACTTTGGCGTTTTCTTCACTTTTATGCTCCAAAAAAGTCCGAATTGCTTCCTTTTCCAGATTTCTCTCCCAAAGTACCTAAAATCACAAAAGGAACGATTTAGGGCAATATTTGATCAAATAAATTCAATTCCGGGCTTAAATGACCCCCTAAAGTGGTTCATTTTTCGCCTCATCATATACCCTTACACTTGAGATTTGCTTGTCCTCAAGCAAATGCGCTTTTATTCTAGTCAAAATACAAATTAGGGGTCATTTAACACTAATATAAAAGTAATTACAACAAATAATCGTTCCACTAAAGACCAATAGACAAGCACGGAGGCCATACACAAGCACCTCACAAATAGTGTTTAGATACTCACATCTCTCGGGTGTAATAAAGTATAAATTACAATATGGAAACGGAAGATATCTCTCACTACCTGTCATAGCAAAATAGATTACCATAGGCTTGGGAAAGGATCAAACCTCCACCACATGGCGTAAGCACCTAGGATAAACTATCAAAGAGGTCTTTTTTAAAGGGTTGTAACGTTAGGTGTAGGGATATGAAATACACGGTTTTGTTGGATAAAGGAAGTTTTTACTGGTGGCGAGTTAACAATCTTGGTTAATTACATGTACAATATTGCGTTGCTAAGCCAAGACTAGACTCGACTTAAGCTAATAAATGAAAAATAATAAAAACATAAAATGAACATAGAATAAAAAGGGATGGTAGTCCGTATATATATATATATATATATATATATATATATATATATATATATATATATATATATATATATATATATATATATATATATATTCATACACTCTTACCCTACCATCCAAAATAATACATCATAGGGGATGTAAATTCCCCTTACACTTGAATCTTTACATACTTTACAATGAACTAATCTATTGACTCGAATTAAGAAAATCAAAACACTTGGAGCACTTTTAAGATTAATGTACATATGGGGGTAATAATATGATGTTCTTCCCCATTACTCCATAAAATAAGTACTTAACCCATGAGTCCCAATCGTCCCAAAATAATATGTACAAGGATATGACTCGACTTAGCAACCATGTAATCAATTAGATAGTTAACTTAGGGTTTAACAAATAACAATAATGCACTAAAAATGAGCGCATACACGGAAGGCTAAGGCGATTTGGGTGTACATTTAAGTGGGGTGTAACAAATTCTTCCTTTAAGTAAGATGCTTAAAGTTAGAAACGAAAAGATAGGCTCGAAGGGGTGTACTAGGGGTTTTGTGTACTAAAAATGAGTACAACGCCAAGGTGTGGGAAAAATCAGTTGACTTAACTAGCCAAGTAATATGACTTAAATGGTCAACTAATTATAATACGGGTTTAACACAAGGGTGATCCTAATGCCTCTTATCATGTAGTAAATCCTACTACACGAATGTAGTCTCACTAGCAGTCTCGGGATGCATCACTAACGCAAGTTCTAGAATCTAAATGCTACCGGTACACTCATAAGCACTAATAGTAAATGCTTTTCCTATCAAATCTAAAGGCGAACCTCACATATTTGGGTGGAAAATTTTTCTGAATATACGGTTATGTGCTAGTCATACAATCTCCTATCCATGAGACGCTTGCTATGGCTAAAGTTTCACTCCTAAATGTTGTAAAAAATTTTAAATTTGGCGCTAAAATTGCACTAAAAAGTATTTCTCATAGTTTTATTACACATCTACTATTAAACAAAACAAACTCAAGCGAAAGTGCATATGTAAGGTATCATCATTTTACCCTCCCCTTACACTTAAGATGAACATTGTCCCCAATGTTCATGTAAAGAATGTAAAAGTGAAATAAGTAAAAAGAATAAAATCAAATACTCCCCTGATTCGCTCGGTATGGATAATAAGGTGGTCAGGTTAAGTCTTCCTCCAAGAAAATGAACAATCAAAGCGTCCCTTCCAGAATATAAATCATCTTCTTGTCATACATAACCTGTGAATCCTGAGAAAATAGACAAGACAACCTCGCATAAAATCGGCGGCAACCTATATAAGTTACTAAATCCTAGAAAACAAAATAAGATATAATGTTTGTGGAATGAAGTTTGCAGATTTCCTGGAGATTATAAAACTTAATAATTCACAAAAACCATAAGACTCCGTTAGAAAAACAAAACCGGTAAAATTTCCAGATTTTTACACGTGACGCCGTCAGAAGTGACCTGCAGAAATTCTTATGTTAAGTTTCTGGAAAATTTCTGGAAAAACTTGGTCCTACTTCCTGGAAAATCCTGTAAAACTTCATTATGACTCAATACAAGCATTTGACTCTAACAAATACGAATATACATGTTCATTTAATATTGTGGAGAATCATGATCAGTTTGTTTCTTAAAAACATATTTGGGGTTTCCCCTTACACTTATCTTTTGCAAAAACACTTTTAGGTGGAGTTAAGACTAGGCCAAAACAACAAAGTAAAGTATTTCCACTTTTTAATTGAGAAACATGATCTACCAACAATAAAAATAAAGCATGCATACGGAAGCAAATAACAAACAAACAAAATAAAATCACACAAAACATGGGTTGCCTCCCAAGAAGCGCTTGTTTTTGTTCGAGTCACGAGCCTGACTCTACCTTTATTTAACGGAAATAGGGGAGGTTTTCCCTACACTTAGGATTAAGTGCGGGTGAAAGTAGCGATACACACCCTTAGGGTGGAAATATGCCTCGTGAGGAACGTGTGGTGGATGAATTATATGCTCAAAGGGGTGTGCTATCATCATAACCTTACCAAATTCAATCGCGTTAATGGGTGGATTAAGATTTTCTCTTAGAAAGAGATCATTTTCTATCAACTTCAAGAGACTACTATTCGGGGATCCATCTTGACCTAATAAACCCGGTTTAAACCCATAATGTTTCTTGCGATCAATCATAAATGGGTGATGTAAGCATGTAAGGTCATTTTCCACTCCTATAATAGCTTCCTCTCTACAAGGCTTAGAGTCCACTACATTTATCCTAAGACTACCCGGACTATATGGTTTGATGGGTGGATCGGGACCTATTTCAATTCCTAAATTCACATCCAAGGATGGAAGATTAGGTAACGGTTTTGGTTGAGGCTCCGGTTCATCAAAACTAGGAACTTCCCTAGAACTAAGGGTAAGGTTATCATTATAAGCATTCAAACCTATATCCTCTAGTTGTGTTTGGTTCAAAGGTTCTACCTCAATTGGGATTCCTAAAGTCTCTTCTACTTTTTCCGGGTAAGTCAAGGGAGGTGTGTGTGCCTCAAGTGATGATGGGAGTTGTGGGGTACTTTGTAGGTTTGTGTTATTTACCTCATTCTTCCTTGTGTCAAGATCACCTATATCCTCAACATGTGTTTCATTATTATCTAACCCTAACATTTTCCCAAGTATCTCACGTACTTCTTTAGGCATCTCAACTTCTATGTCCGAATCATATGGATCATCCTCAATATTCTGACTGCTATATACAAATTGCCCAAGAGATTCATCATATGTTTCTTGAGATTCATCATCATCGATCATAGGACCTAGGTCTTTTTGATCAATGTGATCATGTTCGGCTAAATCCTCCATCACATCAAGGTCACCTATGTGTTCAGCTTGTACAATGGCATTACATGACAACCACTTAGGTATCTCAACACTAATATATTCATCCCCAAACAAACTTGTTTCATGATCTTGGAAATTTATATTCAATTGACTTGTACTAATGTTTGTTGGGTTGTCTACCCTATAATAATATTGGGCACAATCTTCTATGGTATCCCATGCTTCTTCAGCACTTAATTCCCTAAAGTCCCCATTGGCAAAATCCTCAATGCGCATTTGGTCATATTGGCCAACACGATAGTAAAAGGTTCGGGTTAGGGATGCTAAAGCGAAACTATGATGAGGGAATTTTTGGAGTAAATTTCTAAAACGAGTCCATGCATCATATATGGGTTCATCTCGATATTGTTTGAAATTCGAAATGTCAATAGGGTAGAATGGCCTTTGTGGTTGGTGGTATGGTGGATTCGCGTACTCCATAATGGTGAACGGAAGAGTCAATGGAAATTACGAACAAACACACAAAGAAAAAGATAGACTAAAGAAATCCTAAAAAATAAAAATAAAATCTTACTAGAAAGGAATCTAGCAAGTAGACCTAATAAAAAGAGATTCTAACCTAGACAATAACTATTCCCCAGGCTGCGGCGCCAAAAACTTGATACGTGGGAATCGCACCAGGCTTTACCTCTCAAGGGATCTTGAGAAGCTTACAACCCCCACCAGGCAGTGTACCTGATCGTTGTAGTATAGTATAGTGACAAGTACCGGGGGATTGATCGTTCAGCTAGGAATAGTTTCGCTAGGATTAGAAAACCTAAATACTAGTTCTAAAGATGAGGGATGATTATTTTTGTATTTTTATATTTTATGAAAAGCAAGTAAAAATCTCGGGGTTTGAATGATTTGGGCGGAATTAGTTGCTAGTCAACTAACCCAATACTAAGATGCAATCAAAATAATATACTAAAAATGAAAATAAACTAAATTAAACTAAGGTTGTGAACAATAAGTGGAGAAATTGTGTTTACTTAGATTTCCCTACTCCCTAGATATCTTTTACACGTTAATTACTTGTTATAGTTGCGTGGATGACAGATTGTATTCCTTAATACCATTCATGGGGTGGCGCACTTAATTCCCCAATCCTATGAGTGCCTACTTCACTCCTATGTCGAGCCGATTAAGAAGCTCCTAACATGGGATCATTAGAATTTACTCATGCATTAAATACAACCAATAAAACCTAGTGCACGTCAGTTCATGTTTCCTAAGACGTTCAAGCATGTTACCATTTGGAGATCTGCCAGTTTTCTTAAGCCTAACATCGAAATCATTCATCCAATACAACCATAAACAAGTAATCAACACATAATTAACATCTAGGTTTCATTAGATCCAAGCAAACACACGATAGATCTAGCTTAGCATGATGGAATTAAGACAAGAACAAGATATAGACAACCAACACATAGACATATTGATTGAATTAAAAGAATACTTATCTCAATTACACATGAAAGGGATCAAGGGCTGAGAACCCTTGAAAAACCTGTAAAATTCGTACTAAGTTCGGCCTTAGGGTTTCTCCAAAACTTCTCTCTCTTTTTTGAATGAAAATTAGAAAACTATATATAGGAAATTGAGGCTGACGGCGTCAAGACAAAATTGGTGACGCCGTCTTCTCGCCGCCAAAATACTTCTCGGACTGCCTTGATCTACTTTTGACGCCGTCACGTTATAGCATTTTCCAGGCCGTCACGTATTTTACTCTTGACGCCCTACCTTGTGACGCCTTCAATTCTGTACTGGGTCGTCATGGAAATTACTCTTGACGCCGTCAAAATTTCCTTCTTGACGCTGTCACCTACTGTTCCCAGCAAGGAAAATTAAGACTTTGGCGTTTTCTTCACTTTTATGCTCCAAAAACGTCCGAATTGCTTCCTTTTTCCAGATTTCTCTCCCAAAGTACCTAAAATCACAAAAGGAACGATTTAGGGCAATATTTGATCAAATAAATTCAATTCCGGGCTTAAATGACCCCCTAAAAGTGGTCATTTTTCGCCTCATCATAGACCTAAGTAGCCTACCCCATACTAAGATTTTCTACATAAATTTGAGGATTTAGAAATTCCTAGGAATGATATACCATTAGGATAACCCATACCTAGAATTCAAGGTTACTAGTTATAACTAGGAATGAAACATTTGAGGATTTCAGTCCACTTATACTTAGTTTCTTAGGATTTGACATTTTATAGGATACACATTAGGAATTCTACTTAGAACATACTATGGATACTACCCTAGCCGGATTTAAGTCCCTAGGAATAGTGATACTTATAGTAATAGTGATACTCGTAGTACTAGACAACATAGGACAAAAGACTAAGCGTGAAACCCTACCTAAGCATAATAATACTCCTCGTAAACCCCTAGATAAGAAATTACCTAGCCCCTCTCCCAAAATAGGATCTTCCTTACCAGTTAAGATTAGTACTCCACCTTTAGAGCCTTAGGACTAGTTATGAAAACTAGAAGAACCTTAGGGGGGAAAACAAACTTTGAAGGAATCTAGTAAATCTTAATTCTATTAGGAATACCATCTTTTCAGGTATCCTATATTCTCACTCTTCCATTTAAATCCCATTCCCTCGCCTTTTTCTCACTCTTCCATTTAAATCCCATTCCCCTGCCTTTTTGCTCACGCTTCCGTTTAAATCCCATTCTACCGCCTTCTTCCCGCGCGCCTATTCAAATCTTACTCTTCCGCCTTCCTCACTTTACCGTTTAATCCTATACTCCTATCCTTTTCCCACTCTACCTATTCCTACTCTTCCATCCTTTCGTTATCTCCCACTCTTCCGTAACTTCCTATTTCATCCCTTTCCTTCCCTATTTCTCTTCACTCTTTCCTATAAAATCCATCTTTCCACTTCCTTCCATCCTTTCATCCCTCCGTCATTTTACACTCTATTTTCTTCGCTCTGAACTCTCTCCCTACCTCATCCTACATTGTTCAAAAAGTTAGAACTTGTATTTCTCGTCATATCACAAGATTCTATTGGTTAGAACTTGTAAGAATATCTACATCGAACTTTAATCATCATTATGTTCGACTATGATATTAAATCTCGCTTTGCAAGAGTTGCAAAAATGAGATCTTCAACGCCCGTCATTCTAGTCATAACATGGGAAGTTACCATGTGTCAAGGTGCTAAACAGGGAGACTGTAGAACTTGTCTCTATCATGACTAGAACTTGTCTATATCATGACTAGAACTTGTCTTTATCGTGACAAGAATTTGCTTCTACCGTGACTAGAACTTGTCACCACCATGACTAGAACTAGTCTTCATCATGGTTGGAACTTGGCTCTAAAATATTACCGTACCACATTTCCTTAAGTGTGGTAAACTCTCTCCAATTTCCGCCGATACATCTTAAGGATGATTTATAGTGACTATCCTATTAAAATGAACTAGGACGCTCCTTAATTTTAATGAGAAAGTTATAAATCAAATGGATTATGACTTTATAAGCTCTTGTTTACAAATATTGGGACGCCTTTATTTGTAAGTAATGAGATATAAATGAATAAACCTAAGTATTTGGCAATTTTGCAAGCATTTCCTACTCCGCTTGTACAAACCTCCCCTTCTTTTCGCACCACTCTTCTTTGGTATCAGAAATTCTTCCCCACAACTTCTACGTCTAACTAAATCTCGGGACGAGATTTTCTCCAAGGGGGTAAGACTATAACAACCCACAAAATTCATTTCCATTACAAATAACTATGTCAGGTATTTCACAGGTAAATTTTTGCTTTTTATGTGCATTCATTACCTGCATGACTCTCTAGACTTGCTCACGTATCTACACAAGCTAAATATCTCTACCCATACATCCTATAAACCTCTAGTATGTCAAGCATAAGATCACAACAACACCAAAATAAGTAATCTACCAATCTAACACACTAAACTCATGATAAAACCCTAATCTAACCCTAATTAAGCCCTAATCAGGCCTATGTGTTCACAAAACCCTAATTGCTTATCCAAACCCATTTGAAAGTGTTCAAGGCTTATGCATGAGTTACCATAGGAACAATAGGATATCTTAGCACCTTTAGACTCAGGTACAAGTCCTTTAAGAACAAAACCATAACTAGGTCATAACTTACCAGAATTAGGTCTAAACTATCCCAAAACTTCACCATAAGATAACACCACTTAATATAAGCCTCTTAGGACCTAGGATTAGTCATTAGGCACTCATAAGACCCTAACCTAGGCACTAAAACTTAGTAGAAACCCTAATCTCTCACTAAGCCAAATTAGGATAAAACTAAACCTAAACTAGTAGTAGTTATTTACCGGGGTAAACCCCTTTACCCAAAAAAAATAAACCTAAACTAGTTAAAACCTAAACATAAGAACCTCAAGCACCTCAATCTAGCACCCTAGCACCTTAGTCATGCTTAGCACATACCTTATAACCTCTAAGCACCCACACAAGGAGGTGCATCACCTCCTTGTCACCAACTTAAGCCCGCGGCTAAACTACCACCACTACTGTCCTACTCCGCCCCTAGCTACACCATAGCCTATCCTCATCATCCCTGAGACCCTCCACGACCTCCCCTACCCTTTCTTACTCAGCAACCCCCCCTCCTCGACACCACACCACCACCTTTGCCACCTAAACCTCTCGCTAACCCTATAAATACCCCCGTACCCTCTAAATTTCATTCCACACCTTTTCTCCTCTCTTCACCACTTACAATCTGTAGTTAGTAGTAGTAGTATTAGGACCCTAGTAGCCATAGAAGTCGAGTACCATAAGCCTTGAACCCTTGTCGAACTAGTTTTTCCCTAGAAACCCCTAAAACCCCACGTTAACCTTTCTCTAGCCAAGTAAGCTTTCATTTTTGATTCTGTAGAAACTAGAAGGGGGGTTGAATAGTTTTATCGCTTCTTTTCAATTTTCTAAACCGTTTCGCCATTTTAGGTCCGGTTATTTTTCATTAACAAACATGTTGAATCTTACTAGTTATGTGATATCAATTTAGTAACTAGCAAACATAAGTAAACAAGTAAAGTGAAGAGTAAAGAAAGAGCACAACCAAGAGACGCGGCGATTTATAGTGGTTCGGCAAGAAGCTCACTCTCCGTCCTACTCCACTACCTGAGTACCACACTCGAGAGTTATCAATCACAATATCAACACACTCCTTCAGGCGGAGCAATCCGTACACATGATTGCACAAGGCTTAACGACACTAAGCATAATGTCGAGTTCTAATCATAGCTAGAACCAATCTATTCCAAAGGCCCACGTGGCTACACAAACAAGCACTCTTGTCCATCTTGAATCTTCACCCGATCCAAATCTTCATTTGTTAGACATACTTGATTCTTCACCCGAACGAAGCCTTCATACACACGACTCACTTGATTCTTCACCCGAATCAAGTCTTTACATACATATCACACTTGATCATCCCCGATCCAAGTCTTTACATAATGACACAACAAATCCTAACCTACATTTTAGGACATCACTCTCCTCACAATAAATACATGAACGAATCTAGTTACAAGACTTCTTGGAACTACATCACCATCCAAGCTAACACAAATACAATACTTTGAACTACATCACCATCCAAGTTTATACCCCATCCTCGACTCACACACAAGTCAAAAAACAATGACATGATATCTGTCACAACTCGTAATTTCCGGTCATTTTCCAAACCTCGACAATTTACTATTCACAAATTACTATTCATCGATCACTATTCATCATTTTACTATTCATCATTTTTTAGGTCAATTTGACATTCCGAGAAACATTCAGAAATTTTACTATTCACTTGACACTATTCATTTCCGAGAGAAAACCACTATTCACGTGCATTACTCATGTCATCGTAAATTTAGTTTACGAGTATTCAAATTCGCGTAACCGTATTGGTTCAGGAGCGAATTCATGCATTATTATCAGGGACATTTCATACGGACTAGAAATAGTCTGCATATCATCATTAGGGCACTTGCATACTATTCCACTCGTAAGATAATTAAACTAATACGCGAACTATAAACGAGAATAACACGTCCGACACTCCCGACTATGATCCCAATATATTTTATACTCATTTTTATAATATAAAAATTATAATATTAATTTACCCGGTATTTTGGAGATTTATTTTAATTATTAACGTAAGTTTACTAAAATTACGACGGTTTTCGTAGAAATTAAACAATAATTATCTAAACACTTAATAATTTTACCCAACCTATTTTTATAATTTTTATAACTTTATTTTATCCCGGTTAACTCCGTTAAAATTTATTTTTAGTTAACCCGGTACCCGGTACACCTTAAAATCTCAAATGAATACATAAACTTATACCTAATATCACTAACTTAATTATTTGTCCAAGTTTCCCATCTTGTCACCATTTTGCCACCCCCCCCCCTACCATACCAATGCCTTACAAAATTTACTTACTCACTCAATCCTCATAAATAACTTATACTAACTTCATATAATAATATTAATACTAATAATACATATCAAGAATACTAGATCTTTTTCTCTCATTCTCAACTAGCAAATTTTCACTTTCCTCTCTCTTTTTCTCTCTTGGACTCACGGCAACAACAAGAAGGAGGAGCAAGACCAAAATTTTTCTCAAGATCAAGTGTTATTCTAGTTTGGTTAAGTTATTCTTACAAGGTTTTGAAATACAAACTTAAGGATACTAAGGTTTTCATCATCTAATCACACCACCTTTCAAAGTAAGTTACCAAGTTATTTTTCATGTTTTCATCAAGTATTTACTAATATCTTATAGTTTTCATACTTTGTTTCATGCATATGCTATTTATACCACTTTATTTTATAAACTTTTAACTTTTGAACCTTAGAAAGTGATTATAGTTAGATCTTTGTTAGATCCACTTTGTTTATGAAGTTTAGGAACCCATGACACCCTAAGAAGGTGTATGGTAGGATTAGACTAGATTTGTGGTGATTGAAAGTGGTTTGGTTGAAGTTGGAACAAGTTTGAAACTAGGAAATGATTTTTGAAACTATTTATTTACCTACTGTCCTTATTTTAAAACGTGGGAAACTCAGTAGGTGATGGATAATTTTTGACCAAAGATTTAGAAAATACTTTCAAAAACGAAACTTTTGGCGAAAGAACGGATTAAAACGAGCTTATAACGAAGGAGATATGATTTTTGTAAATTTAATGACGAAAACTATTTTCTGAAAAACTGCATGCTGTTTGACAGTTTTCGACAAGCAAAAAGAGGTGTTTAATGTAACCTAGTGAAGCCGAGCTATCAAAAATATATTAATACATACTAAAACGAATCCGTGGATATAAAGAACGAGGAAAATGAACCTAAAACGACCAAGTTATACGCGTTTTAAGATCACCAAAACTATATATATATATTTGGTCACAAATAAAAATAATAACTTACGCACTAAATGGTATATTTTCTAGAAATGTTACTAAGGACTATATTCTTAACAAATGAAATACGTATGACCCAAAAGAATATTTATACGACTTAACGACGTTATTGTAAGGTTTTCGATACGAGGAATATAACGCTAACATTTCCATACGAGATAATACGACAAGTTATATACTTCTATAATTGAATTTATTTTTCCTAAGTATGGAAACTATTTTACTATGACAATAACGAGTATTTCCAAGTCACGAGTGGTATAGGTATCATGTGCATGTACATTCATTACATTACGGCATGATCTAAATTAGATCACGATTATTCATTTAGGTTGCGGCTAGTGTTCGCGCCTCATTGTCCCGACTACTTTTCCATCATTGTACCATCTTTGTACCATCATTTCGAGGTGAGTTCTCATAGCCCCGTTTTAATTACTTATTTGATTTTGAATCCCACGGGGGAGAATACATTGCACAATTATTTTTGTACATGCCCAAGTATTAAATTCCATACATTGCTTAAGTTGCCTTACTACCACATTAATTCCCCTTATATATCATGGACCGTTAATTATATTGCCAAGCGAGAGTGAGTGGATAGATCTATCGAGGGTGACGCCTCCATTCGTGTTTGGGTTGCTCCAACGGGACGAATGCATTTCTTGTCTTAACAAATTGAGTGTCTGGTAAACACTCTGGTGGGGCCATTACAAAGTCTAGCTTCGGGGTCATGAGCTTAAGAGCCAATGTAGCATTTTTGACATTTTTGTCGGTTTACTTTATACTTGTGGCTTATGTACATACGATTTAAATTACAAACCTATGATTATTCACCAACTTTATGTTGACCGTTTTCGCAATGTATTTCTCAGGTAACTAAGGCATATTCTCATGGCATGCATGGAGTCATTTTGTGTATTAAGGATGACGCGTCTCTTTTTGGATTTCATGCACTTATGAACTATCGTTTGATTGTACTAAACTTATTTACTTAAACTTTCCAACTCTTTTGGGACCTATGTTTTATAACTCTGAATATTTTGAATGAATCAAACGACGTATTTTCAAAACGACACTTTAGGTCGTTCAATATATCCTTGTTTGTGATGCTATGACAGTCACCCCCAGGTATTCCATTCCGCTGCCATTCAGGTATTTTGGGTGTGTGACAGATTGGCATCAGAGCTAAGGTTATAGCGAACTAGGATGTATCATGGACCCTAGACTATAACCACATCATCATAGCATCTCATCATTTCATCATAGGTGCATATTCATTATACATGTTGTTTCATGCACACACTGTGCGAGTTATTTATACCCATACTCATATATATATATATATATATGATTATATTGACCTGGTTCACAAGTGACATGTCTTCAGATACCCTCCCTGTTATCCTTTCGTCGGATTTCGACATTGAAGATGCCTTGTCATCTTCCACTACCATTGTATTAACAGTTGCACTTACACCACCATTAGCACCATTGAATTGTTATAGGAACAAGGTTTTACTAACATCCAGCCCATACATAGAATGTCGTTTGGTAGGATATTCAGACTAAATCTTAATGGACCTATTAGGATGCTTATTGCAAGGGGGATAGTATGTTTTCTTTCCTACACTAGTAAGACACTCACTACTCAGGTACTACCACCAACCATTAGGTACTTATTACACTATTGGTCGTCCCATAGTGTGTACTTCAGTTTTTCTCTTAGATGTCACAAGATTGTGCGAAAGAGGGTAGTATTCCATTCACTATTAACACCATCACATCTCAGAGATCCTATACCCATATATGACAGGCCGCTTGAGAAGCAACCGCTATTTGACATACCATTACCATCTACCATACATTACACCACCTTATAGGTTTGAGGTTGGTGAGAGTTTGAGAGCCTCTACTTCTTGACAACCTACTACTCTTCATCGTTAGACGATGATCTCTAATTAATTGAGATTACCCACGAGTGTTTGGACGATACACTCTGAATAATACCACAAGCCTCACAAACACAATAAGAATTGCAACAAATTGCCCAAGGGTGGCATCTATCACAAGGACTCTATATTATCTTAGATATGATCGACTCATACCTCCGCAACACAATAAACCAACAAGATACTTTGAACGGTACTATACCATCATAATGGAACTCATCACAACTCTCCCTTCATTATCAAGTTTGATTACACCACATTCTAAGCCGATAACTATATCATTAGTCGCTCTAGCAACACTCCATCGACCAATGTGGTCACAGTAGTAGATTTGGCATGTAATTACAACTTTGGAAATATGCAAGTAAGACAATAGGATTAATAAAGACGAAGATGTCTTTACGATTAGATGGTCATGTTGACCAAGATAAAAGTGACTACCCTAGTTTTCGTGTTTCGGAGATAATAACAATTCAAGTAAGTCAAAGTCTAATTAACTTTTTGTACAAACAAAAAGATTTCTTGCAAATCTTACGAAGTACGACAAATTATTGATTTTCAATGATTGGATTTAAAACTCATTTTTGTTTAAGCAACAATCTTCTTGAACTCCCTCTTTCCAAAGACATATATATATATAAGATATTGTTTTTATCAAATTACAAAATATTTCGTAGTCACATCTTTTACATAACTATATTCATTACAAACTTCAAATAAAGTCACTCCAAGATACATTTATGACCAAATTTCACAATGTTTCACTCAAATAAATGTTGTTAATTTTAGAAACCATATCTCCAAGAAGGAACACGCATAACTCATGAACGAATCTCGAAAGCAACCACTATACCTACTTGCTATTTTACCTTAGATGCGAAAGAAACCCCTCTACCAAAGATTGCCAATATTGATACACCATGCCTTAACACCAATACTTCAAATTACGACCTTTTTCGCTCATCCCATATAATAAGACTCTCACGCTAGTATGAGCTCGTTGGATTAAAAGATCAAGGTACAATTACTCAACAAAATTTATATTCTTTTCGGAGATCGATATAGCTTAGTCACCTTGGGACAAGACCTTATTTTCATGAAAGGACATCGAGAGATTTCACCTGACCATAAGGCATTTAGCTTGCATTCATGGAAAATCAAACATCATTCGATGTGGTACCTACTTGACTCGAATCATTGGCACCAAATTTATGTACTATATCCTTTCATACATAGACTATCCTTTTCAATTGACTGTAGATGCCTTAACGACACGTTCATCCTTCACGCTCTCAATATCACTACCATATTCTCGACCACTTCATAATCCTAAACCACTGCCCTGTTATGAACTAAGATGTTTACATTCTTTAAATAAGTGGATTAGTAGACTATTACCATTCCATAAGATTCACCTATGTACCCAATAAACCATTCAACAAATTTTATTTCAAACTATTTTACTACCCTATGGGGAAATTGTTTTACAGAATTTCTAAAGTATGCTATTTTGTTACCACTCTATAAATTGATTTTCCGTCATTACACCAAGTATTTACTATTATTACGCAAAACAATTTTCATGATTACTTGAAAGGAAATATCAGGATTCCATTTTTCATAACAATGCGTTGAACACCATCTAAAACTTTTGAGAAAAGTAATATTATTTTGACTAAATCAAGCATCGCATCATTAGTCCTCAACTATACATAGCCTGATCACCTATGTATAATTCAGGAAGGATTATGCTATGAAGGAAATAGTTAGCTGTTTAAAGTATTACTAATAACAATCTTCATTTAAAAGCGTTTTAAACAAGTAAACTCTTTTATAAACGTCTCTTTCTGACAAACTCTCCCGGGATACTTACCCCACCTGTCACCCACTTAGCCATTAAGTTGGACTTTCCATTGACTTCTTTAGGAGAGACTTTCCATATCAAGTACTAGGAGGATTCCTCGATACAAGAAAAACAATAAAAGGATTACGGAACTATAATACCTAGACTAAGAAAATTTATAATCCAACAACAATCCTAGGATACTAAGAGACCATCCGACTCACCATCTCTGACCTAGTTGTTCGATTTTATTATTCAAAGGTACTAGCTAGACTGAGCTACAGGATCAAACACATTGTGAAGGTACGCTAAGCAACACTATAGAAATAAACAAAGCCTCCTAACCGATACTGTAGAGTATTTTGAGTTAACATGGTCTCATCCATACGCAAACTTCCATGTAATAAGTTTCACAAAGGATAAATAATTTGAATTAAGGATGAAGATATAGACTCCCTTAAGGCATTGTGTTCTCAAGAAATTCTAGATAACCTCACCTATACATCAAGAGAGGCATCAGACTCAAGAATATCTCCCCAGCTACATGTGAAGACAATACGGAAATTCATCGACATAGTATCAATTGAAACCCTCATATTGCCAACATGATGACAATTTCAACGATAAACCATCTCAGGACTTAAGTTGGTTGAATACCTAGACTTGTAGTTTTGTCGGATAATTGCCAATAGGCATTTTCTAATATCAGGAACCGAATGTTAGACACCTATGCATTTATGCGAACATTTCCTATCCTACTATTTTATCCTTGTTAGTATTTTTACTTTTAAATGAAGTTGATTTCAAAATTGTGTCCATACAAATCCTATATCTCGTAGAAAATAATTTTGAATTGCCTATTTTGAATAAATACGATCCTTTTTAGCCAGTATTTACTTGAACCATTATACAATGAGAAATGTTTAAACATCAAACTTTGGTAAACAGTTCTATTCACAACATGTTTGAAAACCGCGTCACATTTCATAACTATTGAATTTTGAATCATCAAGAAAGCTAATATTTAGTATACCATTTGTTCCATTTTCTAAATTTGTTTATTCAGAAAAAGATTTCGACCAAAAACTCGAAAATCGCGAGATAAATTTTGAAAACAAATCACCATACTATATCGCTTATGCATTTAGGGCTTTGTGATTTGACAATAGGGAATATTAGAATATGTGATGAAGAAAATTAGGAGGAACACCATAGAACGATTACAAACGTCAGTAATGGAGACCAAGCACAGTAGGCAAAGAATGACACATGTCTTAGCAATCCATTAGACCAAAACACAAAGACTCAAAAATTGTTACCTATATTCTATCCCCTTCAGATAACGCTGAGTTCGAAAGACAGAACGTTGTGAAATTAGTCACAAGATTTATTGTACCCATTTCAATTGTTCCTGATAAAGATGATCAAATCACCTCAGACATCTAGCTATCATTTTAAGACTTCCTTCGGGACCCCATTTAGATGTAAACACCGCCTACTATCCTCAGACCGATGGTCGGAACGAGAGAACGATTCAAACATAGGAAAGTTATGCTCAGAGAGTGAGCAATTGACTCTAGAAATGGTTGGACTAACCATTTATCATAAATCAGATTCGTTTTCAATGATAGGTATCGCACGAGCGTAGAGACTACACTATTTGAGGCACTTTATGGTCGAAGTACCAATTACCCATATACAGACCGAAATCGGAAAGTTAAATTCACTGGTCTAGAACTAGACTATGGAACAACAAAGGAAATTTCACAAGTCAAGAACCAGTTACAAGCAACGAGGAACTGGTAGAAGTTAGGTTGGTGCATGACGCACATCATGCGGATTGAGTATCCCTGAACAACAAACCATCTAGATTCAAGTGGGAGAACGAACTCAGTTGAAGGCTTTGTCTTGGAGAGGCATGAGACAATTTTGGGTAACACGAGAAATTGAACCTCTAGTATTTTGGACCATTTAAGATTCATTTTAGAATCGACCAGCTGGCATATAAAATTTGAGTTCTGGCAGAGTTCAGCAACATATATTACCCATATTACATTGTAAACCTCAAGAAGCACTGATCATCTATTGACGGACCGAACGCGGAAAGAGCCAAACTCACTATTCCTGTAAGTACTCATGAAATAACCAGGAATTTCCTGCAAATCAAGAATTAGTTACAAGTCGATAAGTTGTAAACCCTTAGAATTTCAAGTTGGTGGTAGGGTCACGTTAAAAGTTCTGCCTAGGAAAGGCATAATACCATTCAGAAAAATCCGGGAAGTTAAATTCGATGTACCCTGGACCATTAATGTTTCAGACAGAGTAGGCCAGTAACCCTCAGACTTGAGCCTTGTTGGAAAGTAGCAAGATTACACAAACATGTTTCACAATTTCAAATCCAGAGAAACGATTTTCAGATTTGTGACTCATGATTCCATTGGAAGGAATCGAACCAAATGACAAACGTAAATCTGGTAGGAGCACCAGTAGAAATCATGGACCGTGAGGTCGAACGGTTGAAGCAAAGTCGAATTCCTATCGTGAAAGTTCGCTGAAATTCTCGAAAAGGTCCCGAATTTACTTAGGAACGGAAAGACCAAATGCAACTCAAGTATCCACGTCTTTTTACAAAATATACTTCAGAGACCAACCAAAACTGAACTTCGGGACGAAGTTCCTGGTAGAGGGGAAGACTGTCACAACTCGTAATTTCCGGTCATTTTCCAAACCTCGACAATTTTCTATTCATAAATTACTATTCATCAATCACTATTCATCATTTTTGAGGTCAATTTGACATTCCGAGAAACATTCAAAAATTTTACTATTCACTTGACACTATTCATTTCCGAGAGAAAACCACTATTCACATGCATTACTCATGTCATCGTAAATTTAGTTTACGAGTATTCAAATTCGCGTAACCGTATTGGTTCAGGAGCGAATTCATGCATTATTATCAGGGACATTTCATACGGACTAGAAATAGTCTGCATATCATCATTAGGGCACTTGCATACTATTTCACTCGTAGGATAATTAAATTAATACTTTTGGTATAATTAACGATTTACGTATGTTTATTTTAGATAAACACTAATACGCGAACTATAAACGAGAATAACACGTCCAACACTCCCGACTATGATCCCAATATATTTTATACTCATTTTTATAATATAAAAATTATAATATTAATTTACCCGGTATTTTGGAGATTTATTTTAATTATTAACGTAAGTTTACTAAAATTACGACGGTTTTTGTAGAAATTAAACAATAATTATCTAAACACTTAATAATTTTACCCAACCTATTTTTATAATTTTTATAACTTTATTTTATCCCGGTTAACTCCGTTAAAATTTATTTTTAGTTAACCCGGTACCCGGTACACCTTAAAATCTCAAATGAATACATAAACTTACACCTAATATCACTAACTTAATTATTTGTCCAAGTTTCCCATCTTGTCACCATTTTGCCGCCCCCCCCCCCCCTACCATACCAATCCCTTACAAAATTTACTTACTCACTCAATCCTCATAAATAACTTATACTAACTTCATATAATATTATTAATACTAATAATACATATCAAGAATACTAGATATTTTTCTCTCATTCTCAACTAGCAAATTTTCACTTTCCTCTCTCTTTTTCTCTCTTGGACTCACGGCAACAACAAGAAGGAGGAGCAAGACCAAAATTTTTCTCAAGATCAAGTGTTATTCTAGTTTAGTTAAGTTATTCTTACAAGGTTTTGAAATACAAACTTAAGGATACTAAGGTTTTCATCATCTAATCACACCACCTTTCAAAGTAAGTTACCAAGTTATTTTTCATGTTTTCATCAAGTATTTACTAATATCTTATAGTTTTCATACTTTGTTTCATGCATATGCTATTTATACCACTTTATTTTATAAACTTTTAACTTTTGAACCTTAGAAAGTGATTATAGTTAGATCTTTGTTAGATCCACTTTGTTTATGAAGTTTAGGAACCCATGACACCCTAAGAAGGTGTATGGTAGGATTAGACTAGATTTGTGGTGATTGAAAGTGGTTTGGTTGAAGTTGGAACAAGTTTGAAACTAGGAAATGATTTTTTAAACTATTTATTTACCTACTGTCCTTATTTTAAAACGTGGGAAACTCAGTAGGTGATGGATAATTTTTGACCAAAGATTTAGAAAATACTTTCAAAAACGAAACTTTTGGCGAAAGAACGGATTAAAACGAGCTTATAACGAAGGAGATATGATTTTTGTAAATTTAACGACGAAAACTATTTTCTGAAAACTGCATGCTGTTTGACAGTTTTCGACGGGCAAAAAGAGGTGTTTAATGTAACCTAGTGAAGCCGAGCTATCAAAAATATATTAATACATACTAAAACGAATCCGTGGATATAAAGAACGAGGAAAATGAACCTAAAACGACCAAGTTATACGCGTTTTAAGATCACCAAAACTATATATATATATTTGGTCACAAATAAAAATAATAACTTACGCACTAAATGGTATATTTTCTAGAAATGTTACTAAGGACTATATTCTTAACAAATGAAATACGTATGACCCAAAAGAATATTTATACGACTTAACGACGTTATTGTAAGGTTTTCGATACGAGGAATATAACGCTAACATTTCCATACGAGATAATACGACAAGTTATATACTTCTATAATTGAATTTATTTTTCCTAAGTATGGAAACTATTTTACTATGACAATAACGAGTATTTCCAAGTCACGAGTGGTATAGGTATCATGTGCATGTACATTCATTACATTACAGCATGATCTAAATTAGATCACGATTATTCATTTAGGTTGCGGCTAGTGTTCGCGCCTCATTGTCCCGACTACTTTTCCATCATTGTACCATCTTTGTACCATCATTTCGAGGTGAGTTCTCATAGCCCCGTTTTAATTACTTATTTGATTTTGAATCCCACGGGGGAGAATACATTGCACAATTATTTTTGTACATGCCCAAGTATTAAATTCCATACATTGCTTAAGTTGCCTTACTACCACATTAATTCCCCTTATATATCATGGACCGTTAATTATATTGCCAAGCGAGAGTGAGTGGATAGATCTATCGAGGGTGACGCCTCCATTCGTGTTTGGGTTGCTCCAACGGGACGAATGCATTTCTTGTCTTAACAAATTGAGTGTCTGGTAAACACTCTGGTGGGGCCATTACAAAGTCTAGCTTCGGGGTCATGAGCTTAAGAGCCAATGTAGCATTTTTGACATTTTTGTCGGTTTACTTTATACTTGTGGCTTATGTACATACGATTTAAATTACAAACCTATGATTATTCACCAACTTTATGTTGACCGTTTTCGCAATGTATTTCTCAGGTAACTAAGGCATATTCTCATGGCATGCATGGTGTCATTTTGTGTATCAAGGATGACGCATCTCTTTTTGGATTTCATGCACTTATGTACTATTGTTTGATTGTACTAAACTTATTTACTTAAACTTTCCAACTCTTTTGGGACCTATGTTTTATAACTCTGAATATTTTGAATGAATCAAACGATGTATTTTCAAAACGACACTTTAGGTCGTTCAATATATCCTTGTTTGTGATGCTATGATAGTCACCCCCAGGTATTCCATTCCGCTGCCATTCAGGTATTTTGGGGGTGTGACAATATCAATCCTATCACGTAACACATGTTACGTTTGTGTGTGGACACCTATAACATCTCGAATCTTCATAGTTGTCGAGAGTTCTTCTCTTGCACTTGATGGAAGAGGAAATCACTTATAAACATATACCAACATGTTATAGTGATCAAAGAATAAATGGAACAAAGACCAGAAAGTTTTGTGTGTGTGAAAAGTCTTGTTCTGAAAGAAAACAGTCTAGTATTTATAGTCGACACAAAGGAGCAGACGGTCCCTTAAATAGGCGACGGTCCTTTATCACTAAGGGACCGTCGACCCCTTTACGGGACCGCCCCGACAAACGCTCTCATTTTTGTCCAGACGTGGTGAAAAACTATCTGGTAAAGGTTGGAGGGAAAACTAGCAGTTGTGATGTTTGAATTTGAATTTATTTTCTTAATAAAACATTTCTTTAAAAACACAAAAATACTTTTGTGAAAATGTTTTGTCAAACTTAAAAATGTATGTTTAGAAGAAAATAAAAGTCTTTGATCACTTAACTAATGACGGTATAACGTTTGTTCATACCTCAAGTGATGTTGAAGCAGCTACGTAGAAGTAACGAGTTTCCTCGATTATAAACTTATAAACCATAACTTTACGTAACATGTCTTTATATTTTGTGATTATCAAAACACGAGAAGACCGAATCATGCGAATAACATTTTTGACATTATTTGTATTAACAATCTCCCCCTTTTTGATGATTACAAAATATAAACTCATTTTAAATAAAATTAGGCGTTGATAAATTTTTAATGGGTTTTCCCGTTACTTCTCCCCCTTTTTGTAGAATCAAAAATGTGTGTCGTGGTTATTGAGGAGAGAAGAAACGAGCACTCTTGAAAGATAATTGTTGGAGTGATCAACAAAATACAAGCTCCCCCTAGCTAAGTGCTCCCCCTTAATGAGGGCACCGGGGAATCGAGCTATGATGATGTGCTACAAAACGGAGTTAGAACAAAGCACATACATGCATATATAGAATATGATATGGATGTGAAATTAATTATATAGTGCAGAAATCTGATAGAAAAACACAGAATAGAATTTCAATTCTAAGTACTACTGGGGACGGTCCCTTATATAGGGGGACGGTCCCTTATTGATTTGGGGACCGTCAGTCCATTTAAAGGACCGCCGGCAGTACGCTTAGAAGTTGCCATGTATGTTGTGATTTAAGTAACTTCCCATTTTCAAGGTTTGATATTTTTAGTCCATTTTCATGTTTAACAATGACTAATAACACAACATATTATCAAGAAACAAAATATAATCATTCATTCATTTCACCCAAAGGAGACATACAATGACTACCATAAAGAAATTTCATAACAACCACATCATAGAAACAACATCACAAATCATAAACTACTACAACAAGTTAACTCCCATTGCATGTTCGGTCCAAAGCACAACTTCCACTTGATTATTCGTGACTAGATTTTTGAGAATATCTAGTCGGAGGGTGGAGTGGATGATGGAGAGGATGAAGGTGGAGCCGAAGGATTTGCCGATGGTAGCATGGAAGTAAAAGGAGTTGGTTGCACATTTTGTTGAGTAATGAGATACTCAATATGACCAAACATGATTTGCAGTTCATCTCGAAGAGAGTGAATGAGATGAAAGTTGTGGTAACAACAAGCACCCGAACTAGATTACAAAGATTTGGAGATAATGGTGGAGTGAGAAGATTGTTCTCCAAAGGCCCATTTAGTGATGCGGTGATATGATTAGATGAGTTTGTTGGAGGAGGATGTTGATTTCTTGGAGATGAGATAGAATGAGTGGGAGATGATGGTTGATTACTCACGAATGGAGTGTAAGCACCCGAACTAGATTGGGTGAGCAAGGTGACATGTTTTTGACAAATGATGAGAAAGGTGATGTGGTTGTCTTTGAGCTAGAGGATGTCTTAGAAGAAGAGTGATATGTTCCATTGGTGTATGATGTTTTGAGTGGTACCCTTGGTGCTTGAGGTGATGATGGTGGTGACTTAGGAGATGGAGTGGTGTCATAGAGTGTGAGGTCAATGAAATTTGTTTGAGGTCTAATGATTTTGAGCTTAGGCCTTTTGTTTGAAGGTTGTCTTGTGGGTTCTTTGTTTGTTGTTAGCAAGGAAGTAGAAGATGAGGCCATTGTAGGTGAGGAAGTTGAATTGAAAGATGATTGTGATGAGGTTGAGGATGATGAGGGAGGCTTAAATAATCAAGCATGGTTGTGATTTGGTCAAAGCATGCATTAGAAGAGTTTAAGCACTTCAAATTGTTTAACTAAACATGGTAAGGTGGTGATAAACATGCAATAGGTTTAGGATTGCAGGAATGAAGAAAATAGTGCAAAAATCCGTGATCCCACAAGGACGGTCCTTTAAACATGGGATGGTCCCTTATTGTTAAAGGACCGCCAGGTCGCTAAGGGACTGTTGACAGTAGGTTCCAAGATTTTTGCCTGGTTTCTCATTTCTGCAACCTGCACATATAATGCATTCCCACAAGTTACAAGGCAGCATAAGCAAAAATTTTAACACTAAAAGAAGTCACACACCAAATAAACGTCTTATAATCACATCCAAATCCAAACATAATCATCAATTTAACATGTCTAAAGAGTTAGAACAAATAAACATAGATGTTCAAGATGCATTACACATAGTCATAAACTAAAGTTACTACGAACAAAGTTTTCTTCAAATGACATTCACTACTTCTTTTTCTTGAGGAGATTCTTGATCGACTTCAAACCTTTCCTTTGCTCGTCTCAAATTTGAGTGAGGAGAGTGATCACAGATGGGTCTTGGGAGTCAAGATTTTACGGGATGTGATGTACGGCATTTAAGAGGTTTTGTGATGAAGAAGATGCATTAGCATTGGAATTTCCAACGTGTTCATTATCATCTATGTGATGAGACAAGGTCCTCTTCGTCCTTGAATCAGGCCTTGTCTTACACTCAAAGTGAGTAGTGAGCGGAAACATGACACGATCATGGATGAGATATTTTTCCGTTCTAAGTTCCGGAAATTCATCCACGATATGGTTAAACAAATGAGTCAGGAGCATGCCATAAGGCAAGTTCAACTTGGGTTTCTAGGTGATAAATTCCATTCTCCTAATTACGTAGAATGCTAGATTGTAAGGTACCGATTTGGCAACACAATAAAGCATATGATAGAGACACGCGGGAAGATGATCTCTATTGCCACCTAGACAGAAAGCATTTTCACGTACAACTGTGGAAAACTAGAAGGGGGAGGTTTGAATAGTTTTACGTCTTTTTAATTCGTTATAAAAATAGTTTTGGTGTTTTCTTAGTTTTTAAAGTTTAGATTCGAAAATATATGATCTCAAATCTTGCACAATATAAACAACTATCAATAAGTAAGATATAGCAAAGATAAGTAAAGAAATAAATAAGAGATGGAAAGATCGAACCGCGAGACAAGAGATTTATAGTGGTTCGGCTACAAGGACACCTTCCTTGCCCTACTCCACTCCCCGAGCACCTAACTCGAGAGTTTTCTTCACTATATCAACAAGCTCCCTTATGGCGGAGAAAACCTTACACACCAATTTACACACCACAACTTCTTCACAACTTCTACATAACTTCTTCAAACCAATCTACTTCACAACTAACTACTCCACGCCTATCTTCTTCACACCAATTTTCTTCACAACTAACAACTTCACCCCTAGCTTCTTCACTACAATCTAATTCCTAACTTTTCTTCTTCACACCAATTTTCTTCACAACTAACATGTTGGGATCATACTTTTGTATTTAGTCAAGTCTCGGTCATTACCTTTTGTAATAGGTTGCTTTGGTATTTATTTCATTATGTTTTATGTTACAAGGCTTAAGTGTTAAAGCCCTATGGGCTTGAAAGCCCACGAATTAGTAAGATAAGGGAGAAAGGAGTGTTGCCCTACTCCTCCCTTATAAATAGAAAGCTTATGTAACCTTTCACATTGTTGGTTATTTGATTATCTTAAGGAAACTCTTGTTCTTACTTTTCTCTCATTTCTTATAATCAACCATCTCTCATTCTCATCTTATTTCTTTCATTATCATACTTGTGTTTACATAAATGGTGACCTAACAAGTGGTATCATTCGCCTAATAGAGTTTGAAGTGAGTTTCTTTGGGTTAACATGGGGATAAGGGTGTTATTTTGCTTCTTTTTGCATTTTTCTTTGTTTCTTTCACTCAAATCTTGAAGCTTGGACAAGTTTCAAGGTTGATATAGTGATTTGAAGCTTAGTTTTTGCATAAAGTTTAGATTTTTTAAGGTTTTATAGCTTCTTTGATCTTAGAAAACTAGTTTTTTGGTAGCAAAATCTTCATTATTTAGTGTTCTCTAAGTATTGGTGAAGTTATTTGATCTAAAGTACCTTATTTCTAAGCATTTTTCTTCAAAAAATTGAGATTTTTCAAGTTTCTGACCTGTTTACGCGTAACATATGTGAACAGTACGATTATAAAGCTGTAAATAGTACTTTTTGTCCTTTCTACGAGTAACTTTTGGTCAAAACCCTTTTCTTACGAGTAACTTGAACTTCTACGCCTAAAACCTACGAGTAAGTCAATTTCTACGAGTAAGTTGTGATTCCTACGCTGAAGTTACTTCCTACGCATAAGGTGTCCTTTCAACGCTTAAGATCAATCCTACGCCTAAGAGTTATTCTTACGCGTAAGTTTCAGAATCTACGCTTAACTTTCATCAAAGGTCTTCTCCTTGTGTTACGGTGACTCAGTACTTCCCTAGCTTTGATAAGTTAGTGGAATACTTCGACTTCGGATATCTTTCAAGCTTGGATAAGTTTGGAAGATTTGTTTGGTTGTTTAACCTTACGCATAAGTCTAAACTTACGCATAAGCCAAAGCTTACACGTAAAGAGTAAACTTACGCCTAAACTTATTGTTTACGCATAACTAACTCTTTACGCATAACCTAAAAGTTTACGCGTAAGATTATTGTTACGCTTAAGAAATCAACTTACCCCAGGAATCTTGAACTTAACCAAAGGAACGTGCATTTCAATCTTCTACAAAGATCCATTTCTACACAAGTGTTCTAAGATGTCTCAACCACCACATTATTACTTATCCTATCCTCAGCAACAACATCAGCAGTATCAGCAACAACAATACCATCAGCAACAATCATATCAACAACCTTCTCAGTCACAATTTCATCAACAACCGTTTAATCCACAACCACAATATCTCATGATGCAACAACATCAAATCATTCCACAACAACAACCATATCAGATGTCACAACAAAACACTCAGTTTTCCTCCAAACAATCTCACTGGTTTGACAGAATGTGTGAAGTTATTACAACTCAACAATCCCGACATGAGGCAGGATCACTTGAAACACCTCCAATGCTTACACCTGGGAACTATGTTCAATGGTCAAGTCGATTCTTACGATTTCTTGAACTAAAGAAACCTCATGGGAAATTCTTGAAGCAAGTGATACTTGAAGGACCATTTGAGTGGCCAACAAGATTTGAAATTGGTGATCCAACTGTTGATCCTCCACGTCCTCCTGGTGATAGACCTCTTCCAGAATCTCAACTCACAGAAGAACATAAATTACATCGTGAAGCTGATGAGTATGCAATGGCTTATATACTTCAAGGTATACCAAATCCAATTTATCGAAGTGTCGATGCTCAGAAAACAGCCAAAGCTATGTGGGAACATGTTCATCTCCTTATGGAAGGCACTCAATTGAACAAAGATGATATGGAATCCAAACTCTACATGGAATACACTGACATCACAATTGAACCAGGAGAGTCACTTGAATCCTACTATCATCGTTTCACAAATGTGGTCAATGATCTGGAATGTCACAAAATCACAGTACCAAGGATTGCAGTAAACTCCAAATTCGTTGGTAGTCTTGGCCTGGATTGGCATAAATATGTGACATTTGTTCGTCAAACAAAAAATCTTCATGATGCTCCATATGGTTTGTTGTATGATTTTCTGAAACACCATGAACCTGAAGTGGAAAAAGATAGAGCTCTACGAGGAGGATACACACCAACACAAACACCAAATTCTTTGGCACTCGTAGCTCAATCTCCCTATGCTCCACCACCAATGTCAAATCATGCATATGTTCAAGAGCAGAACTACTTCAGTTATCCACAAACTTCTACCTCGAACCAAATGGTCCCTTATGATTCATCTCCACAGAATGCTTCTACTCAACTTGTTCCATCAAACAACAATGATGCAGTGTATTACTCAAACTCTAATGACGATGACGATGATGACTTTAATACGTTGAATCAGGGACTTGCTCTTATTGCTCGTGCTTTTAGCAAATTCTCCAACTAAACAAACAACCTTCAACGTTCATCTTCTAACACAAGGAATCAAGCTGTTGTCAATGATGGAAGGGTAGAAATTCAGAATCGTAACTATGGTCGATCTGGTTCAGGAAGTTCTTCAGGAAATTATGGGAATGGTCAGAGGTTTAGTAACAATGGAGGGTTCAGGAACAACTCAGGATCTTCTCAGCAAAGGTCTGAACCAGTTGCAACTAGGAACTCCAACTCAGGGAATGCAGTGTGGTGCTATAACTGTAATGAACAAGGTCATATAGCGACAGCATGTCCCAAACCGAGAACTCGGGGTAGTAAGTTTCACAAGCAGGCATTACTCATGGCTCTTCAAGATGAAAAAGATGGACATTTCCCTGAACAGGATAACAACTTCATGGCAAATGTGAACAACGATGATGACATGGAAGATTTGGAAGCCAATGCAGCTGTGATGCTTATGGCCAACATGCAGGAACTTCAGTTTAATGATTCAGGTCCAGTGTATGACACTGACGGCTTGTCTCAGGTACATGATCATAAAGCATGCCTAATACATGAAATAGCCTCACCTTCTGCTTCTGAATCAGATATGGCGCAAGTTGTTCCATCTAAATCATCTTTATCCTCTCAAACAGATGAACAAATAAGCACAGTTGTCATATTTGATGATGACACAGTTGTTTCATTTGATGATCCTATTGAGAAAGATAAACATGATCATTTCGAACAACATGAACCATCATTTGATCCAGACCCTGACCTCATATTGTTATCTAAACAACTGGATGCTCTACAATTGAAAGTCATAAAATGCAACGAGAAAAACAACGTTTTAAAAGAAACTAATGCGTCACTTGCAAGAGATATTGAGTGTTATAAAATTCAGCTTTCAAATCAGGAAGACAAGATTAAACATACAAAAAGTTTTGAAAAAGCATTTCAAGATTCTTACAACAAAGAACAAGATCTTCAACACAAAATGCAAGATTTAATTGAGTCAAACGGAAAGTTGATTTCGAAACTCGAAAGTGAAAAGTGTGAACTGAAAATGCAAAATGAACGTCTTCAAAGAGAACTTTCAAAAACAGAAACAGAATTGTCAAGTTGTAAAAAGGATTTTTGTGAACATAAAATACGGAAAAGGAAGTATATAGATAACTTACTTGGTGAGATTGTTGATCTTGAAAAACAACTCAAAGAATTTCGTAATATTGTTTACAAACACGGGAACTCTGTCACAACAATTCAGAAATTTACTTTAAAACCGAGACCCGATAAAGGATTTGCACTTGGCGATTACAATTCAATGTTTCTTCACACGGCTTTCAAAGAAATTCCTAAAATTTACAGTATGGACCATTTGCTTGATAATACGATTGTGCGTGCTGTTGTTTTCGATACTGAGGAAGAAGAAGAACTTGAAGACGAGAGTCGATCTAAAATGAGTTACGTTCAATATTGGACACCATATGATTATTCAAAAGCTCCTCCCATTTCTAAATCTTTTGTTACTCAAAAGGACTTACCTAAGAAATCATGGTTTGTCGAAGAGTCATATGTTTCATCTTCTAATGCGGCCCCTGTCCAAACTGTAGCACAAATAAATGGTCCTTTACCATCATCCGGTGAACTTACACCTTTACCGAAAAGTTGTCGTGTCTTAAATTATTTCAAAACTTTTATGGAAGACATCGAAATTTTGGAGGAAACAATTGAACGCAATTCTGAAATAAAAATTGAAACTTTTCAATCCGCTTACGAGCGAGAAAAAAGAGATATTTTTCAAAAACAAATGTTGCCAATTGTCAAACACCTCCGTCTCTGTGCTACACGTTGGGATCAGGAACTTCAAAAAGAGGTCAAAAATATGATAAACGTTTTCAACGCAACTGAAAATGACATTTTGGTTCAAAAGCATAGAAATAGAGTTTTAAAAAATGATGCTGATCGACTCTTGGAACAAGTTCTCAATGCTGATATTTTGTCTATTATCATGAATGATCTCTATAAATCTGGTACTTCTATGCTTGTGGATGATCTTTGTGTTGATAATAACTTGTTGAACGTGGAATTAGAGACACTTAAACATGAGAATGACAATCTGAGGAAAAAGTATGATGATGTGACAAAACAATTTTCTAAAGAAATTTGTCAACTCAAACAAAGGCTTGAATGGTGTCAAGCTTAGAGTCTTGAAACAGAATTGAAACTTCAAAGTCAAAATATTTCAAACTCTTGTCAGCTTTGCAAAAACAATGAGTCTTTCAAAAGTTTGTGTCTCAAATACGAGAAAGAAATTGCGGATTTAAAAATTGAAAATGTCGCATATCAACAAAACCACGAAGACATCAAATATTGCAATGGTGTACTTGAGTCTAATATTCAGGATAAAAATCACATCATCATCGATTTGAAAGAGAAAATTAAGATACTTGAAAAAGGAAAGTTTGTTGACACCACGGTGATAGCACCAGGATTGTATCAATTAGACAAAACTGCTACAGGAAATGTTGTTCAAAACACTAATGTTGATAACTCCACTTCTACAGGACTAGTCTCCACTAATAGCATTAGCAGACCCAAGCGAAAAAGTAAAAAGAAGAATAGGCTCTGGCAACGTAAAAGAGGATCACTAGAAGCTCAAGAAGTAGAAGATCAACTTAGGAATTTGAATAAAACTCATGTTGCATCAGATTTAGATTCTAATCTGGCAAATTGTAATCAAAATCTAAATGTAACGAATGATGAACCTTTGAATGTTTTGAATATTAATGCATCTTGTGTGTTTTGTCGTATAAGCGTATCATCTGGTGATCATACAAAATGTATAGCTAATTCTCTTCTTAATCGCCATAAGAAACGTAGGACACGCATTCCTTCTAGGCCCACTACTGCCTCTAAGTCTATCTTAGGAAAGCCGCCTTCTACGGTTTCAAAAGAAGTTGAAGTTACCCCCATAAGTGCAGAGAACAAATCTAGGAATAAGCCAACTACTAGTGAATTCACCATTAAGAAAGCAAGAACTAGTTGGAATTGGCAACGTTGGTTACAATATAAACCAGACTTTAAATGGATTCCTAAATTGTTGAATACCTGTGTTTCTAACCAACAGGAACCCGCACTTTCTTTGGGTTCCACCCTTACTTTTGTTCCATCCGTGTCGTCTTCTTGTGATGCAGGTGGTACAGATTGTTCTCTGGATTGTTGATAGCGGATGCACCTGACATATGACAGGCAATCTCAAACTGTTACACAACTTTGTCTCAAAGTTCATTAGTACTGTCAGATTCGGGAATGATCATTATGCTTTAATCATGGGATATGGTGACTATGTCAGTGGGAACATTGAAATAAGTCGTGTCTATTATGTGGAAGGCCTTGGACACAACCTTTTCTCTGTTGGTCAATTCTATGATGGGGATCTAGAAGTTGCATTTCGTGAAAAAACTTGCTTTGTTCGTGACTTACAAGGAAACGATCTAATGTCTGGCTCACGTGGTTCCAATCTTTATACAATATCAATGTCAGATATGATTGCAACATCTCCGATATGTCTACTCTCCAAAGCAGAATCAACTAAATCTTGGTTATGGCACAAATGTCTTTCGCACTTGAATTTCAAAACTATGACTGACCTTGCTCGTTATAAACTTGTTGATGGATTTCCAAGATTCCGTTTCACCAAAGATCACTTATGTTCAGCCTGTGAACAAGGAAAAAGTACTCGGGCTCATTTCCCTTCTAAACCTGAGCACAGTACGAATCATGTTTTACAATTGCTACATATGGATTTGTGTGGACCGATGCGTGTTCAAAGTATCAACGGTAAACGCTACATTCTTGTAATTGTGGATGATTATTCCAGATGGACTTGGGTTTATTTTCTACGAAGTAAAGATCAGGCTCCTTCAATAATCATCACCTTTCTCACTAAAATTCAAGTTCAGTTACGCAACACGGTACGAATAGTCAGAACTGACAATGGAACAGAATTTAAGAATCAGACACTTAGGTCATATTATGAGAAAGTGGGAATTGAACATCAAACATCTATTCCTAGAAGCCCAGAACAGAATGGAGTTGTTGAAAGACGCAACAGGACGTTAGTGGAAGCTGCTAAAACTATGTTGTTTAATGCTCAATTACCAGATTACTTGTGGGCGGAAGCTGTTTCAACCGCATGTTATACCCAAAACCGTTGTATGATCACAAAACGCCATCGCAAAACACCTTATCAAATTGTTCACAAAAGAAAACCGAACATCGATTACTTTCATGTATTTGGAGCACTTTGTTATCCGAAAAATGATCGTGATGATTTAGGTAAACTTAAAGCAAAGGCTGACATCGGAGTGTTCGTTGGATACTGTGAAAATTCTAAAGGTTTTCGGATATGGAATCGTCGAACAAGAGAAATTCAAGAAACCATTCACGCTAATTTTGATGAACTCACACAAATGGCTTCTGAGCAACACAGCTTAGGACCCGAATTCAACCGTCTTAACTCTCTGGAATCATCGGCTGAACCATTGCCACTCAACCGCAAAGAATTGGAAACCTTGTTTGCTCCACTGTTTGATGACACAATTGAATACCGTCCTACTGAGGTCTCACCTAATTCCGCTGCTCAACCTGATAACCTTCCAGTACCAAACTCACCTCAACAAACTACTACACTGTTGAGAGAGACGGTCCTCCAATTGCATCACCATCTACAGCAGAACAAACTGTTTCTAACTCCCGCCATTCAGTTGAAGATCCTACACCACAATCAGTTCCACAACCTGCAGAGCATGATCCTGATGCGTTCTTTAACCCGTTTGCACCGGCTCCTACCTTTCCTGATATAGCTGAGTCGTCAACACACAATTTGGATCCTGCTAACATGCGAGATACTTATCAACTACACCCTTCAACACACAAATGGACTCGAGACCATCCACTAGTTCAAATTATTGGCCATCCAGATGCACCTGTTATGACAAGACAACGTCTTCACACTGATGGAGAAACTTGTATCTATGCACTCACAGTTTGTCACGAAGAACCTAAGAACATTAAAGAAGCAATGACTTATGACAACTGGATTGAATCTATGCAAGAGGAATTTCAGCAATTCATAAGATTAGAAGTCTGGGAATTAGTTGAAAGACCTGACGGAGTCTTTGTCATCGGGTTAAAATGGATTTGGAAAAATAAGCTTGATGCTGAAGGAACTGTCATACGTAACAAATCACGCCTGGTAGCGAAAGGATACTCTCAACTAGAAGGACTTGATTTTGCTGAATCTTTTGCTCCAGTGGCTAGACATGAAGCTGTTCGGATCTTTTTGGCCTATGCTGCACACAGGAACATGGTTGTTTATCAAATGGATGTGAAAACAGCATTTCTGAATGGAGAACTCCGTGAAGAAGTTTATGTTAGCCAACCAGACGGCTTCGTTGATCCTGAGCGTCCTAATCACGTTTACCGACTCAAAAAGGCACTCTACGGACTTAAGCAAGCCCCACGGGCGTGGTATGACAAACTGTCCAATTTCTTGCTGGTCAATAAATTTTCTAAAGGATCGGTGGATCCAACACTATTTACAAAAATCTACGGGGAGGACTTACTTGTTGTTCAAATATATGTCGATGACATTATTTTTGCCTCAACAAAAAGAAGTTACTCTAATGATTTTGCAAAATTAATGAAAGATAATTTTGAAATGTCCATGATGGGTGAACTTTCGTTCTTTCTAGGACTACAAGTTCATCAATCACCCCGTGGAATTTTTATAAATCAGTCCAAATATGCTCTTGAAATTTTAAAGAAACATGGAATGATGACTTGTGATACTTATAATACACCAATGGGCTATACCACAAAACTAGATGCTGACTTACATGGGACTCCTGTTGACCCTACCAAATACTGAAGTATGATTGGGTCCCTCATGTATCTCACAGCTAGTAGACCTGATATAGTATTTGCTGTCTACATGTGCTCTCGCTATCAGTCTAAACCAACTGAAAAACACCTCAGTGAGGTCAAAAGAATCCTTCGATACATAAAGGGAACCATTAACTTGGGAATCTGGTATCCGAAGGATTCTGGTTTTGAACTAATTGCTTTTTCAGATGCTGACCATGCAGGATGTTTAGACACACGCAAAAGTACATCTGGTGGATTACAATTTCTCGGAGACAAACTTGTGTCATGGCAATCAAAGAAGCAGGACTGCACATCACTGTCGTCTACAGAATCTGAATATGTAGCCATGTCTGCTTGTTGTGCTCAAGTCATTTGGATAAGATCACAACTTAAGGATTATGGCTACTTATTCAACAAGATTCCTATCTATTGTGATTCCAAAAGTGCAATTGCTATCTCCTGCAACACAGTACATCATTGCAAATCCAAACACATCGATCTCCGATATCACTTCATCAAAGAGCATGTGGAAAAGGGTACCGTTGAACTTTATTTTGTTGGGACTGAGTACCAATTGGCGGACTTACTTACCAAATCCTTAGCACCATCAAGGTTTGCTAGTCTAGTTCACCAAATTGGTATGCGATGTTTGACTCCTGATGATCTGGAAAAGTTTTAAAAACACAATTGATCGTCAAACATCAAAACTATCTTTGTAAATATTTTTTCAAAAACAAAATACAAAAATATAAAACCAATCAAAAACTCAAGAAGATTTTTGGTCTTTTATTTAAAAAAAAAATAATAAAAAAAATGCAAGTATAAACCACCTCTTTCAACACTATTTTGTAAAATGTCTTCAATTATTAAAAACAAGTGTTGAGGGGGAGGAAAAGTAATTTTTCAAATTTCTCAAAAATATATTAACTTTTATACTTGCATTTTACCAAAAATAATACGTGTTTATCAAAAGTGATGCTTCAAAAGTGTTTCGGGTTACTCTCCTTGTCCTATATAATAAATTTTTTCAGTATTTTTGACTACGGTCTAAGGTCGAGGGGGAGTACCACAAGTTGTTCTTATCATGTCTTGGTGTAATTAACGAAAGTTAAATGAGATAATGTGTTTAGGCATTAGGTGTGTATGCAAGTTAAGGTTAAGGGGCCATTTGTGTCAAATTACCAAACTAGTTTTAACTCTTGGTCAAAACCCATTTGACCCACACCATTTACTGCACCTGCAAAACATTTATCACTTTCACCTACTCGATCAAACGGCTCACAATCATCCTAGTAATCCGATCACTAATCCTCTAATCTGTAAGTTGTAACATGTTTAGATTATCATTATGAACAATGGTTTTTAATTTTACTCTAATCCAAAGGTTCAATTTGTCTTAATCGACTAATTAGATCTAGGTTTATGCGTAGATCTTGAACCCAGATTATTGTTGATGTTATGGCTATATTGATTGATGGGATATGATCTTTAGATGTTTATAAACATGTATCTAATCTTTAAACTCACCCAGAAACATCAATTGATCGATTTGAGGATTAGGGTTCATACGATGAAATTAGGGGTTCTTGATTTTGTGCTTTAGGTTTGAAATTGGTGATGAGGATTGTGTTATTACATGCCTAGGAACTCATACATGTGGTTTAATTGCAACAATTACATCTCTTGTTCATGAATCAAAGTTTTAGGGGTGAAACGCACTAGCAGTTATGATCTTGTGTTTTTGTGGTCAATTGGTGTTATAACTTGCTCCACATGTTCCTTAGGATGTAAGGATCACTTGCCCTAAACTTATTTCAACCCAGAATCATGTTTGATTGTGTTTATGATTGTGTGTACATGCGTTTCTACGCGTAACTCATATTTAGGCATGTTTACGCATTAAAAGTGGGTATTAAGTGTGTTAAAATGATTATTGATCAGTGGTTGTGTGTTTTACACTTTCAGGAATCAAAAGGACTTGTAATTTTTCAAAGGTGATTTACGTAAAACGTATCTATGCGCAAGTTGTTCATCCTACGTGTAAGATTGAATCTTACGCGTAAGATTCGACACGTGGACAAACATTGTCTTGGATAAGACAATGTTTACGCTTAAATGATAATTCTTACGCATAAGTTTTGTTCTTACGCATAAGTCTTGAACTTACGCATAAGTCAAAACCTACGCATAAGTTATATCTTACGCTTAAGGTTAATCCTTTGCATAAGCTCATATCCTACGCCTAAGATTTTATCCTACGCGTAAGATTGAGCCTACGCATAAGATTTACCTTACGCGTAACATATAAGTTTACGCGTAGCTTTTGCTCTTACGCCTAAATTCACTTCTTACGCTTAAGTCATGTTACGCGTAGATTTTTTCACTTACGCGTAAACTTGTCCAATTCATGAAATTTGTCTAAGTGTTGTAAAATTTCCAAAGTATAATCTCTTGTAATGATAAACTAATGTTGTAACTTAATTGTTAGAAGTTTCTACCATGTGATAATAACACAAGTTTGTCATATAACAAAAGTTGTTCAAACACAAACACCCACTGATCAATCAATAATGTGTGCACCATAATGTAATCGAATGTCTTTGCTAACAAAGTAAACCATTGCTATGTTTGTGCTTGTTTATGATCAATTCAGATGGGAGAACACAACGACATTCCTTATGGACCAGAACCTGAACATAAACTCTCATGGGAAGAAACCTTTCCCGACAACTACTCCAGGAAGATAGGAAGGAACAACTTACGTATCAACTTCAACAAAATCACTTGCAACGAATCCTCATGTATTGTTGCAGTGGATGCTCTCCTATATCTCCCCAACAAGCTGTTATTCACAAAGTCAGCCTCAGTCTCCTGCTTCTACATCCACCAGTTTTGGCATACACTTCAGCTAGATCTTGGGGAGGCTTCCTTCACCTGTATGCTTCATAACCGTCAGGTTACTGTGGATATAGACACACTAAGGAATGTTCTTGGGTTACCAGAACTCGGCCCAGATGAAGAATATGATCAAGTGCCCACCGAAGAAGAGCTGATAGAGTGGTTACGGGATATCGGCTATGATGAATCAGAAGAAGTAGTCACAAGACATTCTAGGGTCAACATCAGATATCTTCCACAACCATGGAGATCCCTTTATATTCTGATTTCCAAGTCCTTATCTGGCAGAGACACATGAACACCCCAAGCTTCAACACCTCAAACTTTTCTGGGCCGTGGCAAACGTCAAGAAAGTTGATTATGCCAGCATTATCTGGGAAGACCTTGTGTGGCACATTCAACACAAGACAACCAACATTCCATTTGTTCGTTTCACAAAACTACTCATCGAAAGCTTCCTTCGTGAGTATGACGATATTCCACAGAGACTTGATGACAAAGACAAGCACACTTTCTGAAATGAAGATACTCTCAGAATCATCAAGAGACTTGACACCAGCACACGCAAGCAAGGAAAGAAACTTCCCGATTGTCTCTTGAATGCCAAAGTGAAGGCTTGCACGAATTACAAGTATTACGAACAAGCTCTTAAGGATGACAAAGTTGGTTTCTTGGACGAAGTTCAACCATTTAGGGGAAAGACAGGTAGCAAGACTGGAAGCTCCGGCAGCTCAACAAAGTCCAAACAAAAGAAGAAGGGTACTTCAAAGAGAAGACTTCCTGTCAAGAAACCTGAGCCCATTCCTGAACCTACATCACCAATCTCTCCAGAACCGTCTGACTCTGAACAAACCGAATCCGACGAAGGTCCAGTTTACAGGGAAGCCTTTGCCAATATCACCGAGAATGTCAACCTTGAAGACATTAATGATAAAGACTTGACGTTCGAAGATTGGGAAAAGAACATTGACGAATTTGCTGATAATGCCGAATACCCAGCATATCTCAATCAGAGACCGTTCACTGAAGCACAGTCAATCTTGGAAGACGAAAGGATCAGGAGAGAGAAGATGAAGGAACCGATGACGGCCGAACAAGAAACAGCTCATTCAAACATAGGCCTTTCAGTTGAAGAAGAAAATGAAAGAGCTCTCAATCTGGGTCTCCTCCACAGCAAGATAGATGCATACAATGTTGATCTCCCTCCACCTCCAGTGTTCTCTCATACTACCGAAGCTGGCGGATCTAGCAGCATTCCTGATACTGCTACAAGAATCAATACTGACTTGGTCATCTACGACAATCCTTCGGTATCTCCCACAGACTTTGAAATGACTAATGCTTCAGCAACGGGAGAAGAGGAAGAGGAAGATCCCATGGATACTGATGCTCCACGGTTAATGACTGTGGAAGAAATGGAGCTCAGAGAAAGGGCTCAAGAAGAGGAATTAAGGAAAAAGCAAGAAGCTGAAGAGGCTAGGCTTGAGAAGCTTGCACAAGCCAAACTGGAAGAAACTATCCGTATGGAGGAAAGCAGGAAGGCTGAAGAGGCAGCCAAGCTGGCAGAAGAAAAGTTGAAAAGGGAAGAAGAAGCCAGGCTTGCTGAAGAATTAAGGCTTAAGGCCGAAGCTGACAAACTTGCTGAAGAACAAAGGTTGGAAGAGGAAGCAGCCAAAGCAAAGAAAGTTGATCAACCCGAACCACAGAGAGGAGATGACAAAGACATTACCACCAACCTTGAATCTTCATAGTCATCACCTCCTGCATCCGAATCAACCCACGACAAATCAATCAAGAAACCAAGCACCAAAGCCTCTGCTGCATCAAAGTTGCTTAAGTCAGCATTCAGAAGAGCACATGAAAAGAAGAAAAGCAGACTGGAAGATCAGGTTGCAACACTAGTAACCCAGGTTGCTGAATTGACAAAGCTCAACTCTAATGTCCAGGAACTTCAAGATAAGGTTGATACCTTCTTAGCAAAGGATGTGCAAGAGAACTTGGAAGCTACACTGGCTGCTCAAGCACACCAATACATGGAACAACACTTAGTTGCTGAGTTAAAAGATCTGCTGGCACCCATGAGAGATGAACTCACTAAGTTCGCAGAGCAAGCTGTCAAGAAAGTAATCCGATCTACCACATTCACTCTTCGAGCTGACAAGTCAACTGTTCCACTACCAGGATTATCTATGGACGAATTGGAAGCCCAGCTCTTGGACAAACTGGCAAGCAAATTCACATTTTCACCTGAAGAAGCTAAAGTCCTGGAAGCGTTGAAAGCAAAAATGACAAAAGAGACTTGCAGCACAGAGGCGGACAAACTGAAACGTCCAAGAGATGATGAAGACAAGGATCCTAACTCTCAGGCAAAGAAGCATAAACAAGCCGAAGGACCCTCATCTCAATCAAAAACACCGGTCATCCCTCCAACAACAACAACGTCCTCACAACAACCGAAGGCATCTGGTTCCGCTCCCAAAGCACACGACCACTTTGAATACACAGGTGGTGACGAGATTCCTCAGCCCGATGAAGTTCCAGAACCATCCTCTAAGAAGAAGAAACAAAGGAAAGGAAAGCATCATCAACCCAAACCGGACACCTCATCCAAAGACACAGAACCAAAGAAACCGAAAACCGTCCTCAAATGGCTAGACCAAGACGATAGTGCCGAATACTCCTGGTTTGAGAAGATGATCAATTCGCAACCACCACTTACAGACAATCATGAACCTCAAGATGGTCGAACGGTGGAATACGCTCAATTGATTAAGCAAAAGTTTCAGATAAAAAAGATGAATAAGAAAGAGCTGCGAAGAATCAAGAATGATGCGGTCAACCTTCTGAAAGATCGGTCTGCTAACTCCATCGAACTTGAGTACCATCTAGAAAATATTGCTCGAGCTATGTCAAGCAATATTGACTGGATCAATCCTGAATCTTACGTCGATCCAGCCACAAGGAAAGCCGTACCATACATTACTGACTGGTCAAAACCACTACCGATGATTGGGAAGCCTAAGGAACCAAAGATCCCTTACAAGTTCTTCTTTAACACCGACCTGGAATTTCTGACACTCGGCAGCAAGATTGAGAAGAAGTACATCACATCACTTGCCTTTCTCCCTGCAGCTCGATATCTCAACAATGCCATCGAAGAAGAAGCCTCAGCCTTATTCATCGATAAAATCATTGACTATGACCGGAACGCACTCTACGGCATACATCATTGGCCAGAAAACCGGGCACAGTATTATCGCAGCAGCAGACTCAATCAGACAATGGGTGATGTGGCTAGTGATTTGAAGATAGTCTCGATTAATTTCATTTCGACTGTCACTCACTTTGGGTACCCCTTCCTCAGCAAAATCACACTCAAAAGACTTGATGAAAAAGAGTATGATATTTCCGAGTCAGACTTTCCACGACTACTCCTCAACGACATAGAAGATATGTACCTGCTCAAAGTTCAAGGAAAGCTTTGCAACTTGCCCAAAGAGATGCAGCTTGCCTTTATCCAAGCTCTCCTAATCTACATCAGACAGATAGTTATCAGAGAAAGAGTAGAAGATCTTCAACTGGGAGTAGAAAGTTATCAGAAGAAGCTGAATCTCACCAAACCAAACCTGTTTGACATCCCCGACCTTCAACATCTACCTCAATACTCCTTGATCAGACATCCGGCATTTGGATTCACTTACCGCAGTGTCAACGGTCGAAACTGCTTCATGGGATACAAAGAAATTCATAAGTTCTGTGATGAAACCTTGAAGTTCGTCAGAGATGGAATCAAAAGCAGAATCAATGACATAGCACTGGGGAAATCCAAAAGATGGAACATCGATGAGACCAGGGATGCTCGCAGATTCATTACAAGGATTGAGAACCGGTTGAAGCGCAGGGATCAGTTTCGGAGATTGGAAAGCTATGTTGGAGGAAGAACAAAATTTCCGGTGTTGACATTTCAGAGACCTGAATGATAGAAAATTGTAAGAATTTGATTTGATTTGTCAATATTATACCTCATAATGGCTTGTGCACACATTACAGTGCACAACCCGAACTTGTAAAGAAAGGACCCTGAGGTACGCATCAGTGCCTCAATCCTAATATAAGGAGCGAAGGCTTCTTACTTTTGAGTAGAATTAATCTAACTTTTATGATTTTCATAATTCTGCTCAAAAGGACAAGTATTTCACCTCAATGAGACCTAATCACTTGTTGAGGGGGAGCACTTTTCAAAACAAAATACTTTGTTCAAAATCAAAAGTTCTTGGTGAATCTCCCCGTAAGACTCAAAAGGCATATTTTAATCTAAAAGATTGTCAAAAACATCATTTTATATGCTATTTTTGAGGGGGAGAAAATGAAAAAGTGATTAAAATATAAGTAGTCAATGCTAAAAGTTGTATCATGTGCGAGCTAGACTCAGTAATGACCCAGGAATTGACGAGACAACAAAAGTTAGTAATATCGAAAAGACTTATCCTCGACGGGTAATAACATCAAGTTAGTTACTAGAGCTAGTTGTCACCTAAAAGCTGACAATGGAACTCTTTAACTAACCACGTAAGCGTATCTCGAAAAGGATGAGTCTTAGTAGAAATGTACCGTCTCGAGATACTTTCTGTGGACTTGACCAGGCCGGGTAATAACTTCAAGCTAGTTTAACTAGTGATGTAAGCGTGTCTCGAATCGGTCTTGTTCACGGAAAGTGGATCAATTCAAAATGCTTGCTCCTCCCGCATGTGCAAATTTATTAAATACTTATGAGCACATGTGCAGGGGGAGCCCTTCAAAAGTGTACACAAAACTCTCAAAGTGTTAACCAAAATATTTGATTATCACAAACACTTTGAGAGATTTTCAATCAAAGGTTTCTTGGCTACTGACAGAGTTATAAGGTGATTAAGATAGGATAAAACCGTCCTATGATCCGCCAGAGCCGGAGGGATCTACCCAAGGACATCTCCTATAGGTAGAATTAGAAGTCCTTAGGTATGATATGAAAAAAAGGAGAAAAGAATGAAAGGGAAAGAAGGAGTTGAAGAATTAAAAAGAAAAGTAAAGAAAAGGGTGAAAAGAAATAGCCCTCCATATGTTCAACCTTAGGGCAGACACCGGGTTCAACTCATATGCTACTGGTTGTTGCAAAAGTCAACACCGGTATTGAAGATTAAGTCGTCATGGACCCAGTGACGCAATGCACTAAACCTTCTTAACCACTCAAGTTCTCTTAAAAGAGCTTGTTTCATTCTCACGGGGAACCAGTGTAATCTATCGACCTATCTCTTAGAGACGGTTGATATTGAAGCAGGAGACCCCTCCCTAGTCTCCGCATAGGAAACCTAAGTGTGCACTTATAGAGTCTAGAGCCTTGAGATACATCAAAGATCTCTTAGGAACACTTAGTATTTCTACAACTGGTGTTCTACATCAATGGGCACCAGCTGTAAATTATCGAGTCCTTCGCAGATCTTAGCAATCTTGCCGAGAACATTTATGAGAGGATTACTAATGTATTTCTCAATGATTAAACGGAAATCCTGCCAGGGTCAACATCAAACAGCCCTGACAGCAGGTCACTTCGGTAACCCCACAAGGGTTACGCTTAGTGTTTGCGGTGGTTCCATAACGGTCTACAGTCGTGGAGTGATACCCAGCGACTCACCCAGTCATTGAGCTACTTAGTAGGTCTCGTAAGCTCCTTCGGGAGTATCTGATATGGGAACGGCCTGGATAAGGATTAGAAGGAGTCTTCACAATATGCTGTTGATGAACTCTAATTCCTTATCTGTAAGTACCGGGTATTTTTTTGCTAACTGTTTACTCGCAGGTACCTCACTTCCATGATGGTAGATTCCAACATGCTCATACATACATCTTGAAGCAAATGATAGCTCCCCCAAAGATCTTAGCACCACAAAGTTCAAAGAAAGATTCTACGTCAATAAAGAAGAATCTACAAAGTATAAAGACTAAAAGATCTCAGAGTATGAAAAGGCACTTCATGTACGTGAAAGTCAAAGTCCAAAGATGTATGAGTATGATGGAATGGCGGACAACCACCACAGACGCAGGAGTGACGAATGGCAAACTACTTCATAACACAATCACTTCATCATCACCAAAGAACAAAGACACAGAGCAAAGTATATTCATTATCATTCAACCATTTTGAAGACGTCTTAGAGTTTTACATGTCACAAGTCAACGACAAAAGATGAAGACGTCAAGCAACCGTGATGACCGACCCTTAGGGGGAGACTGTTGGGATCATACTTTTGTATTTAGTCAAGTCTCGGTCATTACCTTTTGTAATAGGTTGCTTTGGTATTTATTTCATTATGTTTTATGTTACAAGGCTTAAGTGTTAATGCCCTATGGGCTTGAAAGCCCACGAATTAGTAAGATAAGGGAGGAAGGGAGTGTTGCCCTACTCCTCCCTTATAAATAGAAAGCTTATGTAACCTTTCACATTGTTGGTTATTTGATTATCTTAAGGAAACTCTTGTTCTTACTTTTCTCTCATTTCTTATAATCAACCATCTCTCATTCTCATCTTATTTCTTTCATTATCATACTTGTGTTTACATAAATGGTGACCTAACATAACAACTAACTAAACACACAATCAATATACCTAGCACAACTATCTACAATCAAATATTCACAACAATCTTCACAAAGAATTATGTAAATAATCTTGATGATGCACCAACAACTTGGATGTGGAGGTCACAACAAGTTGTAATACTTCTTGTCTTTTAGTGGGAAATATTTTTCTGGATAAAATTTGGCATTTTTGGTTGGAAATTTGAAATCATATATTTATAATGAATTAAACATATTCTTTTAATTCCAAAAGTAATTTTGTAAAAGATATAGAGTGTTTAATACATTTTATAAAAATTCTAGTGATTAGAAAAATTTCCTTTGATCATGAAATGCAATAAACCCTTTGTTTATTCATACCTTAAGTGATATGGATGTAAAGACAAATATTAAGCACTAAAAACTTGTTTACGTCATAAGTTTTAGATTAATGAGTTTATGCTTTGTAATTATCAAAACATAGAGATATTGTTAATGTGCTAATAATGTTTTTAGACATTATTTATGTCAACAATCTCCCCCTTTTTGATGATTACAAAACCTTAAACTCATTAGGTCTAAAAAATAATTTTTAGACAAGTATTATTAGAGTTTAACATTCTCTTCTCCCCCTTTTTGTAAAATCAAAAAGGTTAATGTTCCCCCTTATTGTATGCTCCCCCTCATTTGAGAGCACCAAGGGAATGAGCTTTGGAAATCTTGGCTACACAAAATATTAGAAGATAACAAGACACATATACATGCAAAACAATAATTATAAAAATAGATTCATTCAAGCATCATAGAAATGATTAGCATTACAACATTCAATATCCTTAACGCATATTGATTACAAAAAAACAAAAAGAAAAGGCATAGTCCTATATTGCCTAAGAGAGCACTTGGACTTGCTTGCAACCCATGGTTGATTGTTTTATTTGCTTGAAGGAGAACATAAGCATAAAGCTTAGTTGTTAGATGGAGAAGGATATGGAGTGGGGTATGGAGTGGAAGAGGTGGACCTTACGATGTTGTATCGTGTTAAGGGTGGTATGGGATGAGGACGAGTGAGGAGATATTCAATCCAAGAAATATCTTCACTCAAGTATAGGATTTGTTTTAGAAGGAAGATGCAACAAGGGTAATAGTGAGTGTGGTTTGTAACTTGATCCAAGTTGAGAGAGTGGGGTAGGCAATTGTTGTATGGTGATGATGGAAGTTGCCCTTTGTTGCGTTGTGCAAGATGCATGGCATTGAGATCACTAAGATCATGGATTTGGGATATTTCATCACGGAACCTTTGCTTTTCCGTGGCAATGCAGAGAGAGTCATTGTGTTGATATGGATGAATTGGGTTTGTGTAGTTGGAATTGTAGTTGGATGGTTGAACAAACTTGCATGAATCATTATAAATGGTTGGTGGATGAGATGAATGGTTTGGCATGAAGGAAGATGTTTGGCCAATGTTGTATGGTTTGTAAAGGGGATCAAATGAATGTCCTTGTGAATTTGGTGTAAAGTTTGGGAAGTAAGTGGTTGGAGGTGTTGAGTGATTTCCAACTTCATTGGTTATGATGGATTTGTTACGAGGGCTTTTTCTTCGCCAAACGGGTTTTTCCGTCATTCTTGCAACCCTTGAGGCTTTTGGTTTTGGTTTGTTTGGAGAAGTCATGAAGGGATGAATGAAGAGTTTTGAGGATTGGGGTATTTATAGTGTAAGATTTGTGTGTTTAAGGATGGATAAGGTTTGTTTGGGAGATTAGGACAAAATATGTTGGTGAAAAATGGGAAATGTAAGTTGAAATGGGCTAAAAAGCAGAAAAGATTCTGTAAACCCGACCATCAGATGGCCGGTCCCCTTAATTAGGGGGCGGTCCCCTTAATGATTAAGGGGGCCGCCTTACAAAATTAAGGGGGCCGCCCATCTAGTGATTTCCAGATTGCTAGAATTGGGTTTTTGCAGAAAATTTGCAGAAAGGTTGTGTGTTTGGATTAGAATTCAAGCAAGTTCAATTCCTTTAGGCAATATAGCATCTAATCTAATCAAGATATAGCATGCATGCAAAACACATAAGCAAAAGAGCGAATAAGCAACACATAATAAGCAAAAGGAGACAAGTAAGGGCAAGAGCACTTAAACTTCCTAAGGCATCTATCTTAGATCAAAGGCAAAGTTAACTAGTGAGTGGAAAACTAGTGATGGAGCAAGATGACAACATTATTAGTGAATTTGTCCTAGTGTGTGTCTATATGCAACAAATGTGGAGTTGTAATTGTTTCGACTCCTAAATGCAAAGAGAGATAACGATCCTAAGAAACAATCCAAAAGATCTCCTTGATTCAATTTTTGCTCGATTCATGAATGTCAAAAATATATATTATATTATATATTTTGACAATTTATGTGAGAGCTTATGCATGATTTAGGAAAAGGTTTTTAGCGTTTGTCAACAATGCAAGGAAAAAGATTTTCATGTAATTCCTAGATGTGAGAATAGTTTTCAAGAAATTTTGATTGGGTTTTACAAGAGAGTAGATGCAAATGAAAGTGAGGTTTCCCAATCATTAATTTTGTGCAAAATGGATTCCTAGACTCAGAAGTGAAGAAGTGGACGAAAAGTAAATTTTATGCAAGTATAAATTTGTGTTAGTTCAATATAATTTAGTCAACTTGTTCCATCATTCCTAATCCTAAACGCAAGTGGTTGAATAATTCACGCTTAAGGGGTTTTGTGAATATATCCGCAATGTTATCTTCCGATGCAACTTTTTCTATAGATATGTTTCTTTTTTGTACATTATCCCTAAGAAAGTGGTGGCGCATTTCCATATGTTTAGTCCTAGAGTGTTGCACCGGATTTTTACTTAAAGCTATCGCACCTTTGTTATCACACATAATGGGAACGTTTTCTAACCTAATGCCATAGTCTATAAGAGCTTGTTTCATCCATAGTGCTTGTTGACATGCCTTTCCAGCACTTACATATTCGGCTTCGGTGGTAGAAATAGCAAGAGCGGTTTGCTTCTTCGAAAACCAAGATGTTAGACAACATCCCATAAACGTGCAAATACCGCTAGTGCTTTTTCTATCTACGTAGTCTCCCGCATGATCCGAATCCGCATAGACGATGGTTTATATGCCGGATCCCTTAGGATACCACAATCCTAAGTGTATAGTGCCTTTAATGTATCGGAAGATACGCTTAACCGCTTCTAGGTGAGAGGTTTTGGGATCCTCTTGAAAACGGGCACAAAGGCAGACACTAAACATGATATCGGGTCTACTTGCCGTCAAGTATAGTAAACTACCTATCATTCCTCTATACTTGGTGTTATCTACGGACTCACCTTCATCATCCTTTATGAGGTTTACTTCCGTAGACATGGGAGTTTTCATGGATTTTGAGTCTTCTAAGCCAAATTTCTTAAGCATTTCCTTAATGTACTTAGATTGGTTAAAAAATATTCCATCTTCTAATTGTTTTATTTGTAATCCTAGGAAGAAGTTAAGTTCACCCATCATACTCATCTCAAACTCATCATGCATGATTTTGGCAAATTCATCACACATGTCTTGACAAGTCGATCCAAATATAATGTCATCAACATATATTTGGACAATGATGAGATTTGGGTCTTTCCTTTTAGTGAAAAGAGTGTTATCTACCATTCCCATGGAATAATCATGTTTAATAAGAAAAGCTTTTAATCGATCATACCAAGCTTTGGGAGCTTGTTTGAGTCCATACAAAGCTTTCTTTAACTTATAAACATAATCAGGTTTTGCGAAGTCAATGAATCCTGGAGGTTGTGCCACATATACCTCCTCATTGATAAAACCATTAAGGAATGCACTTTTCACGTCCATTTGAAATAACTTAAAATCTAGGGCGCATGCATAGGCAAGTAATATCCTAATCGATTCTAGTCTAGCTACGGGGGCATAAGTTTTGTCATAATCAATTCCTTCTTGTTGATTATAACCTTGGGCAACTAACCTAGCTTTATTCCTAGTAACTATTCCATTCTCATCTAACTTATTTCTATATACCCATTTAGTTCCTATAATGGTCATATTCATTGGATTTGGGACTAATTCCCAAACATCATTTGCCTTAAATTGATTTAATTCTTCTTGCATAGCTATAACCCAACTTTCATCTTTTAATGCCTCATTAATATTCTTAGGTTCTATTGCTGAGAGGAAACAAAAGAAATTGTTTTTATCTTGGGCTTGTGACCTAAGGGTTCTTTGGTTAAGATGTCCTATTATATTATCTAATGGATGTGATCTAGACTCTTTAACATTAACAATTTCGTTATTTCCTAAGTGAATGTCTTCATTATCATTTCCTATGGGTTTTGTTTTACTAACCTCAATAGCTTCATCTTCGGCTAAGTCATCATCTTCTAAAGGTAATGTTTTAGGAGGTGGTGGTGTTTCATCAAATGTTACATTTAGTGATTCTTCTACTTTCATGGAGTGTTTGTTAAGTATTATATATGCTTTACTATTTTGTGAGTATCCTAAAAAAATTCCTTCATATGATTTTGGATCAAACTTAGTGAGGTAATCCTTAGTGTTTAGAATATAACATTTACTTCCAAATACCCTAAAGTAGCTTAGGTTTGGTTTTCTACCTCTTAGTAACTCATAAGGAGTTTTTCCTAGAATTCTCCTAATTGATACCCTATTTAAAATATAAGTTGATGTATCTACGGCGTGACACCAAAATTTTTGTGGGATGGATTGTACATTTAACATTGTTCTACTCATTTCTTGTAGTGACCTATTTTTTCTTTCTACTACGCCATTTGATTGACGAGTACGAGGAGCGGAGAAATTGTGAGATATTCCATTTAACTCACAATATTTTCCGAATTGTACTTCGTTATCAAATTCCCTACCATGGTCCGTCCTAATGGCAACTATTGTGCATCCTAATTTATTTTGAATCATTTTACTAAATATTTCGAATTTTTCAAAGGCTTGGGTTTTGTCACTTAAAAACCTAGTCCACGTGTATCGTGAGTAGTCATCTACTATTACTAAGGTATATTTGTTTCCTCCATAGCTCCGCACAGCGGATGGACCAAAAAGATCCATATGTAATAATTCTAGGCACCTAGTAGTGGATACTATATTCTTAGCTTTGTGACTAGCATGAGCTTGTTTTCCAATTTTACGTGCATCACAAAAATGCTTGTCATATTTTAGATTAGGCAAATTTCTAACTAATTCCGTAGAGGCCAAAGATTGTATTTGTTGCATGTTAGCATGTCCTAATCTCCTATGCCACAATGTAGAGTTTTCATCTAGGGTAGTTAGGCATATCCTATCCTCAGGCTTGTTTCCTAGTTTCATAACATATATGCCCCCTTTCCTAATTCCTCTACCTATATTTTTTCCATTCTTAACTATTTCGCTATCCTCTTCGGTAAAAGTGACTCTACATTTATTATCACATATTTGTCCTATACTAAACAAGTTATATGTTAAATTATCTACATGCTCTACATTTTCAATAGTAAGTGAGTCTTGAGAAATCGTACCTTTGCCAATGATTTTTCCACATAAGTCACTACCGAAAATAACGTTACCTCCATTGTATGCCTTGTATGTAGAGAATAGCTTGCGGTTCCCCATCATGTGTCTCGAAGATCCGCTATCTTTGATCCATTCGTCAGGCTCCAAGTCAATTCCTAAACATATTTCGTCGGTTTCTTTTGCCATAAAACACTTTTCGTCTCTTGGCTTCTCAACTTCTTCTTTGTCACTATCACTCCATGTTCCACTAACAAATGCGCCTTGATTTTCATAACTCGGCGGCTTTAGACATTCGCCAATGAGATGATTTGGACTTCCACATCTAAAGCACTTTCTTTTCCCGTAGTTGTCACTTCTATTTCTTTGGAATGGTTTTCTTTTGTCTCGTGATGATCTAGTGAATCTTCCTCATCTCTTGAAGAATTTATTGAATTCTCTTACGGCCATTGCATATTCTTCGTCTTCACTTTCGTCACTTGAATCATCATCATCACTAGGTTCCTTTTTGGCTTTTAGAGCAATGGATTTGGTTTGTTCTTTCTTGACTTTGACCGTTTCCGAATCTCTTCTTATAATTTCTTCATGAACCTTCAAGTTGCCAATTAGTTCATCTAGTGATAACGTCATCAAGTTCTTTGATTCTTCAATTGCCGTGACCTTAGCTCGCCATTTCGGATGCAATGCCCTAAGAAATTTCCTAACACAATTTTTACTAGAAAATGTCTCATCAAATGCTTTTAAACTTGTGATAATAGTGTTAAATTTAGCAAAAGCATTATCAATTTATTCCTCTTCCGGAATCGTAAATTGTTCCTATTGTTGTACAAGAAGATCTATTTTATTATCTTTGACTTGGCTATTACCTTGGTGAGTAATTAGTAAAGAATCCCAAATTTCTTTGGCGGTTTTACACATAAAAATTCTTTCATATTCTTTGTGTGGTAGCGCATTATAAATGACCATTTTAGCCTCATTATTTTTTGCTAGTTTCTTTTTCAAATCATCATTTTGTTTTTCAAAAGATACAATTTCATCCATTTTAGTTTCAACATTATATTGAATAGGGGGAAAATCACCAAAGGTAATAATATGCCAAAGATCAAGATCTTTTGATTTCACATACGTTTCGAATCTATTTTTCCAATATAAAAATCCATCACTTTCAAATAGTGGTGGTCTTTGCATAGATTGCCCTTCTAAATATTTTTCAGATTCCATAGATCGTTACAAGTTTTAAAATACAATATATTTTAAAAATTTTGCTCGACGTGGCTCTTGATACCAATTGTGGAAAACTAGAAGGGGGGGTTGAATAGTTTTACGTCTTTTTAATTCGTTATAAAAATAGTTTTGGTGTTTTCTTAGTTTTTAAAATTTAGATTCGATAATATATGATCTCAAGTCTTGCACAATATAAACAACTATCAATAAGTAAGATATAGCAAAGATAGGTAAAGAAATAAATAGGAGATGGAAAGATCGAACCGCGAGACAAGAGATTTATAGTGGTTCGGCTACAAGGACACCTTCCTTGCCCTACTCCACTCTTCGAGCACCTAACTCGAGAGTTTTCTTCACTATATCAACAAGCTCCCTTATGGCGGAGAAAACCTTACACACCAATTTACACACCACAGCTTCTTCACAACTAAGTCACAACTTCTACACAACTTCTTCAAACCAATCTACTTCACAACTAACTACTCCACGCCTATCTTCTTCACACCAATTTTCTTCACAACTAACAACTTCACCCCTAGCTTCTTCACTACAATCTAATTCCTAACTTTTCTTCTTCACACCAATTTTCTTCACAACTAACAACTAACTAAATACACAATCAATATACCTAGCACAACTATCTACAATCAAATATTCACAACAATCTTCACAAAGAATTATGTAAATAATCTTGATGATGCACCAACAACTTGGATATGGAGGTCACAACAAGTTGTAATACTTCTTGTCTTTTAGTGGGGAATATTTTTCTGGATAAAATTTTCCATTTTTGGTTGGAAATTTGAAATCATATATTTATAATGAATTAAACATATTCTTTTAATTCCAAAAGTAATTTTGTAAAAGATATAGAATGTTTAATACATTTTATAAAAATTCTAGTGATTAGAAAAATTTCCTTTGATCATGAAATGCAATAAACCCATTGTTTATTCATACCTTAAGTGATATGGATGTAAAGACAAATATTAAGCACTAAAAACTTGTTTACGTCATAAGTTTTAGATTAATGAGTTTATGCTTTGTAATTATCAAAACATAGAGATATTGTTAATGTGCTAACAATGTTTTTAGACATTATTTATGTCAACAATAACCTCCTCAATGGCTTTGAGATGATATTCAACTTCTTGTGTAAGAATTTGGTTTTCTTCAATAGGAATTTTCTTACCTCTATGAGTGCGGGTAAGAGATGGTGGTCGAGATTTTAGAATGAAGGTTCTGATTTCAATTGGAGTGGGAGGAGTAGTAGCATATTTCCCACTTCTGGGGTGCTTCTGACAAGAGCATCAAGGCTCCATTCGTCAGTGAACGAGCATTGCCCCGTAGTAGGAAGACCAAGAATACGACCAAAATCGGGAAGTGAGTATGAAAAGAATTTGTTTTGAACAACGAACTCTATATAATAATCGTTCATGGATTCGACCCATAATCTATATTGACTATAAAATTCTAAGACAAACCAAGGAACAATTGACTCATTAATTTTGAAAAGAAACTCAAGTTTCACTGAGCCCAACATGGCTTTGAGGTAACTAAAGTCCTCAAAGTCCGGATAGACCACCCGACCTTCATGAATGTAACGTTATTCGACTTTTTCAAAATTATAGCAAAGTGGTGGAGGATACTCGGTACAGACAATAGGTATGTATCTACGAGAGTTTTTATGAACGACCCAATTTGGTTTAACCATGTTCTTCCTAAAAGAAAATAGAGAGATATATTAAGTTAATATAATCCAAACATCTTCATATATAATAGTACATTTTTAATTTTGAAATTCTTGATTCTTTTCGTTGCATGGTTATAAAAACGTTTCTGGCATGTATTAACAATGTATAACTACGTTTTTGTTACGTGATTAAACAAGATTAACAACATCAAATTTGAATTTTGGGGATGGTCTCATATTTGACCCATTTTCAAAATTAGCAAAATAATGTAATTGGTTTGATACTTTGAGTATTATCAGTACAACATTGTTTGGATTTGCTATCAATTGTTGTTAATTTAACAAATAAATGAGAATCTCCAATTTTTAATATTAATGTTTATATGAACCCTAATGACTTAATTCGAATTAAATAAGTAAAAATGAATGAATTAACTTACAATGGAGTGATTAGCAAGAGTTGGTGATTGATGATCTTGAGTTTGTAAGCCTTGAATTAGTTTAATTTTGAGTGAGTAAGATTTTGGGGAGTGAGGTTCTAAAATCGTCACTTCTGCAGCAAAGGGGGTGTTTGGTTTGTTGTTGGATGTTATGCAGAAGGAAAAACGGGGCATAGGCAAAATTTCATGAACAGTCCCTTATTGATATGGGACCGCCGAGAGCTAAGGGACCGCCGCCAGAAGCTTAGGGTCTTTGGACGATTTTTGGTGTTTTGTTTAGTATGAAAAATCTTTAGTTTCAGATGGTTTTAAAACATAACACATTGAGTTTTAAGACACGAAAATGACTCAATACACACGAGTAGGCTAAGGAATGGGTAAGGAGTGGAATCGAGACATAGGAAGAATGAAAGACTCGATATGCTTGATTAACGAGTGGATTTTGAGTCGAAACAGAAGAAAAGAGAGAATGAGATTTGCATCGAGGAAGCTAGAAGTCAATCAAGTAAGTTTCAAGAAATGTTATAGACAAGAACTAGAGAGCAAACAAAGAAGGAAGCAAGTGTGCATCGTCTATAGTGATTGATTGACGTTAAATTTGCTATAAATATTGGTTGTGGTAAGACCATTGTTTTTCCAAATAATTTGCTTGAATCCAAAGAAGGATAAGCATTTAGGCAAAGCGTCTAATCAACACAAAGCATCTAGCACATATTGGCATACAAACATCATCAAGCATATAAGCAAGTAATCTCTAATCACGTAGTTACATGAACATATATCAAATAATCAAATAGCAAGCATAATCGTCAAGATTGGTAAGAAGACTTACCTTGGCCTTTAGCAATCCTTAATAGCACATAACCAAAAACATGTGTTGTTGGTGATGCAAGACTAGGTGATACTCACTTGGCTATTAGTCCATAAGATTAGTAATGCAATCGGTTTGGTAACATGACCATGGAGTTGTCTACATGCTCAAGGCGCGTATTGTCTTCTTAGCTAGCTATCCACATTGCACATAAAACCACACATTGTCATATTAATAGTCATTACATCAAAACAAGTAGATTGGTACACCGACAAGGTTGCTCAAGAAATTCTTGTCGGCAACATTACCTACAATAAAGACATTCAAACTAGTATTATATGATTCCACTAAAACTAAATGTTTTTCAAATATCACATTTTCATCATCTTTGGCTAGAACATTTCCTTGATGAATCTTTAAACTATTTTTCCAAATGGCATTTGCCATTTGACATAAAATTGTTTTATCAAACTAAATTTTTGGCAAAGATTCATAAATCAATATTTTTGCATCAAACTTTTCATGCAAGGTATTTATGAAAAACTTATTGATGAGACTTTCTATTATTGATTATACATCATCAATAGAAATGAGATGCCAAAGATTATGATCTATTGATTTCACATAACTTTCAAATTCATTTTTCCAAATGACAAAATTTTCATTTTCGAAAAATGGTGACTCATTCAAATGACGCCCTTCTAGATATCATCTTGATTCCATCGATCGATTCAAGTTTTAAAGTACAGTATACTTTAAAGGTCTTGGTAAACGAAGCTCTGATATCAATTGTAGAAACTAGAAGGGGGTTGAATAGTTTCACCGCTTCTTTTTATTTTTCTAAACCGTTTTGCCGTTTTAGGTACGGTTATTTTGCATTAACAAACATGTTGAATCTTACTAGTTATGTGATATAAATTTAGTTACTAGCAAACATAAGTAAACAAGTAAAGTGAAGAGTAAAGAAAGAGCACAACCAAGAGACGCGGCAATTTATAGTGGTTCGGCACGAAGCTCACTCTCCGTCCTACTCCACTCCCCGAGTACCACACTCGAGGGTTATCAATCATTATATTAACACACTCCTTCAGGTGGAGCAATCCGTACACATGCTTACACAAGGCTAAACGACACTAAGCATAATGTCAAGTTCTAATCATAGCTAGAACCAATCTATTCCAAAGGCCCACGTGGCCACACGAACAAGCACTCTTGTCCATCTTGAATCTTCACCCGATCCAAATCTTCATTTGTTAGACATACTTGATTCTTCACTCGAAACAAGCCTTCACACACACGACTCACTTGATTCTTCACCCGAATCAAGTCTTTACATACATATCACACTTGATTATCCCCGATCCAAGTCTTTACATAATGACACAACAAATCCTAACCTACACTTTAGGACATCACTCTCCTCATAATAATTACATGAAGTAATCTAGTTACAAAACTTCTTGGAACTACATCACCATCCAAGCTCACACAAATACAATACTTGGAACTACATCACCATCCAAGTTTATATCCCATACTCGACTCACACACAAGTCAAAAAACAATGACATGATATCAATCCTATCACGTAACACATGTTACGTTTGTCTGTGGACACCTATAACATGTCGAATCTTCATAGTTGTCGAGAGTTCTTCTCTTGCACTTGATGGAAGAGGAAATCACTTATAAACATATATCGGCATGTTATAGTGATCAAAGAATAAAAAGAACAAAGGCCAGAAAGTTTTGTGTGTGTGAAAAGTCTTGTTCTGAAAGAAAACAGTCCAGTATTTATAGTCGACACAAAGGAGCAGACGGTCCCTTAAATAGGCGACGGTCCTTTATCACTAAGGGACCGTCGACCCCTTTACGGGACCGCCCCAAAAAACGCTCCCATTTTTGTCCATACGTGGTGAAAAACTATCTGGTGAAGGTTGGAGGGAAAACTAGTTGTTGTGATGTTTGAATTTGAATGAATTTTCTTAATAAAACGTTTCTTTAAAAACACAAAAATACTTTTGTGAAAATGATTTGTCAAACTTAAAAATGTAAGTTTAGAAGAAAATAAAAGTCTTTGATCACTTAACTAATGATGGTATAACGTTTGTTCATACCTGAAGTGATGTTGAAGCAGCTACGTAGAAGTAACGAGTTTCCTCGATTAAGAATTTATAAACCATAACTTTACGTAACATGTCTTTATATTTTGTGATTATCAAAACACGAGAAGACCGAATAATGCGAATAACGTTTTTGACATTATTTGTATTAACAGATTCTACTAGCTTTATTACTATATTAGGATAGCTATAGGATTCCTTAGATCATATTAGAAGCCTTGCCTAAGCCTTGATCACTTAAACATACTAATTTTCTTTTTAAAACCCTAATTATGCACTAAATACTAAATATATACTATAATACCTTATAATAAGCTATAAGCTAGTTTAAGTAACTTAAATAAGCTAATATTAGTTAAACATAAGCTAGGAAAACTTTTTGTTTTATAAAAATATAGTTTGCATGGAATTAGGAATAGTTTTGCAAAGTTTTCCATGCATAGGGGTATATATGGTAACTTTCTGGGAATATTAAGTCTATGGACTATTTTTGACACTTTTTTGAAATTATAAGTATATATAAGGACCCTTTTTGCAAAGTTATATAACCTCAGGATAAAAAGTAAAATAATTATAAACTAATAAGGACTAGTTTTGCAAAAGTTGTAAAGTTAAGGGTATAAATACTAAACTTTGAAAACTTATAAGTCCAAGGGTCATTTTTGCTATTTTCTTAAAGTATATAAGTATAGGGACTAAAACTACTAAGTTTAGATAGTTATAAATATAAGTATATAAGTCTAGGGTAGATTTTGTAAATATATAAACTATAAGGGTATAAAATGAAAATATTATATAAATATGAAAATTAATTAAAGTTATAACCATAACACAATACTAAGTAGCTTCATGTGAGAAGTAACATGTGGATATTTCGTTTTGACGAGTTTGTTGGGTTTACAAATTAAAGTGCCCTGGCTCCTCAAACGATTGCATGTACTTCTAAATTATGATGGCCCGAACGGTGTTATGTTATAACTAAACATAATAACAACATAGCTCAATAGCAGGGAGCTTCACGTGAGGAGTATTAACTTCTGAATTATGATGGCCCAAACGGTATTATGTTGATAACATAATACAATAGTAGGGAGCTTCATGTGAGGAGTCTTACACTTCTGGATTGTGATGGCCCGAACGGTGTTATGACTAAACATAATAACAACATAGCTCAATAGTAGTGAGCTTCACGTGAGGAGTATTAACTTCTGAGTTACGATGGCCCGAACGATATTATGTTGATAACATCACACAATAGTAAGGAGCTTCATGTGAGGAGTCTTATACTTCTGGATTGTGATGGCCCGAACGGTGTTATGTTATATCTAAAACATTAACAAACCTAAGAATGATTACTTAAGAAATTTAAACAAGATAACTAAAGCTTGACATACATCCACACCAACAATACCACCAGGATACGTGAGTAGGCGGTCTAGTTTCCGAGTCACTTTTCACATCAAGCCCAGGTGAGTTTTCATAGCCTCACTTTTAAATGCTTTACAAATCCTGTGAGGGGGATACATGCTAATTGCTTTAAATCGAATACAAGTCTTTTTCTTTGGTTGTTGCACGAGTAAACTATCTGCCACTCCTACATAACAAAATTCATGTATCTAATCGTTTGGGATATTTTACCCAAGCGAACGCGAATATAATAGATAGATCTATTGGAGTTTGACAAATCTCGTTGGTATTATCTCTCACTGGAGAGTACCAATAAGTATTATATATGAACCCTGTTAGGAATACGTTTATTCATATGAAGACTTGGTCACCCCGAGTATAGTTTAGCATGTTATAGCTCGTAGTATTTGTCATATTAGTTAGTACGTAGTTTAGTGTTAGTTAGTATTTGTGCAGTCGGGTCGGGTCTTTATCCACTGTCAGCCCGCTCCATAGCCCATTTTAGGGGGCGTTTTATTGTAACTATAAATACCCCTTCCCTAGCTTGGAAGGGGTTGGAGCTTCTAATCATTCAACTAGTTTTTCCTTCACTTTCTCTCTCTAAAGTTTCCAACTCTCTCTATTTCTCTCTCTAAACTTTCTTCTTTCTTCTTAATTCGAACCATATCACAATTCCATACAAGCTAAGATTATGAGTATTGTACAATTGGTATCAAGAGCCATGGTTACATATTAAGGATAGTTTATTTTCGGATTTTAGCTTGTTTCTTGTGTTTTATTTGGTTCGAATACTTCTCTTTGAAATTCACTAGTTTGAGCCTATTTCGTGGTTATTGTTGCTTAGCACTTGTACTTTATGCTTAGGTTTGTTAGATTAACTTAATTTGGTGCTTGGTTAGTTTGTTTCATCTTACTATTGAAAGTTTTGTGGAAATTTGAGTTAATTTTGTAGTGTTTCTTCTTAGCGAGTTATGTCTATGATGCATTTGCCATTTGACATAAAATTGTTTTATCAAACTAAATTTTTGGCAAAGATTCATAAATCAATATTTTTTCATCAAACTTTTCATGCAAGTTATTTATGAAAAAACTTATTGATGAGACTTTCTATTATTGATTATACATCATCAATAGAAATGAGATGCCAAAGATTATGATCTATTGATTTCACATAACTTTCAAATTCATTTTTCCAAATGACAAAATTTTCATTTTCGAAAAATGGTGACACATTCAAATGACGCCCTTATAGATATCATCTTGATTCCATCGATCGATTCAAGTTTTAAAGTACAGTATACTTTAAAGGTCTTGGTAAACGAAGCTCTGATATCAATTGTAGAAACTAGAAGGGGGTTGAATAGTTTCACCGCTTCTTTTTATTTTTCTAAACCGTTTTGCCGTTTTAGGTACGGTTATTTTGCATTAACAAACATGTTGAATCTTACTAGTTATGTGATATAAATTTAGTTACTAGCAAGCATAAGTAAACAAGTAAAGTGAAGAGTAAAGAAAGAGCACAACCAAGAGACGCGGCAATTTATAGTGGTTCGGCACGAAGCTCACTCTCCGTCCTACTCCACTCCCCGAGTACCACACTCGAGGGTTATCAATCATTATATTAACACACTCCTTCAGGTGGAGCAATCCGTACACATGCTTACACAAGGCTAAACGACACTAAGCATAATGTCAAGTTCTAATCATAGCTAGAACCAATCTATTCCAAAGGCCCACGTGGCCACACGAACAAGCACTCTTGTCCATCTTGAATCTTCACCCGATCCAAATCTTCATTTGTTAGACATACTTGATTCTTCACTCGAAACAAGCCTTCACACACATGACTCACTTGATTCTTCACCCGAATCAAGTCTTTACATACATATCACACTTGATTATCCCCGATCCAAGTCTTTACATAATGACACAACAAATCCTAACCTACACTTTAGGACATCACTCTCCTCATAATAATTACATGAAGTAATCTAGTTATAAAACTTCTTGGAACTACATCACCATCCAAGCTCACACAAATACAATACTTGGAACTACATCACCATCCAAGTTTATACCCCATACTCGACTCACACACAAGTCAAAAAACAATGACATGATATCAATCCTATCACGTAACACATGTTACGTTTGTCTGTGGACACCTATAACATGTCGAATCTTCATAGTTGTCGAGAGTTCTTCTCTTGCACTTGATGGAAGAGGAAATCACTTATAAACATATACCGGCATGTTATAGTGATCAAAGAATAAAAAGAACAAAGGCCAGAAAGTTTTGTGTGTGTGAAAAGTCTTGTTCTGAAAGAAAACAGTCCAGTATTTATAGTCGACACAAAGGAGCAGACGGTCCCTTAAATAGGCGACGGTCCTTTATCACTAAGGGACCGTCGACCCCTTTACAGGACCGCCGCAAAAAACGCTCCCATTTTTGTCCATACGTGGTGAAAAACTATCCGGTGAAGGTTGGAGGGAAAACTAGTTGTTGTGATGTTTGAATTTGAATGAATTTTCTTAATAAAACGTTTCTTTAAAAACACAAAAATACTTTTGTGAAAATGATTTGTCAAACTTAAAAATGTAAGTTTAGAAGAAAATAAAAGTCTTTGATCACTTAACTAATGATGGTATAACGTTTGTTCATACCTGAAGTGATGTTGAAGCAGCTACGTAGAAGTAACGAGTTTCCTCGATTAAGAATTTATAAACCATAACTTTACGTAACATGTCTTTATATTTTGTGATTATCAAAACACGAGAAGACCGAATAATGCGAATAACGTTTTTGACATTATTTGTATTAACAGATTCTACTAGCTTTATTACTATATTAGGATAGCTATAGGATTCCTTAGATCATATTAGAAGCCTTGCCTAAGCCTTGATCACTTAAACATACTAATTTTCTTTTTAAAACCCTAATTATGCACTAAATACTAAATATATACTATAATACCTTATAATAAGCTATAAGCTAGTTTAAGTAACTTAAATAAGCTAATATTAGTTAAACATAAGCTAGGAAAACTTTTTGTTTTATAAAAATATAGTTTGCATGGAATTAGGAATAGTTTTGCAAAGTTTTCCATGCATAGGGGTATATATGGTAACTTTCTGGGAATATTAAGTCTATGGACTATTTTTGACACTTTTTTGAAATTATAAGTATATATAAGGACCCTTTTTGCAAAGTTATATAACCTCAGGATAAAAAGTAAAATAATTATAAACTAATAAGGACTAGTTTTGCAAAAGTTGTAAAGTTAAGGGTATAAATACTAAACTTTGAAAACTTATAAGTCCAAGGGTCATTTTTGCTATTTTCTTAAAGTATATAAGTATAGGGACTAAAACTACTAAGTTTAGATAGTTATAAATATAAGTATATAAGTCTAGGGTAGATTTTGTAAATATATAAACTATAAGGGTATAAAATGAAAATATTATATAAATATGAAAATTAATTAAAGTTATAACCATAACACAATACTAAGTAGCTTCATGTGAGAAGTAACATGTGGATATTTCGTTTTGACGAGTTTGTTGGGTTTACAAATTAAAGTGCCCTGGCTCCTCAAACGATTATTGCATGTACTTCTAAATTATGATGGCCCGAACGGTGTTATGTTATAACTAAACATAATAACAACATAGCTCAATAGCAGGGAGCTTCACGTGAGGAGTATTAACTTCTGAATTATGATGGCCCAAACGGTATTATGTTGATAACATAATACAATAGTAGGGAGCTTCATGTGAGGAGTCTTACACTTCTGGATTGTGATGGCCCGAACGGTGTTATGACTAAACATAATAACAACATAGCTCAATAGTAGTGAGCTTCATGTGAGGAGTATTAACTTCTGAGTTACGATGGCCCGAACGGTATTATGTTGATAACATCACACAATAGTAAGGAGCTTCATGTGAGGAGTCTTATACTTCTGGATTGTGATGGCCCGAACGGTGTTATGTTATATCTAAAACATTAACAAACCTAAGAATGATTACTTAAGAAACTTAAACAAGATAACCAAAGCTTGACATACATCCACACCAACAATACCACCAGGATACGTGAGTAGGCGGTCTAGTTTCCGAGTCACTTTTCACATCAAGCCCAGGTGAGTTTTCATAGCCTCACTTTTAAATGCTTTACAAATCCTGTGAGGGGGATACATGCTAATTGCTTTAAATCGAATACAAGTCTTTTTCTTTGGTTGTTGCACGAGTAAACTATCTGCCACTCCTACATAACAAAATTCATGTATCTAATCGTTTGGGATATTTTACCCAAGCGAACGCGAATATAATAGATAGATCTATTGGAGTTTGACAACTCTCATTGGTATTATCTCTCACTGGAGAGTACCAATAAGTATTATATATGAACCCTGTTAGGAATACGTTTATTCATATGAAGACTTGGTCACCCCGAGTATAGTTTAGCATGTTATAGCTCGTAGTATTTATCATATTAGTTAGTACGTAGTTTAGTGTTAGTTAGTATTTGTGCAGTCGGGTCGGGTCTTTACCCACTGTCAGCCCGCTCCATAGCCCATTTTAGGGGGCGTTTTATTGTAACTATAAATACCCCTTCCCTAGCTTGGAAGGGGTTGGAGCTTCTAATCATTCAACTAGTTTTTCCTTCACTTTCTCTCTCTAAAGTTTCCAACTCTCTCTATTTCTCTCTCTAAACTTTCTTCTTTCTTCTTAATTCGAACCATATCACAATTCCATACAAGCTAAGATTATGAGTATTATACAATTGGTATCAAGAGCCATGGTTACATATTAAGGATAGTTTATTTTCGGATTTTAGCTTGTTTCTTGTGTTTTATTTGGTTCGAATACTTCTCTTTGAAATTCACTAGTTTGAGCCTATTTCGTGGTTATTGTTGCTTAGCACTTGTACTTTATGCTTAGGTTTGTTAGATTAACTTAATTTGGTGCTTGGTTAGTTTGTTTCATCTTACTATTGAAAGGTTTGTGGAAATTCGAGTTAATTTTGTAGTGTTTCTTCTTAGCGAGTTATGTCTATGGTGGATTGTTCTTGGTAGTGATTTGCATACATGTGATAGATTCTTGGCAGCAAGTTGTCTTGTTTTGGGTTGCACATTGGTGTTTTGCCCAAAAGGGGAAAGGAGACAAATCATAGGAAAGCTACAACACATTTGTCCTGGTGTTCAGCCATTGGTCTAAGTAGCGAGTTGTCCAATCTGTCCAGCGAGTTGGTCTCATATCTTTATTGGTCCACATAAATCAAACGCTGCCCAAATTTCTACTCTTAATAGCAAGTTGCTGACATTCTAAGTAGCGAGTTGCTGATACTCTTGGTAGCGAGTTGGTGGCTAGAGTGTTGTTGTTTTAGCGAGTTGGGTTTAGAAATTTGGTCTTAGCGAGTTTCTTGGTACTAGCGAACAGTTAGTGTTTTAGTCACCTTTTGTTCGGGTAAACACAACCAGCAACAACAACGAAAGATAAAAGGAAGCCATCGATCTCAGCTCACCTCGATTTATTAACAAGATTCGTTCTAAAGAACAAAACCACAAGTGACATTAACCATCATTGATCCCTATCGAAGCTAATCTTCATTGATATATCTGAACATTCAAAACAAGTACAAAACAATATTTGTTTAATCCCCACACTCATTCGGTTAACAACAACAAAAAGAAAACTAAAAGAAAAAGTAGCAATCTCAGTTTTATTTGATTCGAACATCTTCGCATGAGATTAACCGTTCGATATCATATAACCATCACTGATCGTGTAACAAGACTCACCTGTTTTTTTTATTTACGAAAATCAAAGGAAAAAACAAAACATACCAGTTTCATTTTTTCTTTAGTTCGATGGGTTTAAGAAAAAGAAAACAAGAAACGAAAAGGTAACACAGAAACAATAACTAATCTTGAACTCAGTCCTTGTTCACTTTTTACCAATCTCTTAAGACTTTCGTGTGTGAACAACATAACATCATCGATCCATGAGAAGATATCCTTCTGTTTTAATATACGAAAATATTAAGAAAGAACAAGAACATTATTTGCTCATACCATTTCTTTCTTTCGTTGACGGAAATTGAAAAACAATTACCTTGTGGCCGAAACCTTTCATGCCACGAATTGATCAGGGATAAGAGTGGTTTTTGTTTGTGTTCGAAAGGGTTAAGTGTTTGGTGTTCGGATTATAAGCAGAAGAACAAGGAGATTTGTTTGTGGCTGCCAAAGAGAGAGCGGCTGTATTATCTTTGGAGGGAGAAAGATTAGGGTAATTAAATTAGGGTTAAGGTTGTGTTAAGTGGTGGTTGATATAGCGCTTGTTTAGGTTGTGTTTTTTTTCTGGATTTGTGTTGGGCCGTTGTGTAGATGGGCTGCATGATTTCGGGCTAAGGACAAAAGGGGGCAGCTTTTGATTATACTTGGGCCATACAATTTCACAACAAGGGACGAGTTGTGTTATTATTTAAGGGGCAAATTTTGTTTGAAGAATGTTTGGTAATTAACTTGAAGGTGTTAGTTATAATTATAATTTTGGTCATGGTCTTTGATTGAGCTTCAAAGAATCCGAAATTGTGAATTATCTTGGGTTGTGATATTTTCGGGTTGCTTGGATATATCTACTGAGCTTATTCGGATTTCGATACAAACGTTGTCTAAAATTCTCTGTGACTTTTCTTATTCACCACTCAAACTCACCTCAACCAAACAAAATCAATTCTTCGGTGCTTCACGGTTTCTTTTGTTGACTTTAGTAAAATCCCGAGAAAGAATCGATTTCTCGGTTTAAGTCACGAGAGTTGTAAAATCCCGTTTAAGATTACAACATGTCAAACACTTCGGATTCAGTCATAGCTGAGGTTCCCGGGCATGGTTACATCATGTCTACTACTTCAGACTCTGTCATTTCTGAGAGAGAACTTCATCAGCCCCAAAAATTGCCCGATAATGCAAAGAAAAGTTGCATTGAATGTTTTCAACTTCTTCACTCACATCTCAAGGTTCTCTTTGAACGACCTGGATATTTAACAGGATACGAACGCGCATTCGCTTAGAACGTGCATTTGCATCATTCTTTGGTCAAGATGTTCAGACTTTCACAGTCAAAATGACTTTGTATTTAGATCAACTTGAACAACATCTTGACAAAGGAAAATTTTCAGAAGGAAGATCAATGGCTGCCTTTTGTGTGATCAACAACCTACTCCATGTGTTCATTGATTCACAATTCGCTGAGAAGTATGATTTTGATAGTCAAATGATGAATAAGTATTTTACTAATTACACGGGAGTCGAGGTTGACATGTTCAGAGACACACTACTCCAACTCTTGGGTAATATTAAGAGGTTCATTATTGAAAGAGAGCAACAACAACAATGCAGTGACACTACTTCTGATTAGCATGATATAACCAACAGCTTTAGGACTTTGAACACTCCTGGCATTGATACTGATCACGTACCAGTATATGACCAAGTCCCATCTGCTGAGGTACATGTCACTAATCAACGCAATGTGCTTTCTAATGAACAACAACATACTAATCAATTTAAACCAACTTATGACACAAATTTGTTAGAAAAGACTAGTGATACCATTTCTAATTCAACAAATATGAGACATAAAGGGGTAGAAAGTGATCAGGATGCTGAACATGATGATGAGTCAAGTTCTTTGTTTACGGCTGAGATGTTTAAATCAAATGATATGATTGATAAAGAAGTTTTTAATGAACTTTCTAACAGATTTTTATGGATTTTGTTGGTTTTATAATTTTCTATTTTATTTTTGGTTTTAAAATATGTACAAAGGATATTATGCAGTTTAAGAGGATGTTGACATGAATACTGAAAAGAGGATATCGGTCTGCACGTAGTAGAAGTCAGTAGTTAACATCTCTTAAACTTTCACCACCAAAGCGTTCGAGGCTCCTGAATTTTAGTCTGAACTTGAGCCTTCTCAATGTGAAGCTTTGATAGCTCAGCAACATATCATCTCACGCTTCACTAGTTATTCTCATCTTTCTTACCTGCTGAAGGCTGAAGTAATGCGTACCAAAAGTATCCAGAGACCACTTCCCCCCAAGTAGTAGAAATGATGCAATCAGTCTCATTATATGATGCTCAGAAACCTGAAGTACACACACAATCCATTGTGTACGTCTTTTGTCATCAGAAACTGTTTCTGGCATCTCTTCCCCCACGTAGTTGGAATAATACACCAAAAGAACGAGTTAAAACACTGATCTTCTCTGCGGTTATGACATTTGTCTTACGGGAATAACTTCAATTAAGTAGAAGTATAAAGCTCATCACGTGTACTCGTTGTGCGTTCTGATGTATGTCTCCTTCCCCCTTACTGGTTTTGATACCTCAGAATCAGCAACACATTTTACGCCCATAGACTTGAAATCTTGTGAGAGGAACAAAATAAGCTCAAATGTATCCTGTGAGACTCAATTTGCTGAAGAGCAATGTGTGTACTTCTGATTAGGGATTTTAACACATACTTTTCACTCTCCCCTAATTAGTGCTCTCCTCTAAGCTGACAACCTTTCTTGATGAATGCCTTTAATATGAAGAAGTCTTTCGATAATTAGTTGCATATCGTCTTTAGTCTTCTAACACGTAGCAGAGAATGTAGAACAGACTGTATACTCGACCTTCTTCAATGTTGTCCATTTGGGGAATAGGATATCAACATCTCTATCTCACTAAATGCATTCCAGTTATATTACATATACCAAATCAGCCCACATGTACCAAATACAAGAAGAAACGATAACGCCAAAGTAACAGGTTGATGCACTGATCATCTCTGCGGATATCAACTCCGGAATAACTGATTAAGCTCGATCATGTGAACCTGTTGTGCGTCCCTGATGTACACATTTCTCTCTCCCCTGATGGTTGCGATTAATCAGCCCGTGATGTGCACATGAAGTGATACAACCAAAGTAACAAGTTGAACCACTGATCATCTCTACGGTTATCAATCCCGGAATAAGTGATTAAGCCCGATCACGTGAACTTGTTGTGCGTACTTGGTGTACACATTCCTCTCCCCTGATGGTTGCGATTAATCGGAATCATCATAATGATGTGTACATGAAGCATTAACTGGAAGCCCTTTATCTATAACTGGAAGCCCTTTATCAATAATAATATTAGCTCGTGAGAAAATGTCGATAAACCTCATGACTCCTGAGCTGACGTATTCAGGAGTCATGAGATGATGACTAATTGAGTTTGCTCCCCCTCAATTAGGTCATCGTATGTAGAGAGCTTCTTCAATAACTTGTAAAGATTCTGAATCAGCTCCTCCTCAAACTGATCATCCCTTTTCATAGATTCAACACTTTAACGTCATGATCACGTTTGAGGGTCTTGATATTAACCATCTTCTTCTTTATCTGAATCAGTCAATCAACTGGAGTACTAAATGATAATACCAAGTTCGAATCCCAGAAGTAACAATAGAACTCGAACAGAGTAACAAACCACGGAATATTTCGGAGTGGTAGAGACCAATCTCCCCAATATGAATAATTAAGCTCGATCCCTTCGTGATTTATAACCCCAGCATACACATTTCTCCTCCCACGAAAACCAAGAAAGAACACACGCCTATTCTCCCCCTCAAAAGTGGCATGCTAATGACCTTTTTGCCATAGTCGAAAGGAGAAGGACATACGCTTATTCTCCGCCTCAAAAATTGCATGCAATGACATTTTTGCCATAGTTGAGATTCCGTGATGGTTGAAATTTATCAGATGCAGCATAAATATGTGTGTAGCACCAAAAATTACTGCGAAGAAGATGATGATTAAAACACTCTTGAAGTAGCCCCTCTTTTGTTTCCTCATCAATGGTTTAGCAAATGAAGAGTTCCATGAAGCTTGTAATATGCCTAAACCTTAGAGGGAGAAAATATATGCGTACAAGAGCCGAATGACCATTATACAAACATCATCAACATGTAGTTTCTTCACCCTTTCCTTTCTCCCCCTCAAAAATTGCATATGCCTGTTTGCAATTTTTGAATGAATAAGTGAAGCACAAAAATATGATCCAATGTATGTCGATCCACTTGATGACGGTACGAACATGGGAAAAGCATGATGCTTGTTGATGAGAACGGTCATAAATAAGAAGATTTCTCTTCTTCCCAAGATAAGGCACACTGAATTGCACACCTTTCTTTTCTTTGATGAACGGGGCCTGAAGTGTTGACAGCAGACGTCAACACTTATTGAGGGGGAGAAAATATGAGTCATAAAGGGGGAGAAAGTGATTAGGATGCTGAACATGATGATGAGTCAAGTTCTTTGTTTACAGCTGAGATGTTTAAATCAAATGATATGATTGATAAAGAAGTTTTTAATGAACTTTCTAACAGATTTTTACTACATGAAAAACATTGTATTTCACTTGAAATCGCAATGCAACAAAAGGAAGAAAGTTTTCAAACTAATCAACCATGTAAAAATCCGGAATTTCCTGAGTTCCGTGAATTTTTTGAAATTAACACTTTGAAAGCTCAGCTTGAAGACAAAAACTCGACAATCAACAAGTTGAAAAAGCATATTTCTGTCCTGAATGAGAAAAGTAATATAGTCAAAGCTAAACATGACATCGATGTTATTAAATCAAGAAACATCGAATTGGAACTTTATGTGGCTAGATTACTTAAAGAAAATGAGACTTTGAAAAGGCATCACATAGACCTAAGAGACTCTATCAAAGAAACTAGTACTAAGACTTTAGAACAAACAAAATCTTTGATGGTCAAAAATGATGAATTCCAAGCTCAAATTCTGGAAAAGGGTTTTACAATAGCTGCACAAAAAAATCAGGTAGGAAAACTAACAAGAAATAGTGTGAACACTAAGTTTGCAAAACCATCAATCTTGGGGAAACCGGTTTTACAATCAAGTAGAAACCATTCAGTTGTTAGACAACCGAATGCGGTTAGATCTGAACGTCCAAAATTTTCAAAAACTTGGTATGCCTCCCAAGTTGATGCGAAACAAGTTTTGTCAAAACCAGTCACTTCACATAATTTGCCTAAGAATAATGCGTCTGGGTCTATTAAAGCTCAATAAGTAGCTACACCTACACCTGACTCTTCTAGGATATGTTCGAAAACAATGTCAATACCGAGCGTTAAAACTCAAATCTCTTATGATATAAATGACTTATACAAGAACCATGATCTTGAAAAGGCTAGGAAAAGGGCTCTACTTCAAAAGGATGGTATCTTAGGTTCACGACCTCATAGGATGCATTCTAGCTTATTATGCAGAACTCGGCCTATTGCAGCAAACCAAAACCTGTGAGCACTCAACTAACAAATAGGAATTGTCTAGTGTCCAAGAGTAGTTGCACATCGATTAAATAAATTCCTGTAGCAAATCACTCTAAGAATCCTAGACCTTTTTCTGAATCTAAACACCTTGTTTGCTCAACTTGTCTACAATATGTTTTTAAGGCAAATCATGTTAGTTGCACTACAACATTCCTGAAGGAAGTGAATACTTGTGATAAGGTTCTACCATCTAAGACTGGAAACTACAACAAGCCCGTAGAATCAAAGAGTTATACTCAGAAACCTGGCAGGCAGATTGTTTTAGGACAAAGGTCTTCTCTAAACAAGACTTCCACTTTACATGAGAAACCTAACACTCCTAGAACTTGCCATAGGTGGATACCGACGGGTAGAATTTTTAAGATTGTTGGTCTTGGATGGATACCTATGAGAAAATGTTCACTGATTGCAAAATCAAGAGCCCCAAATGGTATATATGTTGATTTCACTAACCCATATAAATGCAAACAAACTCTCAATGTCAATGCAGGTAGTCTTTACTTTAAGTGCAGGTACATCGTTCAATCCTATTAAGGAAAGCCTCAGAGTTTGGCTGCCGAAAAGAGTGATATCTCATCAATCAGGGGTTAAAGAAGCTCAACTTTGATGCATGTGATATATGACGTTTGATCAATTCAGTTCAAGCCTCGTTCCTCAATGACTATGACGTCTGCTCAAATCAGTTCAGGCCTCGTTCTTTAACGACTATGACGTTTGATCAAATCAGTTCAAACCTCGGTCTTCAAAGTCAACATTATGTCGTCTGCTGACAACTCTTCAGGCCCCATTCATTAAAGAAAAGAAAGGTGTATGATTCAGTGCACCTTATCTTTGGAAGAAGAGAAATCCTCTCATTTATGACCTTTTTCATCAACATGCTTCATGCTTTCTTCATGTTCGTTCAGTCATCAAGTGGATCTACTTACCTTTGATTATATTCCCATTCACTTGTTCATTCAAAAATGGCAAACCTCGTATACAATTTTTGAGGGGGAGAAGTTTGAATAAACTACATGACTGAGTGTATTCTTATTCACATGCTTAATCAAAAATGGCAACCTAGTATGCAATTTTTGAGGGGGATAATTGTAAATAAAATACATGATTGATTGTATTCTTATTCACTTGCTCAATCAAAAATGGCAAACCTCGTGTGCAATTTTTGAGGGGGAGAAGTGTGAATATACTACATGTTGATTGATGTTTGAAGAATGGTCATACGACTCTCCTCCAACACCTTATGTTCTACTTACTAAGGATGATCGGGATTTATGTTTGATAAATACTTCTAAGCTCCAACAATGTTGATCAACTAGTTCCTGAAGCTCTTGCTCCGGTTCCTGCTGACTCAACTGGTTCACCTTCTTCAATCTCCATTGATAAAGATGCACCATCTAGAAGTACAAATCAGACTACTCAAGTAACCCAATCTCTAGTTATTCCTCAAGGTGTTGATGATGACTATCATGATATTGAAGTTGCACACATGAATAATGATCCGTTCTCTGGTATTCCTTTCCCAAAACCAGGATGTGAAGAATCCCCTTCTTCACGGATTGTTGTTCCTTCCAATGTGCACTTTGTAAATCAACCACGCTAAAATGTCAAAACGGCTAAGGAGTTGGACATGGAATGTCAAAGTGATCATGGCGTTTATTTGGTATTATTTATTTGAAATTGAAGTGAAATTTCACGGGTGCGTGTACTTAGTATCTGAAGATATTGGGGTTGGTTGGACGAAGATTCTTCGAGATCCTTGTTCGAGCTTTTAACCTTTGCAATGACGAAGACTTGGATATCTAGTTATTTTGGTGATTCTTCGTTTTTATTATCACAAAATAACTATCACGTTTAGTGTCACACGTAGTGTCGATATTCAAGAGGTGATGTAAGTCTTATACTTGATGGTTGGTTGGTTGAAGAGTATAGAGTACTTAGAGATTCGAAGTTGCACGAACTCTCTACACCACTCTTTGTCACACATTAGCGCAAGTTTAAGTCACACGTTCGAGTTAGTTTACTCCATTTTGAAGTTCATTATATCGGGTTTTCTCCATCAGTGGTCTCTTCAAATAGCCTACATTATTGGTTGATAATGATAGTCATAGAGAGTTTCAGTTGCATTCGATTCTCACATGTTAATTTGAGCCAATTTTGTTCTTATCTCAAGATCTCAAGTATATGGGCGTTAAATGTGTTGCTGATTCTGAGGTGTCAAAACCAGCAAGGGGGAAGGAGACATACATCTGAACGCACAACGAGTAAACATGATGAGCTTTATACCTCTTCTTTATTGAAGTTATTTCGGGAAGACATATGTCATAACCGCAGAGACAATCAATGTTCTAACTCTAGGCTTTTGGTGTATTATTCCAACCATTTGGGGGAAGTGGTCTCTTGATACTTGTGGTATGTATTACTTCAGCTTTCAGTGGGAAGAAATATGAGAAGAATATTTGGAGCGTGAGATGATATTGCTTATCGACATCTTCATACATGCTGATATGATTTATGGTAAAGTGCTTCTGGTTAATGATTTATGTACACATTGTCATGTTGATTCCGATGAGATCGCAACCATCAGGGGAGAGATATGTGTACATCAGGGGTGCACAACAGGTTCACGTGACCGAGCTTAATCATTTATTCCAGAGTTGATATCCGTAGAGATGGTCAGTGCTTCAACCTATTACTTTGGTGTCATTGTTTCTTCTTGAGTTAGGGTACATGTGTACAATATGGATTGAATTGCTATATGCAAGATAACTGGAATGCATTTGGTGAAATAAAGATGTTGATATCTTGTTCCCCCGAATAGATAAACTGCTCAAAATCATAGAGTAATGTGTACATCGGGGACGCACAACAGGGTCATGTGATCGGGCTTAATCATATATTCCGGGATTGATAACCGCATAGATGTTCCGTGTTTCACCCTGTTACTTCGGTGTTATCGTTTTCTTCGGGTTCTCGAGCTTCACACAATGAGACTTTTTGCGAGCTTCACACAATTAGACTTTTTGCATCACTTCATCTACTTGGGGGAAGTGGTCTCATAAAGATGATTGTCAGTTTGGGGGGAAGCTACCAAAGTATCACATTGAGAAGACACAAGTTTAGACGATTATTCGTGTGCCTCGAATGCTTTGGTGGTAATAATTTAAGAGATGTTGACTACAAACTTCTACAACGAGCTGAACGATTTCCTCATTTCGGTATTCATGTCAACATCTTCTTAAATTGATTAGTATCCTTTGTACATATATAAAACCTACAAAAACCCATGAAAATCAGAAAAATAGAAAATACCAAAAATAGTTTTTCAAGGCATGTCTTCTGGCATCGATAACATTTACGGTCCTAGAAATGTCATTCAATAATGACACGGGTCTTTAAATGAAGTTCGAACAGAAGTTCAAAAAGTTTTCAAAACATGCCTAAATGGTTTGCAGTTTCTTCTGACTGTAACCCGAACCTAAAATAATGGTTTGCTATTACTTCAGATAGCAACCCGGTCTTAGTATTGGGGAAAGTTCGTCGCCAAAAAGACGATTGTTCCTAACAAAGGCATGAATTACTTTAAATTTGTGCCTTTCCGATCTGATGTATGCTTAAGTGCATCATTTCTGGTAAAAGAAGAGAAGTCTTCTTTACATCTCAAATACTTTTCCTTCAAAGATTCTTCGCGAAAGTATTTGATCCAAACTTGGTGGTACCATTGTTTTTGAAGATCAAACAAACTTGAAATGTTGTTTAAAATTTGCCACTCAATCGATGCTAAAAGAATTAATACTTTGGGCAAAATATTTAATTTTTAAATGCGTCATCGATTGAGGGGGAGAATGATTTCGAAAACTATATATCATCAAAACAAGATCTTTGTGCATATATAATGTGTATTAAGTGTGATTGTTATGTGTTAGTATATGAAATTTTCATGAGTTTCTCGTTAAACGTTAAATCATTTATAAACTCATCATTTCTAACACATAACACACTCCCTCAAGGATTGAGGGGGAGCTAATGTATCATCTCAAAATCAGTCATTCTTAAATCTGACACATCTTTCCCCCAAAATCTTTAAACTCATCTAAATCACTTGGGATCACAAATCTCAATCGGTTTGAAATTTTTGATCGGGGGAGAAAATGTGATTTAAATATGAAAATCTGATTAAAATGTGATATTTTGAATCTGATACGTGGGAATCGCACCAGGCTTTACCTCTCAAGGGATCTTGAGAAGCTTACAACCCCCACCAGGCAGTGTACCTGATCGTTGTAGTATAGTATAGTGACAAGTACCGGGGGATTGATCGTTCAGCTAGGAATAGTGTCGTTAGGATTGAAATTAATCTAACTAGGTCTAAAGGTGAAGGATGATTCTTTTTATGTTTTTATATTTTATGAAAAGCAAGTAAAAATCTCGGGTATTGGGAGAGTGGGCGGAATTAGTTGCTAATCAATTAACCCAAAAGCTACTAATTAAACTAATAAACAAGAAAATAAACTAAGGTTCTACAAGATAAGTGAAGCATGTCTACCCATGATATGTTACTCCTTGCTAGCTATCCAATCCTACCTATTGAATTGTAACCTTGTTTTAATTGACGGGTTGTATTCCTTAATACCATTCATGGGGTGGCGCACTTAACTCCCCAATCCTATAAGTGCCTACTTCACTCCTATGTCGAGCCGGCTAAGAAGCTCCTAACATGGGATCATTAGAATTTACTCATGCATTAAATACAACCAATAAAACCTAGTGCACATCGGTTCATGTTTCCTAAGACGTTCAAGCATGTTACCATTTGGAGATCTTCCAGTTTTCTTAAGCCTAACATTGAATTCATTCAATCAAAACAAGAATCAATAGGAAACAAGAATTATAAACTAAACCAACTAGATCTATTGAAGTTATCATGCCTTAATTGATGGAGATAGACACACACATCAACAAGCCCCTCATTGATGGAGATAGGCACAACATCAACAAGAAATCAATGAGATCTAATCAATTATATACAAGTTTCACATAATCACAAGTAGACACAAGGTGAACTAACAAATCATCATCAAAGAAGAGCAAAAAACAATGATAATGGAAAACATAATTAAGATAGAATCATCAAACCAATACATGATGTTTATGGAGTGATTGAAACCCTCTAAGTTGCTGGAAAAACACCTACCTAAACCCAGGAATCGACCTTAAGGTTTAGGGCTTACAAAAAGTGAAGTTATGATGTTGTATTTACAGGCATGTTTTCTGTCGGCAAGGCTTGACGCCGTCAGGTCGTTTCTCTTGACGCCGTCAAGACCATTTTTTCACCAAATTGTAGATCTCTTCGTCCTCTTCGTTTTATTTTTTGAATCGCTCAAATCCAAGTTCGTATGCAAAAGTTATGGCCAAAACGGTGTCAGCTACCACGCGCGCAAGTTTTGACCAGTTAACACGTGACGGCCTTGGGTGACGCCTTCACGTTCTCTCTGGGCCGTCACCACTTTTACTCTTGACGCCGTCAGGGTGTTGCTCTTGATGCCGTCACCTACTGTTCCCAGCAAGGAAAATTAAGACTTTGGCGTTTTCTTCACTTTATGCTCCAAAAACGTCCGAATTGCTTCCTTTTCCAGATTCCTCTCCCAAAGTACCTAAAATCACAAAAGGAACGATTTAGGGCAATATTTGATCAAATAAATTCAATTCCGGGCTTAAATGACCCCCTAAAAGTGGTTTATTTTTCGCCTCATCATATACCATTACACTTGAGATTTGCTTGTCCTCAAGCAAATGCGCTTTTATTCTAGTCAAAATACAAGTTTGGGGTCATTTAACACTAATATAAAAGTAATTACAACAAATAATCGTTCCACTAAAGACCAATAGACAAGCACGGAGGTCATACACAAGCACCTCACAAATAGTGTTTAGATACTCACATCTCTCGGGTGTAATAAAGTATAAATTACAATATGGAAACGGAAGATATCTCTCACTACCTGTCATAGCAAAATAGATTACCATAGGCTTGGGAAAGGATCAAACCTCCACCACATGGCGTAAGCACCTACGATAAACTATCAAAGAGGTCTTTTAAAGGGTTATAACGTTAGGTGTAGGGATATGAAATACACGGTTTTGTTGGATAAAGGAAGTTTTTACTGGTGGCGAGTTAACAATCTTGGTTAATTACATGTACAATATGGCATTGCTAAGCCAAGACTAGACTCGACTTAAGCTAATAAATCAAAAATAACAAAAACATAAAACAAACATAGAATGAAAAGGGATGGTAGTCCGTATGTTTTTCTCTTTTTCTTTTTCTATTTTTTTTTCTTTTTCTTTGATTTTTTTTTCATTTTTTTTTTTTTTTTTTTTTTTTTTTTTTTTTGGCATACACTCTTACGCTACCATCCAAAATAATACATCATAGGGAATGTAAATTCTCCTTACACTTGAATTTTTACATACTTTACAATAAACTAATCTAGTGACTCGAATTAAGAAAATCAAAACACTTGGAGTACTTTTAAGATTAACGTACATATGGGGGTAATAATATGATGTTCTTCCCCATTACTCCATAAAATAAGTACTTTACCCATGAGTCCCAAACGTCCCAAAACAATATGTACAAGGATATGACTCGACTTAGCAACCATGTAATCAATCAGATAATTAACTTAGGGTTTAACAAATAACAATAATGCACTAAAAATGAGCGCATACACGGAAGGCTAAGGCGATTTGGGTGTACATTTAAGTGGGGTGTAACAAATTCTTCCTTTAAGTAAGATGCTTAAAGTTAGAAATGAAAAGATAGGCTCGGAGGGGTTTAGGGGTTTTGTGTACTAAAAATGAGTACAACGCTAAGGGTGTGGGAAAAATTAGTTGACTTAACTAGCCAGGTAATATGACTTAAATGGTCAAGTAATCATGATACGGGCTTAACACAAGGGTGATCCTAATGCCTCTTATCATGTAGTAAATCCTACTACACGAATGTAGTCTCACTAGCAGTCTCGGGATGCATCACTAACGCAAGTTCTAGAATCTAAATGCTACCGGTACACTCATAAGCACTAATAGTAAATGCTTTTCCTATCAAATCTAAAGGCGAACCTCACATATTTGGGTGGAAAATTTTTCTGAATATACGGTTATGTACTAGTCATACAATCTCCTATCCATGAGACGCTTGCTATGGCTAAAGTTTCACTCCTAAATGTTGTAAAAAAATTTAAATTTGGCGCTAAAATTGCACTAACAAGTATTTCTCATAGTTTTATTACACATCTACCATCAAACAAAACAAACTCAAGCGAAAGTGCATATGTAAGGTATCATCATTTTACCCTCCCCTTACACTTAAGATGAACATTGTCCCCAATGTTCAAGTAAAGAATGTAAAAGTGAAATAAGTAAAACAAATGAAATCAAATACTCCCCTGATTCGCTCGGTATGGATAATAAGGTGGCCAGGTTAGATCTTCCTCCAAGAAAATGAACAATCAAAGCTTCCCTTCCAGAATATAAATCATCTTCTTGTCAAACATAACCTGTTAAACCTGAGAAAACAAACACAAACCCAAAGCATCAACCCGAACAAAGAGAACTCACAACTAGATGTAATTCCAGACTTAGGAATAAAAACAAAACAATGAAAGATATAATGCTTGTGGAATGAATGTTTGTAGATTTCCTGGAGTTTATAAAACTAAAGAATTAACAAAAACTTTAAGACTCCGGTATAAACAAAACTAGCAAAATTTCCAGAATTTTACACATGACGCCGTCAAGAGTAAACTCATGACGCCGTCAGAAGTGACCTGCAGAAATCTTTACGTTAAGTTTCCGGAAAATTTCTGAAAAAAAAAAAACTTATGTCCTACTTCCTGGAAAATCCTGCAAAACATCATTATGACTCGATACAAGCATTTGACTCTAACAAGTACTAATACACATGTCCATTTATTATTGTTGTGGTTCATGCTCAATTTCGTTCTTATAAACAAATTTGGATCTCCCTTACACTTATCTTTTGCAAAATACCTTTATATGCAATTAATACAAAGTTAAAAACAAAATAAAGCATTTTCACAATTTACTTTGAAACATGAGCCACAAACAATAAAAATAAAACATGCATACGGAAACAAATAAAATCAAACAAACAAACAAACAAACAAACAAACAAACAAATAAAGCTTGGGTTGCCTCCCAATAAGCGCTTGTTTTTTGTTCGAGTCACGAGCCTGACTCTACCCTTATTTAACAGAAATAGGGGAGGTTTTCCCTACACTTAGGATCAAGTGTGGGTGAAAGTAGCGATACACACCCTTAGGGTGTGAATATGCCACGTGAGGTGAAGGGGGTGAGTGAATGGCTTCCTTCATCCTAAAACTACCCGGATAATATTGGTTGATGGGTGGGTCGGTTCCTTTTTTGTCTCCTAGAAATATATCTAAGGATGGAAAGGTGTGTAAAGAATGAGGTTCCGGTTCATCAACACTAGGAAATTCCCTAGAACTAGGAATAAGGTTATCACTACAAGTGTTCAAACCTATACCCTCAAGTGGTGCTTGGTCCAAGGGTTCTACCTCCATTGGAATTCCTAAAGTTTCTTCTACTTCTTCCGGGTAAGTCACGGGCGGTGTGTGTGCCTCAAATGATGGTTGAGTATTTTGTGGGATTATGTTATTTACCTCATCATTCCATGTGTCAAGATCACCTATATCCTCATCATGTGTTTTATTATAACCTAGCCCTAACATTCTCCCAAGTATCTCATGTGCTTCTCTAGGCATCTCAACTTCTATGTCCGAGTCATAAGGATCATCCTCAATATTCTGACTGCTATATACAAATTGCCCAAGAGATTCATCATCTGTTTCTTGAGATTCATCATCATCGATCATAAAACCTAGGTCTTTTTGATCTATGTGATCACGCTCGGCTAAATCCTCCTCAATTGTTTTCTTAGGTAGTGATAATAGCAAACCTAGTGCTTCATCCAACTTATGATTTGTTGCAATGGCTCTCTCCATAATTCCTTGGCAAACTAGGTCGCATTTCCTATTGGCCTCACTAAAACTAGATCTTAAACATGGAGGTTGTTCATAAGAATCTATCCTAGGTGAAGGCTCATATGATTCATAGGTGTCTCTAAAAGAGGTATTTTGAACTCTTTGGTGTGTTAGCCGCTCAACCCTATATTGCAATCTTAGAAGTCTAAGTGTAGTGTCCATTTGAAGCAAATTACATACAAAATCACAAAGAAAAGATAGACTACAAGAAAGCTACAAAGTAAAAGGAAAAAAATCTCACTTGATAGGAATCTAATGAGTAGACCTAATAAAAATCAAATTCAACCTAAACAATAACTATTCCCCGGGCTGCGGCGCCAAAAACTTGATACGTGGGAATCGCACCAGGCTTTACCTCTCAAGGGATCTTGAGAAGCTTACAACCCCCACCAGGCAGTGTACCTGATCGTTGTAGTATAGTATAGTGACAAGTACCGGGGGATTGATCGTTCAGCTAGGAATAGTGTCGTTAGGATTGAAATTAATCTAACTAGGTCTAAAGGTGAAGGATGATTCTTTTTATGTTTTTATATTTTTTGAAAAGCAAGTAAAAATCTCGGGTATTGGGAGAGTGGGCGGAATTAGTTGCTAATCAACTAACCCAAAAGCTACTAATTAAACTAATAAACAAGAAAATAAACTAAGGTTCTACAAGATAAGTGAAGCATGTCTACCCATGATATGTTACTCCTTGCTAGCTATCCAATCCTACCTATTGAATTGTAACCTTGTTTTAATTGACGGGTTGTATTCCTTAATACCATTCATGGGGTGGCGCACTTAACTCCCCAATCCTATAAGTGCCTACTTCACTCCTATGTCGAGCCGGCTAAGAAGCTCCTAACATGGGATCATTAGAATTTACTCATGCATTAAATACAACCAATAAAACCTAGTGCACATCGGTTCATGTTTCCTAAGACGTTCAAGCATGTTACCATTTGGAGATCTGCCAGTTTTCTTAAGCCTAACACCGAATTCATTCAATCAAAACAAGAATCAATAGGAAATAAGAATTATAAACTAAACCAACTAGATCTATTGAAGTTGTCACGCCTTAATTGATGGAGATAGACACACACATCAACAAGCCCCTCATTGATGGAGATAGACACAACATCAACAAGAAATCAATGAGATCTAATCAATTATACACAAGTTTCACATAATCACAAGTAGACACAAGGATTAGCAAATCATCATCAAAGAAGAGCAAAAAACAATGATAATGGAAAACATAATTAAGATAGAATCATCAAACCAATACATGATGTTTATGGAGTGATTTAAACCCTCTAAGTTGCTGGAAAAACACCTACCTAAACCCAGGAATCGACCTTAGGGTTTAGGGCTTACAAAAAGTGAAGTTATGATGTTGTATTTATAGGCATGTTTTCTGTCGGCAAGGCTTGACGCCGGCAGGTCATTTCTCTTGACGCCGTAAGTTTTGACCAAATTGTAGATCTCTTCGTCCTCTTCGTTTTCTTTTTTGAATCGCTCAAATCCGAGTTCGTATGCAAAAGTTATGGCCAAAACGGTGTCAGCTACCACGCGCGCAAGTTTTGACCAGTTAACACGTGACGGCCTTGGGTGACGCCTTCACGTTCTCTCTGGGCCGTCACCACTTTTACTCTTGACGCCGTCAGGGTGTTGCTCTTGATGCCGTCACCTACTGTTCCCAGCAAGGAAAATTAAGACTTTGGCGTTTTCTTCACTTTATGCTCCAAAAACGTCCGAATTGCTTCCTTTTCCAGATTTCTCCCCCAAAGTACCTAAAATCACAAAAGGAACGATTTAGGGCAATATTTGATCAAATAAATTCAATTCCGGGCTTAAATGACCCCCTTAAAGTGGTTCATTTTTCGCCTCATCAGAATCTCAATGCATGCTCTCCCATATGTGCTAAACTCGTTTTATATATCAATGCACATATTGAGGGGGAGCAAATGGTTTGTGCAAAAGGATCCTTGCATCTCATGTGAGTGCATCTCAGTCTTGACTCATGAATTGATGAAACACAACTGTCTTGAATCGAAAGGACTAGTCCTGGACGGGTAATAACTTCAAGTTGGTCTAACCAGTGATGTAAGCGTGTCTCGAAAAGGACTTGTTTGAGTAGAATGTACCGTTTCGAGAAACCTTTGGTGAATCTGATCGGGCCGGGTAATAACTTCAATATAGTCTGACTAGTGATGTAAGTGTGTCTCGAATGCCCGCTCATATTCACTTAAGGTGGATCAATTCAAAAAGTGCAACTCTTCCCGACATGTGCAAATTTTGAAATCAAAACATATGAGCACATGTTAAGGGGGAGCAATAGAAAATGTCAAAACTCTCAAGGTGTTAACTAAATGAATTTCTCAATCATAAACACGTTGAGAGAATTTTCAATGATTTAGTGTATGGAAACATAGGATAGTCATGAAGTTATAAGGTGGCTAAGGTTAGGAATACCGTCCTATGATCCGCTAGAACCGGAGGGATCTACCCATGGACAATACCAAATAGATAGTATTAGTAAGTCCGTAGGTATGATTAGGAAAAAAGGAGAAATGTGAGAATGGAGAAAGAAGGGGTTGAAGAATTAAAAAGAAACGATATGAGAAAGGGTGAAAAGAAATAGCCCTCCAATTATTCAACCTTAGGGCAGAAACCGGCTTCAATTCATAATCTACTGATGGTTGCTAAGGCGACATTGGTATTGAAGCGAGAGGTCATGGACCCAGTGACGCACTGCACTAAACCTTCTAGCCACTCAAGTTCTCTTAAAAGAACTTGTTTCATTCTCACAGGGAACCGGTGTAATCTATCAACTTATTTCTTAGAGATGGTTGATATTGAAGCAGGAGACCTCTCCCTAATCTCCGCATAGGTAAACCAAATGCACTTATTGAGTCTAGAGCCTCGAGATGCATACAAAGATCTCATAGGACCACGTGCTACTTCTACCCTGGTTGTTTAACATTAAGGACACCAGTGGTAAACTTATGAGTCCTACACAGATCTTAGCAATCTGCCAGAACATTTATGAGGGATTTTGCTATTGTAACTCCCAGTGATTGAATGGAAATTCCTACCAAGGTCAACATCAAGCAGCCCTGAAAGCAGGTCACTTCGGTAATTCCTTATGGATTACGCTTAGTGGTCGCGGCGATTACCAATGGTCTACAGTCGTGGAGTGAACTCCAACGACTCACCCAGTCGTTGATTTACTTAGGTAGATCGTGTAAATTCTCTCGGGGGTTTGCCGATTGGGAACGGTCTTGGTAAGGATTAGAAGGAGTCTTCACACTATGCTGTTGACAATCTCTAATTCCAAACCTATAAGTACCGGATGATTTGTTGCTAACTGTCTACTTGCAGGAATTTCTGACGGTTGCTATTGATTGCTGAAAAGATGCTGATCCATCAACACATGCTCACACTTCGACATCACAATCTAAGAAATCATGATCATTAATTGGGCCTCATTTATGCTTCCACAACTCTGATATAGAAGATCATGATCCTGAAATGTGTGAGCATGCCAACACAAAGATGTTCATATCACATGGAGATGTTACTACTCAAATATGACTTTCAGACACTCATTTGGATGATGAACTTGAAGTAATTTCCAAAGACCATCCATCACATTGAACAAGTCATCTAGAGTCTACCACTTAAAGCACAAAGATCTCAACAATGAAGAATCAAAAGGCTACAAGCTACAAAGATGTCTTCAAAGACTTGAATGCTATGATTCAATATTTATTTTCCAGGGTGACCTCCCTTAGGGCGAGATTGTTAGGAATACATTTATTCATATGAAGACTCGGTCACCCCGAGTATAGTTTAGCATGTTGTAGCTCGTAGTAGTTATCATATTAGTTAGTACGTAGTTTAGTGTTAGTTAGTATTTGTGGAGTCGGGTCGGGTCTTTACCCACTATCAGCCCGCTCCACAGCCCGTTTTAGGGGGCGTTTTATTGTAACTATAAATACCCCTTCCCTAGCTTGGAAGGGGTTAGAGCTTCTAATTATTCAACTAGTTTTTCCTTCACTTTCTCTCTCTAAAGTTCCCAACTCCCTCTATTTCTCTCTCTAAACTCTCTTCTTCTTTTTTCTTAATTCGAACCATATCACAATTCCATACAAGCTAAGATTATAAGTATTATACAAACCCTCACTGAAGGATTAACTTTGGCAAGTTATCCTTCTGATCCCCTCATGGTTGGGTCTACAGCCCCCATGACCCGGATTGTTAACGTGTGGTTCATGAGCTTAGTGCAACAGACCAACTGACCAACTCTTGATAATTGTACATGCATTACAATTATCACACACACACACATTACATTTTCCTTGAAGGGTGTAACAACTGAACCCTGAGGAACTTGTATTCACTAACCACTAAACCTATGACTCTCACTCAACACCTAGTGTTGACTTTTAAGCATGTATTCTAGGTAACGAAGCTAAGATTATGAGTATTATACAAACCCTCACTGAAGGATTAACTTTGGCAAGTTATCCTTCCGATCCCCTCATGGTTGGGTCTGCAGCCCCCATGACCCGGTCTGCAGCCCCCATATCACAATTCCATACAAGCTAAGATTATGAGTATTATACAAACCCTCACTGAAGGATTAACTTTGGCAAGTTATCCTTCCGATTCCCTCATGGTTGGGTCTGCAGCCCCCATGACCCGGATTGTTAACGTCTGGTTCATGAGCTTAGTGCAACAGACCAACTGACCAACTCTTGATAATTGTACATACATTACAATTATCACACACACACACACATTACATTTTCCTTGAAGGGTGTAACAACTGAACCTTGAGGAACTTGTATTCACTAACCACTAAACCTATGACTCTCACTCAACACCTAGTGTTGACTTTTAAGCATGTATTCTAGGTAACGAAGCTTTGTGGAAATTATGGCATGGAGAGGCACAAGACTTGAAAGACTTTCTATTTGGTTATCATTCAAACATAACATCTCACACTTAGATTCACGGTACCTCGACTTATAAAACTCTGATAATTTTAATGAATGATAATCTCATTTTTATAAAATGTCTCTTTTTGAGTCATTCCCGATTACTGTATCTGTGATCCATGAGGTAATACCCCAAACACTTTATCCGCTGCGATCAGTGAAAAATGGGTATAACACCCCCAAAAATGAACAATACAACAGAAGACTTAATATTGACAGCGGAAGACTTTTGGGGTATTATATCGAGGATCTTTCTCACAATTATAGAAAACGACTCTAATGAGACGTTTTAAGTTTTTATTTAAAATACCAAATATCCATGTTTCCAAGATGTTCCATTATTCAACAACAAGTTTTTATTCAAAGAGAAAATAAACATTTCTTTATTGCCCACTCCGTGCCTTTGCCATCCATTCCATTTAGTTACCTGAGATAAACATGCTAAAAGTCAACAAAGTTGAGTGAAATTCATAGGTTTATAATTAATAGTTTAAACACAAGAGATAGATGTTTATTGTAATATCGATACAAATAAACAAGTTGAAAATCACATCCATTATTGCCTTAAGCTCATGACATGCAACGATTTAACATACATCAAAATAACCATAATAATGACGTGAAATAAGGTTCCCCCAAGATAGGTATTTGCCAGTAACCTATGATATCAAATAAAGTGCATTTGGTGACTTTCCTCTAACAACCAAATGGGGATTGTCAATCCCTAATAGATCCATTCACAATTATTTACGTTCACCCTGCAAGTGATTAAGGTTCATGTTCGAAGGACTTTTGGCAATAGCTACTTAAGCAATAATAATATCAAGAAAAGACTTGTGTTCGGTTTTTAAGCATGTATCCCCCCCCCCCCCTACAAAACAAGTTAAATGTGGGCTATGAACTCAGCTTAGTAGTAAAGTAGAATAATCGTAATCTCAATGATGCAAGGCAACGACTTCACACACGACCTAAAAGATATGGCAAGTTTTAGTTTCTAAGTCTCGTTTTATTGCGAACATTAGTTATTAGTCAAGAATAAATCGAAATATATATTGGTGATGTGTAGCGACATACGTATAAAAGAAAATTATTACGTATTGTTTTATTATCAAATTTTAATTATAGTTATACAAATTTTATACGTATATATAAGTTAAGTTTAAAAAATTATTACCTCCAAAATATATATATATATATATATATATATATATATATATATATATATATATATATATATATATATATATATATATATATATATATATATAATCATTATTTAAAATTAATATTAAAACCAAATCCTTTAAGTTTCTTAAAGTTACACTTTTACCTCTAATGGAATAAATTTACATCGTTAGTCTAAAGTTATAAATTATTACATTTTAGGTCCAAAAGTATCAATATTAACATTTCTCAACTCTAAGTTTCAATATTAACAGTTTTTAACCTCAGAAAATACTTTTGACAGTTTTGACCCAAAGTTTACATTTTTGACAGTTTTAGTCCCTCGTTAGTGAAATTTTGCAAAAATCCTCCATAAATTACCAAACTTAAAACTTAACATTTTCACTTTTTCAATAAGCTCAAAACATTCAGAATAGCTTATTTCAACAGCTTATTAGTTTAAAATCCAATTTTTCATTTTAAATGGGCTTAACGATCCACGAAACTTGACCCATTAACATTTAACGCTCCAAAAGTGTATGGGGAACACTAGACTTACCTTAGTCCATCATTTTAAGTTATAACAACCTTTCAAAAGATCTTTTATGATCAGCTTATTAGAATAAGCTAAAAACTGCTTATTGGGCTTAACAGGCCCATAAGTGATTTAATTTCCTTGAAATCCTTATGAAATCACGTTTTACTTTAGGGTCGTTTAGGTAACAAAACCAAGTCGTTAGGTCAAGATATTTATTAGTCTCGATAGCTTATAAGATGGACAATTAGTTCGTGCTTAAATATAGGGTAGTTACGAGTCAAATATAAAAATGGCGAGGCCAAAGTATACGGCCAACATCATAACGCAAAAACTATATAACCTTGAAAATATTCTAAGTCTTTTTAGTATAATCGTATAGGTCCAAACCATTTTAGAAACGTGTGATATTTTATGTGTATACGTTAATATGAGTTCAAAACCTTTATAGGTCCTCGTTAGTGATCTAGCCAACATGTGATACGAGGTAAAATAAGTATGTGTCGTGTTTATAGTTTACGAGTTATTTAGAGCAAGTGTTTGTGCTAAAATCATAAAAATACGTATCTAAAAATAGAAATAGGGTTCGAAGTCTTACCTCACATTTCAAAGGTGGTGTAAAACGTTGCGTAGGGATCGTGTGAGAGTAAGAGAGCTATGTGGTTCGCTTCACGTTCCACCAAAGTTTCAAGAGGCGTTAAACTTAGAGTCCTAGGCTTCCTTGAGGCGTGGTACTCTTGGAAAATCGTGTGTCCTTTAATAACTCATCCTTTCGTTATTATTGTTGAGATGTGGTACGTATATGTGCATGTAGCTACTGAGCTTGCATGTGAAGTCTTATATAGTGAGTTTATGGAGCGTAGAGACATGATAAGTTCACAAGAGTTGGAGTGTAGGATATAAACGAATATTGGCACCACACTTCTTGTCCAATCGAGGGTTTACAAGGCTTAGATTTTGTAAGATCTCTTCCTATTCATTCCTGACAATCATGTAGTGCATAGTGATCATTCACTTGCCATTGGGGAGCAGGGGTGGCTGGAAGGAATGTTGGGACACGTTTAGACTTATCTTTCAAATGGTGCGTTTGGTTCGTTGCTTAGGCTGTTTCTAGGGTAGTAATCGAGTGAGTGCGGGTGTAACTTTTACCATTCATGATTCTTGGTTACTAGGCGAAGCAAGACGAGGAAAAACATATATATGTTACGTATAGAAAATGTAAGAAAACGGGGTGGTTTTGGGCGTGTGTCGCGACAGAAAAACAAAAGAAAGAAAACTAAATGGTGCGTTTTGGGCTTGGTATCTTGTGCTTGTGGTTGTGTCGGCCCAAAGAAAGAAAAGAAAGAAATAATAGGTCTGTTTTGTTTGTATTTGGTTTACGTGGCCCAAAACGTGATGTGGGCCCACGTAGCGTGTGGTGAGTGCTTATTCATTCACTTTTATTTAACCAAAATTGGACCAAAAAGACCAAAAACCCGACCATAAATGCTAAAAATACGATGTTTTTGTGTTTTTGAATGTGCAGGTAATGATATTGAGAATTTGGACAAAATCATCAAAAAAAGACAACACGAGCACGGGAAATGGAAAAGAGTAGTTAAAGCCGAAGCCGATGCCGATGCCGGGGAAGAAACTATGGTCAAAAAGGTCAAAAGTCAACATTGGAAAATCTTTACTTGTCAAGCTTAGTCCTTGGATCACATTTTGGAAGAATTACACATTTAGTCCTTGGAATTTCAGCTTTCACATAGTTAATCTTTGTAATTTCTATTACAATAAACCTGGTCCATGATTACAAGTCCAAATCCAACACATATCACCAAAGCCCATAACCAATTCCCCAAGCCCAACCCATGTTCGGTCAACACTTTTACCCAGGGTCAAACAAAACAATAATAAAAAAAAAAACTAACCCATTCCCTTTCCCCCAATTTTACCCCGTACATCCTTTTCTCCATTCCATATGAACCCTAGAATTTACTTGTCTCAAATTAAACCACCTTACCCAAATTACCCATCAATTAACCAACAATCAACCCTTCTAGAAGCCACTCACGTGAGCAGAACGTGTCAGAAGAAAGGTTTAGATATGATTAACACATGGCAGCTTGTGATTGGATGCACCACGTTATTCCAATCATTGGATACTCATTCTAGAAGCCCTGAGCACGTGTCAGAGAGACTAAAGCCACGGATTGCCAAGCTGGCTATTTGAAGCATTGTGATTGGTTGGAACACATCACCATTCGAATCCAAGGGCTAAGAATAGAGCATTTTATGATGAGATGATCCAAAGGTCATCATTAGAGATCCAGAAGCTTCAGAAAGCTACACTCCTCACTCCAGCTTGCTATAAATATTCTTCACCTCTCACATTTAGAGGCTATTAGTCATTAGGAGTAGGGATAATATAGCTTAGTTTAGGAGTAGAATAGTCTAGTAGTAAATGTAATCTTAGCTCAATTTCACGTTTTTCTCAGCTTATTCAAGTTTACAAGTTGTAATCAGTTGAAGTATTTTAATAAAATTTTAGTTTTCATTTAAACTCATTGTCATTTAATTTTCAATGCAAAATTAATCTGTTTTCAAGCTCTCCTTTACTGCTTTCATAAGCTAATTCAGGCTTATCATAAGTGTAGTGAATACTTTTACTCTACTACTGTGTTAAATGGTTTAATGGATGCTGGTCAACAAAAGTAAAAGGTTTGGGTTAATTAAGAATATGGATCATTCAGAGGTGAAATTGGTTGCAGAGATGAGTTGTGAGCCTATCTAAAGATAGGTTTAGTTTGGATTGCACCCTATTTCAGTTAGGGCTTGGATTTGTAAGATCTCATTTCTACTTTCTTAGTTTTTAATTCATTTAATAGTGTAGATTTATCTGGATTAAGTGGTTTACTGATTGTATTCTCTTGTGTGCTTTTGATTCAGTAGAATTAGTAGTGTTTGAGCTTGTAGACTTCATTTAAGTTTCTATTCATCTGATTGCTTATATTCTGCCTTTAGTTAGCTTAATCTGTGAATCTGAATTCTAATTGTTAACTAGATTAGAACCCGTGTTCAACACGGGCGATGGTAGAAAATAAATAAAGTTGATTGCATAAATATGCAGCAAGAATCCATGCAATTTATTTATTTATTTATTTATTTCAGATTTTAGTATAGTAAAATGCGTCAACATACATTTACGAAAAGATGCACAAATGGCCAATTCGTTTTCTTTTTTCATTCTTTTGTTTGCACTTATTTCCATTTAGTTGTTTGCATTATAAGTTGATGTTACTCGTTAACTCTTAAATGACATTCACAAAATTCATCTTGGAAAGAGATCAATGGTAGCATACCTTAAAAAGAAGCAACTTATATTACCAAGATTATTAAGATTTTGATAGAAACATGTCTTCCAAAAAAATGTTCACGGAAACATGAAAAGAACGTTATCAAATCATCTTTGAGAAATTATTCTACGAATGGTATCATATCAATAATGTACTACCTTGTAGCAAGGGAACTTTTGTTAATTGTATTAAGGATTCCAAAGATCTACCAATTAGATTTACATAATGATGTATACTATACATTAACCGGTATAACTGAAACAGAAGATAATATGTTGGAGTATTTCTAGAAAATGGTTCGGTGGAAGACTGCCTCATCTCATCTAACGATAACATCCAATGCCAAGAAGATGCCAACCTACAAAATTTGATATCACATAGTTATATACAACGCGCCCGCAACATAAATTTAAATGAGAAATTCACACTCCCGTACACACCCACGTATTTAAAGACCATCAAGAGTAAAGAAAAATATGTTTAACATGTACTATTATTAAAAAGGAATCTCCTATAAAATACCATATCCAAATAACATCCATTAATAAGAATCTCTATCGTATAACATGTATACACAAAAAGTTAACAGTTGAATTCACACTTACAAAATAGTGCTCATAAAAACCTTCAAAAATGCTACAAGAAGATGTACATAAGTTGCTTTACAGTTGAATTATGTAAAATTAATCAAGTTATCACTTTTCTCACTTCAAATGCTATTGTAAATATCAAGAATCAAAGAAAACAACTTCTACTGTACTATCAAACTTCTTAGAGCGTCACAAACATGGCCTTAAACAAAACGGTTACCAAATAACGAAAAGGAATAATCATTGTAGAACATATTACATACCTCAACCAAAAGGTATAAGCTCCATCTCGAAACGTAAAGTCAACAACAAAAGCCGTGACTTGAACCAACCATTTCCCTGATGTCATACATCCAAGTATCCTACTAATCTTCAATTCCTAGCTACACTAATGGTGACTGGTAAACACCCTCCAAAAGAAAATAATCATCCAAATCTACTTCTAATTTCACAATATATATATATATATATATATATATATATATATATATATATATATATATATATATATATATATATATATATATATATATATATATATATATATATATATATATATTATGATAGACATAACTCAAACTTGCTAGTTATAAAATTAACAAAATGTTCCAGATAAGCAAGTATGATCCCAATTGTGACAAATAGCTACAAATATGTTTTTAAAAAAAATAATAATAAAGAAAAAAAGGGACAAATTAGTTTCTGAATGAATATACCGGATATAAAATGAACCTTTAAACGCTCGTCGAGGCAATTACGAAAAAGAAATGTATTCCAATAGATGGATGAGCTCCATGATAGCCACCATCATCTCGGCCATGCATATGCATCATAAGCAAAAACTAATTAACATATCAAGGACGCCAAATGGCTGCTGAAAAACGCTATCCAAACAGCCTCTTATAACATGTCAAGATGCCGAAATGACTGCTGAAAACAAGCTATGCAAAAAGACCCTAATAACATTTCAAGACGCCAAAATGTCTGCTGAAATATGCTATCCAAACAACCCCTAATAACATGTTTAAGATGCCAAAATGGCTGCTAAAAATAAGCTATCCAAACATCCCCTAATAACATATCAAGATGCCAAAATGGCTGCTGAAATATTCTATCCAAACAGCGCTTAATAACATGTTAAGGACACCAAATAAGATACCTTGATTAATGCTTCCCAAACTTCATCTTTTGCTTTCATTAACTTAGTGACTGGATCCCAGGAAAAACCACTTAATGAAGCACCACGGAAAACCTCATAGTATTGAGCAAAAGTTGATTTGAGTGTCCTTAGACGATTTAGCACAACCCCAATCTATAAATCCATACTTTAATCAAAGAAGCTAAAGGAAAAACATAACATAAAATGTATCAATTTATATGGCAAAGCAACTGTAAAATGGCTAAATGTGTATACACATTTCATCAAAAATTTAATGGGCATTGAAAACAACAAAAGTTAAAGAAACCTAAGTGAGAGTCAGTGATACCTTCTCCAACGAAGATTAAACAGTTAAGTCTGGAGTCAATAACAATCCAAAGTCAAAAGCTCATCTGATCTGTTAAAAAAAATCAAAAAAAATATGACCAGATGTAAATAAAGAGTCTCTTCATCAAGAACAAAAGAAAAATCATCAAAATCTAACATTGAAAAGAAGAAAAAAAATGAAGAAATCTGGAAGTAGAAGCACATGAAAAACACTAACAAAAAAGTTATTAAGTTCCTCAAATAAACTTACCCAATCACTCATAAAATGTAGCACATCAAATTGAAAAGGAATAGTTTTAAAGGAATATGAAGAATGAAGATTTATATTTGTGGCAAAATTAGACTAACTAACTGATACAAACAAAATGAAATATGTTTAATAAAGAGATGAGATATTTGAAATTTGAATTCTTGTTTAATGAGCCGCACCTGTTTTCAAGAACCTTGCTAAGGAGTAAGGACATTGAAACTCCTAAAAAGTCACTTTTGAAAAGTAAAATACCCGTATATTCGATATCAATAAATAATGCAAAATAATTACATATTTATTACATCATCAAATTTCCAATTCGTTACTAATTGAATGACACGTATAAAAAGTGACATCAGCCAAAACTCCTTTTTAATATAATGTATAGATTGTTGGAAATTGTTGTCGTTATTGCTTCCATTATTGTTATTTCATCAGTTTGATCATTCGTTGAGGTGATTTGAAGTTTAGATCAGCATTTGGTAGTATAAGTGCTCGTTTTATGAGTGTTTGGCATAGGGCTGAATGAGTAGTCTTAGATGGATCTATCCTTTGAGCATCTGTGATTCAGTTTGCATAAGATTTATAGTGTAGATTTTAAGTGATTTTTAGAATGTTTTAGTAATTGAACACAATTTGCATAAGTTTTCATTTTTCACTTCATATAACTGTTCCATTCATCATGTAATTGCATAATCATATTCTGTTGTTGTTAAGTTGTTAGATTTCGCTCACTCTTAGTTCATTCAGGCTCACTAATAGTTTTTAACTGAGATATTTTCGATACAAATAATTTTTACAATTTTTCTCTATTAACATTTTCATCAGTAAAAGAACTCCACTCAGTTTTAAGCCTGCTTTTGCCAAATCAATTTTAAATACTCAATTGTGTTTGGAAATCTTCTAAAAGTGTTTTTACATAATATTGGTAGTTTATCTGCGTACTTCATCAGTTTTACATGCTTAGCTTTTAGTTAATTAGCTTAAAATTAAGCTAGTAGTAGCTCTTTTGGACTGTCTGTTCCCCTGCACCATCAGATCCCTGTCCCATAAGTCTTTATTCTAGCTTCTGTAATAAGCTCAAACTTGCTTCTTCTTCTGTGAAATTTGGTCCTTTGGTTCTCTGTTAGCTTGTCTTTCCTAGTATGTGCTTATTTGGTTTGGTATTACTCAGTCGAATAGCTTATGCTTAAGCTCTTAATTGCCCCTTCAAGCTTACTGTTTGCAGCCCTGCATATCAAATAATTTGCCCAAGCAGCACCCATTTTAGCTCTAGTTACTAGCCCATATAAGCTCCTAATTGCTTAAATTTTGGTTTTACATGTAGCTTCTAGTTTGAACTTTAGGAATTTGTAGCTTTTAGTTTAATAGCTTTAGGCTTATTGGCTTATTTTTAGGCCCAAACTAGGCTTAGGGTCTGTTTGGTTTTAGCTAGAACACATCAGCTTAGGTTTTCATTTTATCTTATCTGCTCATCTAAATCTGCTTATTAGGAGTAGCATAGCTTATTTAGGGTTCAGTAGATTAGTAGTAGTTTATTTAGTTCAGCATTTAGCTTCTTAAATCTAGCTTTTAAGTTTTCAAAATCTTCCTTTTTAGCTTCTTTTCAATCTGTTGCTCCTTTTAGTTTTTACCAAGCTTATTGGTAGTGTTCATAAATCTTGTCTTCATAAAAAAAATCTTAATTTCAATTTTTTTAAATGTTTCCAAAAAGAAAAAAACACAAAAATAATAAATTTTTGAAAAAGGCCTGCTAGGGGTAGAACCCTGGTCACTTAGCCCACACACTCACAGTCTTACCATTGCGCCCTTGGGACTTTTCTCAAAGGTGTGTGGTTTTAATTCTTTTTATACTAGATTCTGTTTAGTTTTTTTAAGCTTTTAACTGTCTTAGCTTTTACAAGCTTATTAAAATTAGCCTTTTCGAAATTTATATTTTTCTTATGTTAGGAATAGTTTAAAGTAATTTTTACATAAATTTGAGAATTTTTAGACATAGTTTACTATTTTTAGACATTTATTTCGCTTAAAATTGTTTTTCAATTCATAAAAAATAATTTAAAAGTCAAAAATATATTTTTCTTTTTCCAAAATTTTCTTTTTCAATTTAGAACGTAGAGAAATAGATTTCATACCCGTAGGATTAGTAGAATTTAGATTTCACTTTTTATCTCGCGCGCGTACGTACTTTTTAGATTAAATTTCGCGTTTTTAGTTTAGAATTTGTTCTAGCCTTATTATCTTTTCGTAGTTGCTTTATTTGTTATTTTTTTAGTTGTTATTTCATATTTTGTAGTGTAAAAGTTCAAATTATCACTTTTTTCACTATTCATTTCACGATTTACGAACCGAAATCACAATTCCATTCAACCTTCATTGGGAGAACGACCCGGGAAATACTTTCGCGAGTATTTCTTCGGAAACACAAACCTATACTAAGACGAATCAATCACATGGCGCCGCTGCTGAGGAAGGTTGAAGTGAGTTTTTGAATATTCGTTTTGAAAAATCGTGTTTTGATAAGTCTTCCTCTATCTTGTATATATTTTCTATAAAAATATAAAAATTCAAAAAATTCAAAACACTTTTCCTAAAGTGTTTACAAAAATATAAAAATAAAGTTACAGCCTTGACTCTCCCGTGGAAGGGGGGCGTTGTAAACCAAATAAGCCTAACAACATAAGAAAAACGTGAAATTAGTTGTTTAACGGATTACTTTAATTCTACAACCGAATAAGCGGGAAAATTCTTCTTTCCCGTTTTGTCGCAGTAGTTTTGAAGGAAACGATTACGATTAACGTAACGTTTGAAAAAAAAAAGAAAATAAAAGTTTGAGATTTGTTTTTCAATAAATAATAAATATCCAAAAATATTTTTCTTTTTCATATTTGATTTTCACTTTTATTTTGATTTGTTTTTATGATACGAAAAACCAAAAATAATCTTCTTATCCTCTTATCGTTTGATTCTTTTTCTTTAATCCTCTAAACTGATAATTCTTTCACTTTCTCCTCTTATGTTTAATTCTTATGGATCCGATTTGTTTTAAATGTGGAGAACCGTTCTTTGAAGGTTCATGTGTTTGGTGTACGTGCGAACAATGTGGTAGTGATATTCATGATGGGGTTTTATTGGTTTTGTAATTCTCCCGCGTATGTTCAAAGAACAATCCTTCAAAACGTTCCCGATTACTATCCAACACCACCGCCGCCTCCGTTCACTTGCTTTAATTGTAGAAATCCATCCGACGAAGGATTACCGTGTGGGCAATGTTTTTGTAACCAATGTGGATACACGAATTGTATGTGCTACGCCCGAGTGCTGAAACGTCTTATGATTATGATACGAGTTTTGATAATTATCCTCAAAATGATTTTAATCTTCCTTCTCAAAACTTTTATGAGCAAGAACCGTATTTTAATGGTAATTCATTCCAAAATTCATCAAATTTTGAAAATTGTGGGGGGTCGTTTGAAAATTCTTATTATGAGCCTAATTTGTGTTACGATTCTCATGGTTTTAACCAACCCCCATAAATTCCCGACAAGTTTCAAGTTCCGATGGAATTTATTGCTGAAATGAAATCCGTTATCGAGAAGATAAAAGAGTTGGTGGCTAATCGTGAAACGTATACTCCCGAGCCTCGTGAAAAGTCTATTGCAGAGTTACTTGCTGAAGAGAGAGCGTCTAATCCTTTTAAAAATTTTATTTACTATGATTCCGACTATGATGATGAGAAAATTACGATCATTCTTAATCCTCACAAAGTTTCCGATGTTTCTCCCGTAGAACCCGAGGACTCCCTAAAAATGGGGGACGAGCATCTAAACACTATTCCGGCAACGGAATTGGACGAATTCAACAAGTCTAGTTTTGAGAACCTCGTTCCAATCCCAAGTGAGTCCGGGGGAATTTCTAACGGTGATGGTGAATTTATTGAAAATAATCGTCTTGATAATCCGAATGATCGTGTTGAGATATTCTCTGATTCTGACAATGATGATTCTTTATCTTGTGGAGACATCGACTATATGAACGAATTACCTTCTGAGCTCGTCAGCTTAGAAGAAGAGAATAATGTCGAAAACGAAGTTGAATTCGATCATCCTAAAGATATTGATGACCTTGTTCCAAGGGTTTCCAAAACATTCAGTATGACTTTCACAAATCCATTATTTGATTTCGATTTGGAATTGACTCTTGATAATCCAATCTTTGATATTCCTTGTGATGAGTCTGAAATGGAACCCAAGGTTCAGGATTCACATAATTTGATTGATTCTCTTCACGAGAAGTTCTCCGATGAACTTTCTCATATCATTTCTTCTTCAGGTATCGAGAATGACGTAAATGACCTTCGAGAAAACGTGCTTACTGAAGAAATATGTAATGATGATTTACTTCCTAATACCGATTCGATTCTCTTTGATTTACCGTCTTCTCGTCCACCCGCGAAACCACCGGATGTAGATTTTGAGCTCGATGTAAATGAAGTTATTGTTGGAGTGGTGGACGAGACTTATGATCATGATGATCCCGTGCTTGATATTTTACCCACCTAACCCACCCATGATTCTGATGATGTTTATACTTTTGTCATCCGAGTGTTTCACCCATTCTTTACTTGTCCCATCATTTCTTCACTTTTCCACTCCACCGGGAGTGAGGATACCGTCTTTAACCCTGGCATCTCCATTTACCGTGCCGGGTGTCCGTTCCATCTGCTCTCCCCAAGGACGAATTAATTTGGGGATCGAGTCAAGCTCATGTGACTCGGTAATAAAAAACAAGCGCTTCGTGGGAGGCACCCCATGCTTATCCTTTCATCTTCTTAAATTTCTTATTTCTAATGTGACGTGAGGAGGGCTACCTCTTCCATTTTCTCGTGTTTCGTTGTTGTTTGTGAATGTCCAGGATTTGCCAGAATAATGAAGACTCTCGTGCTCGTTGTTTTGTCTCCACTCGAGTTTCATCATTCGCTGCTTATCCAATATCCTAATCTTATCGGCTAACATTTATCTTTTGGCATAATTAATAAACGGCCTTAGATTTATGTAGGAGAACCCTTACCTTTTAAACATTGAGGACAATGCTTCGTTTTAGTCTGGGGGGTGATCGTTCGATCTGATTTTTTCCTTGCACCATGTCGTGTACTCTTGCAACTCCGTTTTTCCTAAAAAATGAAAAAAATTGAAAATTTCAAAAATTTTGGAGAAAAATGAATGAAAAAGCATTAAAAAAAATGAGAAAAATTAAAAATTGTGCAAAAATATAATAAGTTTTGACACCTTGTTGACTTTCTTGCTGGCAAGAGTAGGAATAAATATTTTGACTTGACCGGGTGTGTTGAGCCCTAGCTTGTTCCCTTAACCAATGATAATCATATAAGCTTGTGCTAGTCTTGTACACCAGGAGCTATAAAATGCGAATTCTTTCTTAAAAACTGCAAGTTCCCGTACTTGACTTTATACATGCGCAGCTTAAAAGCTTTTGCTAGTCTTTTACATAAGGAGCTAGAAAACGCGAATTCTTCTTCTAGAATTTGCAAGTTTCCGTAACTGACTTTATATATGCGTGGCTGATTATCGGCTAAGTATTCGCTGGTTTCATTATTTGGAATCTTAAATTGCGAAGAGCGAGAGATGATAGAGTTTATTTAGAAGTTAGATGCTAAACATGGAGTAGTTGGTTCTCTTTAGAGCTCATGAGAGGTACTTGCTGGCAAGAGTAGGAATAAATATTTTGACTTGACCGGGTGTGTTGAGCCCTAGCTTGTTCCCTTAACCAATGATAATCATATAAGCTTGTGCTAGTCTTGTACACCAGGAGCTATAAAATGCGAATTCTTTCTTAAAAACTGCAAGTTCCCGTACTTGACTTTATACATGCGCAGCTTAAAAGCTTTTTCTAGTCTTTTACATAAGGAGCTAGAAAACGCGAATTCTTCTTCTAGAATTTGCAAGTTTCCGTAACTGACTTTATATATGCGTGGCTGATTATCGGCTAAGTATTCGCTGTTTTCATTATTTGGAATCTTAAATTGCGAAGAGCGAGAGATGATAGAGTTTATTTAGAAGTTAGATGCTAAACATGGAGTAGTTGGTTCTCTTTAGAGCTCATGAGAGGTACTTGTGGCTTTTTACTCCCGCAAAATTGTTTCACCAATATATAATAGATGTTCTAGGTTAATTAGTGGTATTTAGATTTGGATAATATTTAGTTTTTTATTTTCTTAAAAGAATCTTTGCTTTAAGAAGTTGGGTACATATCAAGGAACATCAAAAATAAGAGCAAAAATGAGAAAAATCAATAGTCAAAAGTTGATGATGTATGTGGTTTTGGAGCTACCCGATAAGCTTACATTGATGTTGAGAAAAAAAAAGTAAAGAAAGAAAAAAGTGAAAAATAAGAGAAAAGTATGAGAAAAGTGAAAAATAGAAAAAAGTGAAAGTTGAAAGTTGTATGAATAAGAGCTTGAATGTAAATAAGTTGTTGGCGCGTAAGGTGCATGTGGATGATTCTGAATTGGACACATGAGGTGCACGTGTAGTACTCCGCAACTTATATATGATATTGTATGTACCAAAAAATTCCTTGATGTGGACCCAATTTCTATTGCAGTGGTTCTTGAGAGAAAATGAAAAACTACTTATCGTTTAAACTTGGTAGCACTATCGGACTAAAAAGTATTGAAACGAGAAAATATGAAGCAATTCATTTCTCAACAAAAGTAAAATATTGAGATACAAAACTTAGGACATGGGAGTAAGAGGTTTCCACAATTAACTTTTATGAGTAGTGTTAGCATCTAATTTGTAGATAAGATGTGATCTCGTTTGTACGCTTAGTTTGGGAGCTTGTGAAAAATCAAGGATGACGATTTTTATCCGTATGGTCACTTCTCCATGAGAAGTGTTTCTACTCGTTGACCTTAAAAATTATTGCAAAATAATGAAAGTTCAACAAACCGTTACAAGTATGAAGTGTGAAAAGTTCAAAAATAGAAATAAAAAGTAGAATAAAGAAAAAAAAATTGCAAAACGGGCCGTTTGCGGGAATAAATGATTTTGTAATCTCTTTTGAACCTCCTTGCTACTTTTCAAAGTTAGTAGGAAGAGTCAAAATTATTTATCTCAAAAGCGTGAATTGATCACATTGCGTAAGGACACGACAATACCTTAGTCTGGGGGATTTTGGTGTGTGCTTATTCATTCACTTTTATTTAACCAAAATCGGACCAAAAACCCGACCATAAATGCCAAAAATATGATGTTTTTGTGTTTTTGAATGTGCAGGTAATGATATTGAGAATTTGGACAAAATCATGAGAAAAAGACAACACGAGCACGGGAAATGGAAAAGAGTAGTTAAAGCCGAAGCCGGGGAAGAAACTATGGTCAAAAAGGTCAAAAGTCAACATTGGATAATATTTACTTGACAAGCTTAGTCCTTGGATCACATTTTGGAAGAATTACACATTTAGTCCTTGGAATTTCAGCTTTCACATATTTAATCTTTGTAATTTCTATTACAATAAACCTGGTCCATGATTACAAGTCCAAATCCAACACATATCACCAAAGCCCATAACCAATTCCCCAAGCCCAACCCATGTTCGGTCAACACTTTTACCTAGGGTCAAACAAAACAATAATAAAAAAAACTAACCCTTTCCCTTTCCCCCAATTTTACCCCGTACATCCTTTTCTCCATTCCATATGAACCCTAGAATTTACTTGTCTCAAATTAAACCACCTTACCCCAATTACCCATCAATTAACCAACAATCAACCCTTCTAGAAGCCACTCACGTGAGCAGAACGTGTCAGAAGAAAGGTTTAGATATGATTAACATATGGCAGCTTATGATTGGATGCACCACGTTATTCCAATCATTGGATACTCATTCTAGAAGCCCTGAGCACGTGTCAGAGAGACTAAAGCCACGGATTGCCAAGCTGGCTATTTGAAGCATTGTGATTGGTTGGAACACATCACCATTCGAATCCAAGGGCTAAGAATAGAGCATTTTATGATGAGATGATCCAAAGGTCATCATTAGAGATCCAGAAGCTTCAGAAAGCTACACTCCTCACTCCAGCTTGCTATAAATATTCTTCACCTCTCACATTTAGAGGCTGTTAGTCATTAGGAGTAGGGATAATATAGCTTAGTTTAAGAGTAGAATAGTCTAGTAGTAAATGTAATCTTAGCTCAATTTCACGTTTTTCTTAGCTTATTCAAGTTTACAAGTTGTAATCAGTTGAAGTATTTTAATAAAATTTTAGTTTTCATTTTAACTCATTGTCATTTAATTTTCAATGCAAAATTAATCTGTTTTCAAGCTCTCCTTTACTGCTTTCATAAGCTAATTCAGGCTTATCATTAGTGTACTGAATACTTTTACTCTACTACTGTGTTAAATGGTTTAATGGATGCTGGTCAACAAAAGTAAAAGGTTTGGGTTAATGAAGAATATGGATCATTCAGAGGTGAAATTGGTTGCAGAGATGAGTTGTGAGCCTATCTAAAGATAGGTTTGGTTTGGATTGCACCCTATTTCAGTTAGGGCTTAGATTTGTAAGATCTCATTTCTACTTTCTTAGTTTTTAATTCATTTAATAGTGTAGATTTATGTGGATTAAGTGGTTTATTGATTGTATGCTCTTGTGTGCTTTTGATTCAGTAGAATTAGTAGTGTTTGAGCTTGTAGACTTCATTTAAGTTTCTATTCATCTGATTGCTTATATTCTGCCTTTAGTTAGCTTAATCTGTGAATCTGAGTTCTAATTGTTAATTGTTGGAAATTGTTGTCGTTATTGCTTCCATTATTGTTATTTCATCAGTTTGATCATTTGTTGAGGTGATTTGAAGTTTAGATCAGCATTTGGTATTTTAAGTGCTCGTTTTATGAGTGTTTGGCATATGGCTGAATGAGTAGTCTTAGATGGATCTATCCTTTGAGCATCTGTGATTCAGTTTGCATAAGATTTATAGTGTAGATTTTAAGTGATTTTTAGAATGTTTTAGTAATTGAACACAATTTGCATAAGTTTTCATTTTTCACTTCATATAACTGTTCCATTCATCATGTAATTGCATAATCATATTCTATTGTTGTTAAGTTGTTAGATTTTGCTCACTCTTAGTTCATTCAGGCACACTAATAGTTTTTAACTGAGATATTTTCGATACAAATAATTTTTACAATTTTTCTCTATTAACATTTTCATCAGTCAAAGAACTCCACTCAGTTTTAAGCCAGCTTTTGCCAAATCAATTTTAAATACTCAATTGTGTTTGGAAATCTTCTAAAAGTGTTTTTACATAATATTGGTAGCTTATGTGCATATTTCATCAGTTTTTACATGCTTAGCTTTTAGTTAATTAGCTTAAAATTAAGCTAGTAGTAGCTCTTTTGGACTGTCTGTTCCCCTGCACCATCAGATCCTTGTCCCATAAGCCTTTATTCTAGTTTCTGTAATAAGCTCAAACTTGCTTCTTCTTGTGTGAAATTTGGTCCTTTGGTTCTCTGTTAGCTTGTCTTTCCTAGTATGTGCTTATTTGGTTTGGTATTACTCAGTCGAATAGCTTATGCTTAAGCTCTTAATTGCCCCTTCAAGCTTACTGTTTGCAGCCCTGCATATCAAATAATTTGCCCAAGCAGCACCCATTTTAGCTCTAGTTACTAGCCCATATAAGCTCCTAATTGCTTAAATTTTGGTTTTACATGTAGCTTCTAGTTTGAACTTTAGGAATTTGTAGCTTTTAGTTTAATAGCTTTAGGCTTATTGGCTTATTTTTAGGCCCAAACTAGGCTTAGGGTCTGTTTGGTTTTAGCTAGAACACATCAGCTTAGGTTTTCATTTTATCTTATCTGCTCATCTAAATCTGCTTATTAGGAGTAGCATAGCTTATTTAGGTTCAGTAGATTAGTAGTAGTTTATTTAGTTCAGCTTTTAGCTTCTTAAATCTAGCTTTTAAGTTTTCAAAATCTTCCATTTTAGCTTCTTTTCAATCTGTTGCTCCTTTTAGTTTTTACCAAGCTTATTGGTAGTGTTCATAAATCTTTTCTTCATAAAAAAAAATCTTAATTTCAGTTTTTTTAAGTGTTTCCAAAAAGAAAAAAACACAAAAAAAATAAGTTTTCAAAAAGGCCTGCTAGGGGTTGAACCTTGGTCACTTAGCCCACACACTCACAGTCTTACCATTGCGCCCTTGGGACTTTTCTCAAGGGTGTGTGGTTTTAATTCTTTTTATACTATATTCTGTTTAGTTTTTTTTTAAGCTTTTAACTGTCTTAGCTTTTACAAGCTTATTAAAATTAGCCTTTTCGAAATTTATATTTTTCTTATGTTAGGAATAGTTTAAAGTAATTTTTACATAAATTTGAGAATTTTTAGACATAGCTTACTATTTTTAGACATTTATTTCGCTTAAAATTGTTTTTCAATTCATAAAAATTAATTTAAAAGTCAAAAATATATTTTTCTTTTTCCAAAATTTTCTTTTACAATTTAGAACTTAGAGAAATAGATTTCATACCCGTAGGATTAGTAGAATTTAGATTTCACTTTTTATTTCGCGCACGTACGTACTTTTTAGATTAAATTTCGCGTTTTTAGTTTAGAATTTGTTCTAGCCTTATTATCTTTTCGTAGTTGCTTTATTTGTTATTTTTTTTGTTGTTATTTCATATTTTGTAGTGTAAAACTTCAATTTATCGCTTTTTTTCACTATTCATTTCACGATTCACGAACCGGAATCACAATTCCATTCAACCTTCGTTGGGAGAACGACCCGGGAAATACTTTCGCGAGTATTTCTTTGGAAACACAACCCTATACTAAAACGAATCAATCAGCGTGTTTTGGGTATCGTGTCGAGGTTCAAAAATATTAGTGAGAAATCTCGGGAATTTTCGTAGGCTCGGAAAATATATAAATTGTATACGGTTGTTAGACAAAACGTATAATTATAAATATAAATGTTTTATATTTCATGTTCGCAATAATTATAGACTATCGAGGTTGTGTGTAAGCATAGTTCCTAGGTAAATGGTCAATCACAAGTTATCGTAGTGATTCAAATATCAAGTCATTAGTAAAAAAAAATTTTGTTACCCGTAAAAGTGGTACCGTAATATTCTTTTATTCCTTGTAAACAATTACTAATCGTAAGGGAAAATTACGGGAGGTTACATTACCTACTCCTTACAGGGAATTCCGTCCCAGAATTCTAGGCTAAGATAGTTGCCAAGGGTGTCTTATGTGAAGAGATGTGGGTACTTGGTGCGAATCTGATCCTCGCGTTCCCAAGTATATTCCGGTCCTCGCTTGGAGTCCCAATGAGCTTTGACGATAGGAATACGGTTTTGCTTAATTTGTTTGACTTCCCTATCCATGATTTCAATAGGTTCCTCGGTAAAGACAAGTTTGTCATCTAGTCGAATTTCTTTCAACAAAATAACAAGAGATTCATCGGATAAGCATTTCTTAAGGTTTGACACATGAAAGGTGTCGTGAATTCGACTAAGTTCTTCAGGTAGTTCAAGCTTATAAGCCACGGGTCCAATCCTTTCCAGTTTTTTGAATGGACCGATGTATCTTGGGTTCAACTTTTCGTGTTTCCCAAATCGTACCATTCCCTTCTAGGGAAATACTTTCAACAAGACTCTATCTCCAACTTGAAATTCCATAGGTTTTCTTCTTATGTCGGCGTAGCTCTTCTGATGGTCTCGGGCTGCTTGTAAACGTTGTTTAATCTTAATGATTTTCTCAGTAGTTTCCCGAACAAGATCTGGTCCTATAAGTTGTCTTTCTCCAACTTCTGCCCAACAAACGGGCGATCTGCACTTTCGACCGTAAAGTGCTTCGAATGGTGCTGCTTTTATGCTGGCGTGGTAACTATTGTTGTATGAAAATTCCGCTAATGGCAAGTGTTTATCCCAACCTTTTCCGAAATCAATAACACATGCCCTGAGCATGTCTTCCAAGGTTTGGATTGTTCTTTCACTTTGACCATCCGTTTGAGGGTGGTACGCAGTGCTCATATCCAGCTTAGTTCCCAAAGCTTTTTGTAAGGATTTCCATAAATGAGAGGTGAAACGACTATCTCGATCCGAGATGATTGAAATTGGCACTCCATGTCGAGTGACTATTTCCTTCATATACAGCTGAGCAAGTGTACTCATCTCATCAGTTTCTTTGATGGGTAGGAAATGAGCGGATTTTGTGAGACGATCAATAATAACCCATATCGTGTCGTATCCGGATAAAGTTCTAGGAAGTTTGGTGATGAAGTCCATAGTGATTCGTTCCCATTTCCACATTAGAAGTTCAGGTTGTACGAGTAGAGTTGAAGGTTTTTGATGTTCCGCCTTTACTCATGTTTGGCCACCAATAAAATTTCTTTAAATCCTGATACATCTTGTTGGATCCTGGGTGAATGGAGTATTTTGACTTGTGGGACTCATGTATGATGAGCTCACGAATACCTCCAACTAGTGGGATCCAACTTCTGTCCTTGAAACACAGCGTTCCATCGGATCTTTTCACGAAACCGTTCTTATTTTCGGGCATGCCGTAAATCTTTTCCTTGTGTCGGTTTTCTTCCTTAAGAGTTTCGCTCTATGCGGTAAGGATTTGGGATGGAAGAGGTGAGTGAATAGTCATTCCTAGTGATCTAAATCTGAGTGGTTTCAATCGCTCTTTCCGGCTTAACGCATCTGCTACTACATTAGCCTTTCCTGGATGGTAACGTATTTCGCAATCATAATCGCTGAGTAGTTCTAACGAGCGACGTTGTCTCATATTCAAATCCTTTTGATCCAAAATATGCCGGAGACTTTTGTGGTCTGTGTACACGGTACATTTGGTGCCATAAAAATAGTGTCTCCACAACTTAAGTGCAAACACTACAGCTCCTAGTTCCAAGTCATGAGTCATGTAGTTTTCCTCATGTTTCTTAATTTGTCGAGATGCATAAGCTATAACCTTGCTTCTTTGCATCAAAACTGCTCCTAATCCATGATATGACGCGTCACAATATACTATAAAGTCCTCATTTCCTTCTGGGAGGGCTAGTATTGGAGCTTCACAAAGCTTTTGTTTTAACAACTGAAAAGCTGCTTCTTCTCTTTCTTCCCAGACGTACTTCTCGTTCTTTTGGGTTAACTTAGTCAAAGGTTTTGCAATCTTGGAAAAACCTTCAATAAACCTACGATAGTAGCCTGCGAGACCTAAAAATTGACGTATCTCCCTGGGGTTTGTAGGAGACGTCCAACCTTTTACAGCCTCAATCTTTGCAGGGTCTACGTGAATGCCTTGACTATTTATGATGTGTCCCAGAAATTGTACAGTGCGAATCCAAAAGTCGCATTTGGAAAACTTAGCGTACAGCTCTTCTTTCTTGAGTAGCTCTGTCCAAATGGCATTACTTGGAATTCGTAGTGTCCATAGCATGTTCTGAATGCAATCTTCAGAATATCCTCTTCTCGAACTCTTAACTGATGATATCCTGACCTCAGATCAATTTTTGAGTACACACTCGATCCTTGCAATTGATCAAACAGGTCGTCAATTTGAGGTAATGGGTATCGATTCTTTACCGCAAGTTTATTCAACTCCTGGTAATCGATGCACATTCGAAATGAACCATCCTTCTTCTTAACGAATAGTACTGGAGCTTCCCAGGGTGATGAGCTTTGTCGAATAAACCCTTTTTCGGATAATTCCTTTAATTGTTCTGACAGTTCCTCCATTTCCGATGGCGCTAGCCTATAAGGTGCTTTGGCCACTGGTGCCGCTCAAGGCACTAGTTCAATCTGAAATTCTACTTTACATGCGGGTGGTATACCAGGTAATTCTTCAGGGAATACTTCAGGAAAATTCCTAACGATAGGAATGTCATCAAGTTGCTTTTCTGATGACATATTATCTGTAACACGACTCATGAATACCTGACATCCTTCATTCATGTACTTTATCACTCACATGCATGAGATAATCCCATATCGAGGTTTACTTTTGTCCCCTTGGACAATGAGTGTTTCATCCTTGAGTGGTATATGAACGGCCTTTTCGTCACAGTGAATCCTAGCACGATGGTGGGATAGCCAATCCATGCCGACGATAGCATCAAAACTACCAAGTTGAACAGGCATAAGATCAATGGCAAAAGGTTTCTCTGATAGGGTTAGGGTACAATCTTTCAAGACGGTATTTGTATCTATTAAATTTCCATTAGCCATCTAGATTTCGTAGGTGGAGTTCAACTTAGAGGGGATAATATTAAGTAAAGGAGCAAACGTATCTGATACAAAACTCTTATCTGCGCCCGAATCAAATAATACTCTAGCATTATGATGATTTAGTAGAAAAGTACCGGTGACTACATCAGGTCCATTTCCATCTCCGAGGAGGTATACCCTAGCTTGAGCGTTGGTTTGTCCATTTCCTTTTGGGCAGTTTCTCCGGATGTGTCCTACTTCTCCGCATCCGTAACAAGTGGGTGTTACAGTCTGCGTGTTGCTTCCCATAGCAGGACTTCTACAATGTCTGGTTTGATGACCAATCTTTTGACATTTGTCACACCGGATGGTACAACGACCATCGTGATGAGGTTTGCATCGTTGACATTGGGGTTTATGGCCGTTGTATCCTACACCTTCTGTGGCGGCGTAGACTCTGGTGTTCTCTTGTCTTCGATTTTGTTGTTGATGGTGAGTATTCCGGTCATTGTGGTATTGTTGGTGGTTCCGATTATTGTTGCGGTAGTTGTTGTTGCGGTGATGGCTGGTGTTACCTTGATGGTTGTTGTTGTGATGGTGGGTGGTTCTCTTGTCGTCCAACTTCCTTTTGAGCTCATTGTATTTAACCTCTCGATCCAGAAGTTTCTGGGCCAGTTCCATGGCGGCTTCTAAGGTTGCTGGGTTTTCTGATGTGACATTCCCTTCAATACTCCGAGGGAGTCCTTCGACATATTTCTCCAAGGTTTTCTCATGGTCAGGTACCATGGAAGGGCATAATACTTTGAGTTCTTGAAATCTCCTATTGTAACTCTTCAAATCAACACCTTTCACTATTAAAACATGGAACTCATCCTCGAGTTTTTGTAGTTCGGAACGGGGACAATACTTCTTTAGTATTTTAGCTTTGAATTCAGTCCATGTAAGTTGGTGCGCCGCTGCTGTTCCTAGTGTTTGAACAGTAGAATTCCACCAGGATAGAGCATCTTGCATTAAGGTTCCTGTTGCGAAGCTAACTTTGTTGTTTTCTGAGCATCCACTTCTTTGGAAAACTGTTTCACATCGTTCAAACCACTGAGCTAATTCAGATACTCCTTCGGTACCTTTGAAGTATGTTGGTTGGCATGCTATAAAGTCCTTATAAGTACAGTAACGGGGTGTAGGTGCATTTCCTACCATTTGCACACCGTCATCTCTATTGCGGGTTTGCCCAGCTAGAACGGCATTGACACCATCAGCAATTGCTTGTTGTATCGCTGCTGGGGTCATGACTTCGGGGTTTGTTGGTGTAGCGGTTGTGGTTGTTCGTTGAAATACATCGAGTAATAAATAGTAAATATAGGTCATAGTTACAATGATTTGATCATTGATAAGGTCGAAGTCGCAATATGTTATCGTATGTCGGAATGACATACATAGGAATTACGAATGATTTTGACTTGCATAAACCAATATATTACGATATAATGTATAATATCACAACGCATATAAAAATAAGATAAATTTCATAGATCAATGTCAATGTGTTACAACACTTATTAATACTTGTTCTAGTGTTTAAAAAACATGACAAGATTCTTTTATTAATAGGACATTGATTAAACTGAAAAGTCTACGATTTATGGTTTTCCTAGGGCTTTGTCCATGCGGTTTTGAAGTTCTTGGATTGCAGCGGACATGGCTTCCATAGTTTGATCTCTCGCCCTTTCCCTAGCTCGGGATTCCTGCAATGCTTGTCTAAGATGCATGTTCTTAGTGCTAATCTTTTCAAGTTCACGATCCAAGGTTCCTACCATTATCTCCATTGAAGTGTTGGCCCCACATAGTGCTGCTATAAACTCCATTGATTCCCAAAACCGAGTATCCAATTTCTCAACCTTATCTTCCATAGCTAAATGACCAATTATAAGGCTATCCATATCATCTGCAAAGGTTTCGAGATGCTCATGAGGGATTTTGTTAAGTATGCTAGCAATGGAATCGAGTCGATCCTCATGACGAACCATTCTTGCTGCTAACAAAGGTATGGTGTGATGAATAGGTTCCCCGGTGACTGGGAGAACTCGTGAAGTGGAGTAATAACTTTCCCCAAGTTCCCTAGTAGTTGGTGTACCTTCTTGAGATCGCCAGTAATGCATGATTGGTAACAAGAATGACCATTTTCGAGCATCCACTTGTTTATGGGTCCTTCGGCGCCTGCGGTGGACATAGGAATCCGAGGATGTTGGGCGTATTGGGTAGGTTCTTTGGTGAGGTGACATAGGAACACTGCGGTTAGTTGTAGGTGGTGATGCTAGTGGAGGAGATGCTAGTGGAGAAGATGTTAGTGGCACAGTGGTGGTCTGGCTGTAGAAGATAGTAGGTGGTGGTGATGGTATCATAGGTGGTGCAGGTGATGGTCGCATAACTGATTCAGGTGGTATGACAAGAGCTGGTAGTGATACAGCAGTACTTGCTTCATACGGCTAACGTTGTCGAATTTGCCTAGTTCGGCGAATCGGACCAAAAAATGCCAGAGGAGAAGCCTCTGTGTCAGATGCAGGCAGAAACTGCTGACTTTGCATGTAACTGTCTGTTGCAGGAGACATAGGCATAGCTGATGTAGCATAGGCTGAAGTAACATCTTCAGTTCCTGAATTTGATGACAAGCTGATAGGATGGGTGTTCGAAGACATGGTCACTGTAATAATTACCGATTAGTAAATGTATGCATAATCATAACCAATTAATAAAATGTCATAAAGTAAATAATACTTTTTACCAGCTATTGGAATGCTCAGGCACGGAGGGCGTAAGGTGGTATTTTATAAAAATTTTGTCCCGTTAAAAAGCGTAGTTATAGTCCAATGTTCCAAAAACACTTAGTTCACTATAACACCCCCAAAAATGAACAATACAGCGGAAGACTTAATATTGACAGCGGAAGACTTTTGGGGTATTATATCGAGGATCTTTGTCACAATTATAGAAAACGACTCTAATGAGACGTTTTAAGTTTTTATTTAAAATACCAAATATCCATGTTTCCAAGATGTTTCATTATTCAACAACAAGTTTTTATTCAAAGAGAAAATAAACATTTCTTTATTGCCCACTCCGTGCCTTTGCCATCCATTCCATTTAGTTACCTGAGAAAAACATGCTAAAAGTCAACAAAAGTTGAGTGAAATTCATAGGTTTATAATTAATAGTTTGAACACAAGAGATAGATGTTTATTGTAATATCGATACAAATAAACAAGTTGAAAATCACATTCATTATTGCCTTAAGCTCATGACACGCAACGATTTAACTAACATCAAAATAACCATAATAATGATGTGAAATAAGGTGCCCCCAAGATAGGTATTTGCCAGTAACCTATTATATCAAATAAAGTGCATTTGGTGACTTTCCTCTAGCAACCAAATGGGGATTGTCAATCCCTAATAGATATATTCACAATTATTTACGTTCACCCTGCAAGTGATTAAGGTTCATGATCGAGGGACTTTTGGTAATAGCTACTTAAGCAATAATAATATCAAGAAAAGACTTGTGTTACATTTTTAAGCATGTATCCCCCCCCCCCCCACAAAACAAGTTAAATGTGGGCTATGAACTCACCTCAATAGTACAGTAGAATAATCGTAATCTCAATGATGCAAGGCAAAGGCTTCACACACGACCTAAAAGATATGGCAAGTTTTAGTTTCTAAGTCTCGTTTTATTGCGAACATTAGTTATTAGTCAAGAATAAATCGAAATGTATATTGGTGATGTGTAGCGACGTACGTATAAAAGAAAATAATTACGTATTGTTTTATTGTCAAATTTTAATTATAGTTATACGAATTTTATACGTATATATAAGTTAAGTTTATAAAATTATTACCTCCAATATATATATATATATATATATATATATATATATATATATATATATATATATATATATATATATATATATAATCATTATTTAAAATTAATATTAAAACCAAATCCTTTAAGTTTCTTAAAGTTACACTTTTACCCCTAACGGAATAAATTTACATCGTTAGTCCAAAGTTATATATTATTACATTTTAGGTCCAAAAGTATCAATATTAACATTTCTCAACTCTAAGTTTCAATATTAACAGTTTTTAACCTCGGAAAATACTTTTGACAGTTTTGACCCAAAGTTTACATTTTTGACAGTTTTAGTCCCTCGTTAGTGAAATTTTGCAAAAATCGTCAATAAATTACCAAACTTAAAACTTAACATTTTCACTTTTTCAATAAGTTCAAAACAGTCAGAGTAGCTTATTTCAACAGCTTATTAGTTTAAAATCCAATTTTTCCTTTTAAATGGGCTTAACGATCCACGAAACTTGGCCCATTAACATTTAACGATCCAAAAGTGTATGGGGAACACTAGACTTACCTTAGTCCATAATTTTAAGTTATAACAACATTTCAAAAGAACTTTTATGATCAGCTTATTAGAATAAGCTCAAAATTGCTTATTGGGCTTAACAGGCCCATAAGTGATTTAATTTCCTTGAAATCCTTATGAAATCACGTTTTGCTTTAGGGTCGTTTAGGTAACAAAACCAAGTCGTTAGGTCAAGATATTTATTGGTCTCGATAGCTTATAAGATAGACAATTAGTTCGTGCCTAAATATAGGGCAGTTACGTGTCAAATTTAAAAATAGCGAGGCCAAAGTATACGGCCAAAATCATAACGCAAAAACTATATAACCTTCAAAATATTCTAAGTATTTTTAGTATAATCATATAGGACCAAACCATTTTAGAAACGTGTGATATTTTATGTGTATACGTTAATATGAGTTCAAAACCTTCATAGGTCTTCGTTAGTGATCTAGCCAACATGTGATACGAGGTAAAATAAGTATGTGTTGTGTTTATAGTTTACGAGTTATTTATAGCAAGTGTTTTTGCTAAAATCATAAAAATACGTATCTAAAAATAGAAATAGGGTTCAAAGTCTTACCTCACCTTTCAAAGGTGGTGTAAAACGTTACGTAGGGATCGTGTGAGAGTAAGAGAGCTATGTGGTTCGCTTCACGTTCCACCAAAGGTTCAAGAGGCGTCAAACTTGGAGTCCTAGGCTTCCTTGAGGCGTGGTACTCTTGGCAAATTGTGTGTCCTTCAACAACTCATCCTTTCGTTATTATTGTTGTGATGTGGTACGTATATGTGCATGTAGCTACTGAGCTTTCATGTGAAGGCTTATATAGTGAGTTTATGGAGCTTAGAGACATGATAAGTTCACAAGAGTTGGAGTGTAGGATATAAACGAATATTGGCACCACACTTCTTGTCCAATCGAGGGTTTACAAGGCTTAGATTTTGTAAGATCTCTTCCTATTCATTCCTGACAATCATGTTGTTTATAGTGATCATTTACTTGCCATTGAGGAGCAGGGGTGACTGGAAGGAATGTTGGGACACGTTTAGACTTATCTTTCAAATGGTGAGTTTGGTTCGTTGCTTAGGTTGTTTCTAGGGTAGTAATCGAGTGAGCGCGGGTGTAACTTTTAACATTCATGATTCTTGGTCACTAGGCGAAGCAAGACGAGTAAAAACATATATATGTTACGTATAGTAAATGTAAGAAAACGGGGTGGTTTTGGGCGTGTGTCATGACAGAAAAACAAAAGAAATAAAACTAAAGGGTGCGTTTTGGGCTTGGTATCTTGGGCTTGTGGTTGTGTCGGCCCAAAGAAAGAAAAGAAAGAAATAATAGGTTCGTTTGGTTTGTATTTGGTTTACGTGGCCCAAAAGGTGATGTGGGCCCACGTAGCGTGTTTCGGGTATCGTGTCGAGGTTCAAAAATATTAGTGAGGAATCTCAGGAATTTTCGTAGGCTCGGGAAATATATGAATTATATACGGTTGTTAGACGAAACGTATATATAAACGTTTTATATTTCATATTCGCAATAATTATAGACTATCGAGGTTGTGTGTAAGCATCGTTCCTAGGTAAATGGTCAATCACAAGTTTTCGTAGTGATTCAAATATCAAGTCATTAGTAAAAAAAAAATTGTTACTCGTAAAAGTAGTGTTAAGTTACCGTAATATTCTTTTATTCCTTGTAAACATTTACTAATCGTAAGGGAAAATTACGAGAGGTTACAATGGGGGTGTTACATTTAGGGCTTAAATGACCCATCATAAGCGTACCAAATAAATCCTTAACATACATGCAATTCAAAAGTTTTCGCTTGCTTAAAAATCAGTGAACAAACTTTAATAATTTAACTACTTATAGTTCCACATGCTTTGTTTTGCCACAACGATAAGCACAATTATAAGTTCTTTTGATGTGGCATTCACATTGATTAAGTCTTGAAGTTTAACAACTAGGACATTCAAAAGTGTGCATAGGATTCTTACACCGCTGAACAAATAAATATAACTTTAATAATATTACGAGGATTTAAAATACGGTGTTACTTGTACATTACCTCATATATTGTAGCTTGAACTGTAAAAAATTGTTTCGGTTTGTCCTCAGGATCCATAACCGTTATGTTTTTATTCTCGACTAATTGACAAATAACATCTTAAAAAGACAATATATAAAAAATACTATACAATAGATGTGTGCATAATTATATAATCTATGAGTTGTGTTTAAAAAACTTACCGGAGGAATACTTAGGATCAATCTTGTGTTCCAAAAAACTTTCAAAATACACAAAGTTCAAGCACTCTTGTATATCGGTAAAATCAAAACATCGTCGCACATTAGTTTTTTTTTCTCCTTCAGAAAATGGCTTTGACATGCATGAGAGGTTAGTTTAAACATGTTTGTATTGTTTTTAACATTGAAGTTTGATATCACATGATAATCATCTTGGTGAATGTGGTTATCGAAATCAGAAACCACTAAGTTACTGATAGTTGCATGGATCTTGGTACTCTGTTATGTGAAGCATATCATCGACATGAATATTTATAGCATGCATATGGTTTACAAAAGATTCGGTTATACACAAATAATTATGCATATTCATCTATCAGAATCATATCAATACCAACAATTTTTAGTTGTTGAGTGGCGCCAAAATACTGGTTCCATATAGAAACGACTTTTACCCACTTACCATTCATGCTATCAATCTCTGAAAGTGCGGTGATTGACATGATTTTGCCTGCAATAAGAAAACAAAGACACAAAGGTTAGAAGGCTAATGAATGATGAGCACTGTGGAAAACTAGAAGGGAGGGTTGAATAGTTTTACGTCTTTTTCGTTTTATAAAAGTTTGCTTATAAAGAATAGACGTAAATTTTAAAACTCTTTGATGTAAAAATATAGATACTAGTTTATTCACAGTTTTTGTATATACACTACTTATATACAATGTTGAGAAAGAATTTATAATTTCATATATCATATATGAACATATATATGTATATGTGTTTTAATAAGAGTTTATGTACTTGGTTTGTTTGTATAAAATTAATGTTGTGAATGAAGCCTAGTTTGATCTTTATGTGAAATCAATATATGCACAACACAAGCAATTATAACTATGTACGAAATGCTAACAAGTAAATAAAAAAAGAATGAGAGATGGAAAGATCAAACCGAGAGACAAAGGATTTATAGTGGTTCGGCTACAAGGACATCTTCCTTGCCCTACTCCACTCCCCGAGCACCGAACTCGTGAGTTTTCTTCACTAGATCAATGACCTCCCTTATGGCGGAGAAAACCTTACACACCAATGTACACACCACAACTTCATCACTACTTAATCACAACTTCTACACAACTTCTTCACACCAATTCTTCTTCACACCTTTCTACTTCACACCTATCTACTTCAAGCCAATGTTCTTCACACCTTTCTACTTCCTAACTTTTCTTTTTCACGCCACTTGTTTCTTCACACCTTCACAACTTAGTTCTATCCACTACTTCAAGATTTATACTTCTTCACAACTTCTAGGCTTCAAGGTCTTTTCAACTTCAAGGCTTCAACTTCTATGTATTCACAACTAATCTCTACTTCAATATACTACCACTTCTTATTTCTTCTACCACTAATCCTATGCACCTCTACTTCTTCACTTCTAGTATCACTTCACACCTTTAACAAATCTAGATCCTATATCTAAATCTAGCTAACCAATGTATACACTATATTCACCAAAGAATGAATGATATACAAGATGAAATGATCAAACAACTTAGATAGCAAGATGATACTAAGTTGTAATACTTCTAGTCTTGATAGATAGAAGTATTCTTCTCTTTGCACTAGAGTGGATGAAGCTTTGGATCACTTGGAAACAAAGGCTTATGAATTATATGATCAAAGGATTTTTAAGATGGAAATGGAGATTTGAATCAGAGAGTTTTTAGTGCAAAAAGGTAAGAAAAATATGTGGAATGATCCAGTATTTAAAGGGACAGAAACCACTGTTTAGGAGCGTGCCGGTCCCCTTAATTCATGGCCGGTCTCCTTAATTTTAAGGGGACCGCCCCTTATAATTAAGGGGGCCGCCCAGCTGTAATGACCAGAAATTCTGTCCTTTAGTGGGGAAAGTTTATTTGGTGAAAAACTAACTGATTTTGGTTAAAAATTTGAATTCATATATTTAGTATGATTAAAACATTTTTCTTTATTACCAAAAAGTGTTTTTCAAAAATATATAATATGTTTATATATTTAAATAAACTTTGTAATAATTAATTAAATACCCCTTTGATCTTATAATGCATTAAAAACTTTGTTTATTCATACCTTAAGTGATTAGATGGTGAAAGTGATTATTTACTACTAAATACTTGTTTACGTCTTGATCTTTAGTTTGATGGGTTTTCGTTTTGTGAACATAGAGATATCGAAAGATATGAATAACGTTTTTAGTCATTTATTTATATCAACAATCTCCCCATTTTTGATGATTACAAAACCTAAAATCATTAAATCCAAAAATTAGTTTTTAGACAAGTATTTAGTGAGTTTATATTCACTTCTCCCCCTTTTTGTAGAATCAAAAAGGCTTAAGCCGATAAGATGAACGCTCCCCCTTGATGTATGATCCCCCTCGTTTGAGGGCACCAAGGGTTCGAGCTATGGAATTCTTGCAAGAAAAATATTAGAAGCACAAGCAAACATATATAACATACTAATAACAAATAACAAGCATGGCAAAGGAGAATTTGAAAAACATATAAAAGCATTCATTAATTCAAAATGATTATGTCAACCACATAATCATTGTTACATAAGACATAATGATAGTATTCTAAACCAAGTAGAATATCCTATTGTGCCAACAGAGAGTGTCATCAAACTTTCTTGCATTCCAAAATGGTTGAGGTGTTTTATTTGAAAAATAAGAAACATAAGCATATAAAATGCTTGGGTGAGAATGGTGAATGGAGATCATGTTGGTGGCTTAACGGAGGTAAACTTTTGGTTGCATGGATGTTGGTGAGTTTGGAGATGTAGAGCTAGGAGGTGGTGGATTTGAAGTTGGGTTTGTTGGTTGAGGGTTTTGATGTTGTTCAAGTGATGATGTTTGTTGAGATCTAGTAAGAAGATACTCAATCCAAGTAAAATGCTCATTCAATGCAATGGTTTGTTGTTGGAGGAAGATGCAACAAGGGCAATTGTTAACATGCTTCTTAATTTGGTTAGTGTTGTGTGGTTGATGCGTGGGAATCGCAACAGGCTTTACCTCTCGAGGGATCTCGAGAAGCTTACAACCCCCACCAGGCAGTGTACCTGATCGTTGTAGTATAGTATAGTGACAAGTACCGGGGGATTGATCGTTCAGCTTAGGAATAGTGTCGCTAGGATTAGAAAGCCTAAATACTAGTTCTAAAGGTGAGGGATGATTATTTTTGTGTTTTTATATTTTTTAGAAAGCAAATTAAAATCTCGGCTTTTTGGAAGAGTGGGCGGAATTAGTTGCTATTCAACTAACCCAATACTAAGATGCAATTAAAATAAAATACTAAAAATGAAAATAAACTAATTTATACTAAAGTTGTGAGCAGTAATTGGAGAAAATGTGTTTACTTAGATTTCACTACTCCCTAGATATCTTTTACACGTTAATTACTTGTTATAATTGCATGGATGACGGATCGTATTCCTTAATACCATTCATGGGGTGGCACACATAACTCCCCAATTCTATGAGCTCTTATATCCTCCTACACCATGCCCAACACAACTATAGGGATTGTAAACAGTGGCTCATGCATTAAATACAACCAATAAAGACCTAGTGCGCCTCGGTTCATGTTTCTTAAAACGTTCAAGCATGTTACCATTTGGAGATCTGCCAGTTTTCTTAAGCCTAACATATAAATCATTCATCCAAGACAAGAATAAACAAGTAATCAACACATAATCAATATCTAGGTTTCATTAGATCTAAGCAAACACAAGATAGATCTAGCCTAGCATGATAGAATTAAGACAAGAACATGATATAGACAACCAACACATAGACATATTGATTGAATTAGAAGAACACTTATCTTGATTAATCATGCAAGGTATCAAGGGGTTGGAACCCTTGAAAAACCTGTAAAGTTACACCAAAATCGTACTTAGGGTTTCTCCAAAACTTCTCTCCTTTAATGTAAAAAATTAGAAAACTATATATAGAAAAATAGGTTTGACGGCGTCAAGAATAAACTTGTGACGCCGTCACCTCGCCGCCAAAACTCTTCTCGGACTGCCTAGATCTACTTCTGACGCCGTCAAGACTTATACACTTCCAGGCCGTCATGACTCTTTTACTCTTGACGCCCTTCCTACGTGACGCCGTCAAATCTATTCTGGGTCGTCATGGAAATTCATGAAATTTGCTCTTGACGCCGTCAAGGTTTTGCTCTTGACGCCGTCACCTACTGTTCCCAGCATGGAAAATTAAGACTTTGGCGTTTTCTTCACTTTTATGCTCCAAAAACGTCCGAATTGCTTCATTTTCTAGATTTCACTCCCAAAGTACCTAAAATCACAAAAGGAACGATTTAGGGCAATATTTGATCAAATAAATTCGGATTCGGGCTTAAATGACCCCCTAAAAACGGATCATTTTTCGCCTCATCATATACCCTTACACTTGAGATTTGCTTGTCCTCAAGCAAATGCGTTTTTATTCTACTCAAAAGACAAGTTAGGGGTCATTCAACACTAATATAAAAGTAATTATAACAAATAATCGTTCCACTAAAGACCAATAGACAAGCACGGAGGTCATACACTAGCACCTCACAAATAGTGTTTAGATACTCACATCTCTCGGGTGTAATAAAGTGTAAATTACAATATGGAAACGAAAGATATCTCTCACTACCTGTCATAGCAAAATAGATTACCATAGGCTTGGGAAAGGATCAAACCTCCACCACATGGCGTAAGCACCTAGGATAAACTATCAAAGAGGTCTTTTAAAGGGTTGTAACGTTAGGTGTAGGGATATGAAATATACGGTTTTGTTGGATAAAGGAAGTTTTACTGGTGGCGAGTTAACAATCTTGGTTAATTACATGTACAATGTGGCGTTGCTAAGCCAAGACTAGACTCGACTTAAGCTAATAAATGAAAAATAACAAAAACATAAAATAAACATAGAATAAAAAAGGATGGTAGTCCGTATGTTTTTCTCTTTTTCTTTTTCTAATTTTTTTTTTTTTTTTTTTTTTTTTTTTTTTTTTTGCATACACTCTTACCCTACCATCCAAAATAATACATCATAGGGAATGAACATTCCCCTTACACTTGAATCTTTACATACTTTACAATAAACTAATCTAATGACTCGAATTAAGAAAATCAAAACACTTGGAGCACTTTTAAGATTACGTACATATGGGGGTAATATATGATGTTCTTCCCCATTACTCCATAAAATAAGTACTTACCCATGAGTCCCAATCGTCCCAAAACAATATGTACAAGGATATGACTCGACTTAGCAACCATGTAATCAATTAGATAGTTAACTTAGGGTTTAACAAATAACAATAATGCACTAAAAATGAGCGCATACACGGAAGGCTAAGGCGATTTGGTTGTACATTTAAGTGGGGTGTAACAAATTCTTCCTATAAGTAAAATGCTTAAAGTTAGAAACGAAAAGATAGGCTCGGAGGGGTGTACTAGGGGTTTCGTGTACTAAAAATGAGTACGACGCTAAGGGTGTGGGAAAAATTAGTTGACTTAACTAGCCAAGTAATATGATATAAATGGTCAAGTAATTATGATACGGGTTTAACACAAGGGTAATCCTAATGCCTCTTATCATGTAGTAAATCCTACCACACGATTGTAGTCTCACTAGCGGTCTCGGGATGCATCACTAACGCAAGTTCTAGAATCTAAATGCTACCGGTACACTCATAAGCACTAATAGTAAATGCTTTTCCTATCAAATCTAAAGGCGAACCTCACATATTTAGGTGGAAAATTTTTCTGAATATACGGTTATGTGCTAGTCATACAATCTCCTATCCATGAGACGCTTGCTATGGCTAAAGTTTCACTCCTAAATGTTGTAAAAAATTTTAAATTTGGCGCTAAAATTGCACTAACAAGTATTTCTCATAGTTTTATTACACATCTACCATCAAACAAAACAAACTCAAGCGAAAGTGCATATGTAAGGTATCATCTTTTTACCCTCCCCTTACACTTAAGATGAATATTGTCCCCAATGTTCAAGTAAAGAATGTAAAAGTGAAAAAGTAAAGAGAATGAAATCAAATACTCCCCTGATTCGCTCGGTATGGATAATAGGATGGCCAGGTTAAATCTTCTTCCAAGAAAATGAACAATCAAAGCTTCCCTTCCAGAATATAAATCATCTTTTTGTCATACATAACCTGTAAAACCTGACAAAATAGACAAGACAACCTCGCGTAAAATCGGCGGCATCCTATATAAGTTTCTAAATCCTAGAAAACAAGATAAGATATAATGCTTGTGGAATGAAGTTTGCAGATCTCCTGGAGATTATAAAACTTAATAATTCACAAAAACCATAAGACTCCATTAGAAAAACAAAACCGGTAAAATTTCCAGATTTTAACTCCTGACGCCGTCAAGAGTAAACCCCTGACGCCGTCAGAATGGACCTGCAGAAATTCTTATGTTAAGTTTCCGGAAAATTTCTGGAAAAACTTGGTCCTACTTCCTGGAAAATCCTACAAAACTTCATTATGACTCAATACAAGCATTTGACTCTAACAAATACGAATATACATGCTCATTTAATATTGTGGAGAATCATGATCGGTTTGTTTCTTAAAAACATATTTGGGGTTTCCCCTTACACTTATCTTTTGCAAAAATACCTTTAGGTGGAGTTAAGACTAGGCCAAAACAACAAAGTAAAGTATTTCCACATTTTAGTTTAGAAACATGATCTACCAACAATAAAAATAAAGCATGCATACGGAAGCAAATAACAAACAAACAAACAAAATCACACAAAACATGGGTTGCCTCCCAAGAAGTGCTTTTACGAGTCTTGTAGCTAGACTCAAGGTTATGGGTTATCGTGTATCGCTTATGCTCACATAACCAAGTTTGAGCCATCTAATAGTCGCCTCATCTTTCTTATACTCGTCTCCTAACTCTAAGCACCCGCGATAGTATCTTTTATTCTTTTCATGCGTGTACTTAAGTCCTTTTCTCTTATCATTCTCACTTAGCATTTCCATGGGCGGATACCTACTACATTTTTCCATGGAAAAATCTTTGAACCTAGGGTGTGCGCGGGGCATTTGATAGACAAAATCTTCATCCCCATCTGAGAATGTAATTAGCCCTTCTATGAGTTTTTCATCGAGGTTGGTCAACCGTTTGAAGGATTTTCCAAACACAACTTGGGTCAATTTATTATCAATAAACTCTCCTAGATTCTCCATAACCATGAACTCAACAAGACAAACCAACTTTCCTACAAACACATGCAATGGTATTGCCTTAGCAATAATGTTTTCTCCTTTGTATTCTAACTCCTCTACCATGATTTTATTATATTCATAACGCGAGATTATGTTCATTGGAAGAGATGAGTTGAGATAGGCGTTAAAGCTCTTAAATCCGATCTTACAAGGGAATTGCATGTTGAATGAACTATCGCACTCAATCCTAGTTCTAGGGTCAACATACCTAAGAGGGTTTATTTCCTCCTCCATTCTATCCTCATTAATCACGTCACCATCATCAAGATCCTCATCGGAGTCTGAATAGTAAAAAGGACTAGCCCTACGGTCATCATCATGATCAGACTCTTCTAGCTCAGAATTATTGTCAAAGTGGTGGTTGGGTGAGAGGTTAGGTGGGTTCTCATTTTCTGCTAAAGGAAGTGGGGCGGGCATTTGGAAAATCCTATGACGAAAAACACGAATAATAGGAATCAAACGATCAATGTTATTGTTATCCATCGAAACAATTTATGAACAAAGACACAAAGAAATGAGATAGACTAAAGAAAACCTAAAAATAAAAATAAAATCTTACTAGAAAGGAATCTAGCAAGTAGACCTAATAAAAAGAAATTCTAACCTAGACAATAACTATTTCCCGGGCTGCGGCGCCAAAAACTTGATGCGTGGGAATCGCAACAGGCTTTACCTCTCGAGGGATCTCGAGAAGCTTACAACCCCCACCAGGCAGTGTACCTGATCGTTGTAGTATAGTATAGTGACAAGTACCGGGGGATTGATCGTTCAGCTTAGGAATAGTGTCGCTAGGATTAGAAAGCCTAAATACTAGTTCTAAAGGTGAGGGATGATTATTTTTGTGTTTTTATATTTTTTAGAAAGCAAATTAAAATCTCGGGTTTTTGGAAGAGTGGGCGGAATTAGTTGCTATTCAACTAACCCAATACTAAGATGCAATTAAAATAAAATACTAAAAATGAAAATAAACTAATTTATACTAAAGTTGTGAGCAGTAATTGGAGAAAATGTGTTTACTTAGATTTCACTACTCCCTAGATATCTTTTACACGTTAATTACTTGTTATAATTGCATGGATGACGGATCGTATTCCTTAATACCATTCATGGGGTGGCACACATAACTCCCCAATTCTATGAGCTCTTATATCCTCCTACACCATGCCCAGCACAACTATAGGGATTGTAAACAGTGGCTCATGCATTAAATACAACCAATAAAGACCTAGTGCGCCTCGGTTCATGTTTCTTAAGACGTTCAACCATGTTACCATTTGGAGATCTGCCAGTTTTCTTAAGCCTAACATATAAATCATTCATCCAAGACAAGAATAAACAAGTAATCAACACATAATCAATATCTAGGTTTCATTAGATCTAAGCAAACACAAGATAGATCTAGCCTAGCATGATAGAATTAAGACAAGAACATGATATAGACAACCAACACATAGACATATTGATTGAATTAGAAGAACACTTATCTTGATTAATCATGCAAGGTATCAAGGGGTTGGAACCCTTGAAAAACCTGTAAAGTTACACCAAAATCGTACTTAGGGTTTCTCCAAAACTTCTCTCCTTTAATGTAAAAAATTAGAAAACTATATATAGAAAAATAGGTTTGACGGCGTCAAGAATAAACTTGTGACGCCGTCACCTCGCCGCCAAAACTCTTCTCGGACTGCCTAGATCTACTTCTGACGCCGTCAAGACTTATACACTTCCAGGCCGTCATGACTCTTTTACTCTTGACGCCCTTCCTACGTGACGCCGTCAAATCTGTTCTGGGTCGTCATGGAAATTCATGAAATTTGCTCTTGACGCCGTCAAGGTTTTGCTCTTGACGCCGTCACCTACTGTTCCCAGCTTGGAAAATTAAGACTTTGGCGTTTTCTTCACTTTTATGCTCCAAAAACGTCCGAATTGTTTCCTTTTCCAGATTTCACTCCCAAAGTACCTAAAATCACAAAAGGGACGATTTAGGGCAATATTTGATCAAATAAATTCGGATTCGGGCTTAAATGACCCCCTAAAAACGGATCATTTTTCGCCTCATCAGTGGTGATGATGGTGAGCTTGATTGGGGTGGATCCAAATTGCGTTGAGCAAGATGTAATGCTAAAAGAGCACTAAGCTCATGAGCCTCTTTTAGCTCCTCAACGAACTTCAAGTGTTCGGAGGAAGGTGATGGTGGAGGAGCATGATAGTTGTCTTGGGTGAAGGTTTGAACATGCAACATGGGAATGGCATTTGAGGTTGTGGGATGTGGTGGTGGTACTCTTGGTGGTGGAGACATGATAATCATGAAAACATGATATGGGTAGAAGAGGTTCTTCATGAGTGGATGGTATTTTTGTTGAATGAGCAACATGTGAAGTATTGATTGAGAGATTGGGATTGAGCATGCTCATCATATGAAGAAGCATTAATGAGGGCATGAGTGGATGATAGGTTGTGAGATGAGTCATTAGTGTGGGTTTGAGGTTTAGTTGTTGGTTGACTTGGAACAACATCACTTGAGTTATGACAAGAGTCAAGTTTTCTCCTCCAAACGGGTTTGACGGAGATCCTTGCGGTTCTTGAAATCTTGGGTTTTTGGTTGTTGGGAGATGACATGTTTGGGTGTGATGGCATTAATGATGGGAAGAGGGTATTTATAGTGTATGAGAAATGTGGTTTAGGAAGGTAAATTTTGAGGGATAGTATGGGACAAAATATGTTTGTGAATTTTGGGAAGTATAGGGTGAAAAGGGTCAAAAAGTGATAAAGAAAATAGTAACCCCGACCATCAGATGGCCGGTCCCCTTAATTAGGGGCCGATCCCCTTAATCATTAAGGGGGCCGCCTTATATAATTAAGGGGGCCGCCCATCTGGTGAATCCCAGAATGCCAAAAATGGGTTTTTGGCAGAAAATTTTCAGAAAGGTTGTGTTTTTGGGTTTGGATTCAAGTAAGTTCAACTCTTTGAGGCAATATAGGGTATACTATTCATAAATGTAGAGAATGTTATAAAAATAAGTAAAGTAGACAATTAATTTCTAATATACATGCAATCTACTTATTGGCCAATTAAGTTAAACAACCAAGGAAGCAATAAAGCATACTAGTTAAACATGCAACTATATGAAAATGATAATATGTAGGCTAGTGCAATCATATTGATGAGTGCTTACAAGTAACAATTAGGAAGGTATGATTATATGGACTTCAAGACTCGTTACAAACAAGATCCATATGGGCAAACCATGATTCTCAAGAAATGATTTGATTAAATTGTGAATGTCATTTCCATAGAAGTGTATGACGCATGTGAGATAATCAAATATGTTTTTAATAAAACGTTTTTAGTTTTATTCAACAATGCTTTGAAATAGATTCAAGTGTGCATTAGAATGAAATAGATTGAGTTTTGCTTCATAACATGTTGACAAATTGGATAAGAAAAAAATTTTCAATCTTGATTTTGATTAAAATAAAGTTATGGTAGCTTATAGTTAAACATGTTGTTTGAAGAAAGATGAGATAGATATTTGAAAGATTATTATTCAAAGCGAGAGGTTTTAAACATGATATTTTAATTTTGATAGCAAGAAATTACACGTGAAGGATTTGAAATAGAAACTTATCATACTCAAGAGAATCAATTTAAGCCCATTGTCACATATAATCATCTTTAATGGCAACTAAAGATATGGAAGAGTGAAGGTAGATTCTAATGATCTAAATGCAATATGATTGAGAGGGATAAAGTAAATCATCTATAGATACAAGATAGACATATATATATATATATATATATATATATATATATATATATATATATATATATATATATATATATATATATATATATATATATATATATATATATATATATATATATATATATATATATATATATATATGTATACTAAACTCATCATAGAATTAAGATACTAACAAGTCTTAATTATAGCACATCTATTAATGCAACTAGAAAGATTATTAAGCTTAAATAATAAATATTCTACTATTGATCATAGATGATTTCCATCATAAATGATGAAACAGAAAAACGGTAATAGACTAAAGATCAAGAGGGTTAACTAGCCTAATTTCATGTATACATATATTAGTATTAAAAGTATATGAACAGGGCAATCTATAAATTTAATCATATTAATATAAAAATTATAGCATACTCTAATGTAATGTGATATTGACAAGTTTTTCAAAAGAAAACTTACCTCAGGTCCAACTTTTCTTTAAGAGTGGGCATGAGAGTGTTAGAAGACATCTTTAAAGTCTGCCCAAAGCATGTCGAAGTAGCAAAGTAAAATCCCAATGCAATAAAGATCATGGAGGCTTGATCCGAAATACTTAATCGATCACAATAATCATCACAAGTCGTGTAGATCAAGAATAGTTGTGCTTGAATCCTTCGTCTTGAGGTAGTAACGAACACACCATAAAACCAATACTCCAAAAGTGAAGAACAAAACGCCGAAACAATAAATGACCGCAACAACATCATAAGCAAATCGTGTGTAGAATGTGAATCAGAGTAATAGGAACCAATAGTCATCAAATGAAAGAGAGCAATGTGAGCGATCCAAAACGTAATAGTCTCTTCGTTCGTTAACTACCTAAACATGAAAAAGAGCTTGGTACCCAGATTCTCATGGGTCCGAAATGGTTAGTTGAGAACATCCATTGCATTTAAATGCACATGATGAGGATGTCATCGAGAAGTACAAGAATTCATCAAACGTTTGTTTTAACTAACAAACAATGACTTTCTTAACTAGAGTGAAAAATAATGGATGTAAATAATATTAGTTCTAAATTTCTCCACTAGTTTTAACAAATTTTATTTGTTTTGATATATTTGTTAAATGATCATTTGCGGTAAATCCTAAACCGGTTTTATCATAAAATGACTTTTGAATGTTAAGTAGATATTTTAAAGATTTAGAACTATTTTCGAATTTGGCTAACATTTTTGCTTTTTCATTTTCCATTTTAATTTCATGTTTGTAATCTTGGCATTTTTTACATTCAAGATCAATTTCAATATTACTTTCAAGTCTAGACATTTTATCTTCTAAAATTATTTCTTTATCAAAGTTATTTTCAACGAAAATTGAAGATCCAATTTTAAAAATAATTTTTGAGTCAATATTGCAAAGATGTTTGAAGTTGTTTTCCAATTTTGAAAATTCTAATATAAATTGATCATAGCAAAAATGTTCGGTTTCGGATTGTACCTTATTTGTAGTTGTACAATCTTCACATGCTATATGTTGATCAATTCCATCGTCCATGTTGCTCCATGTTTTATTTATAGTTTCGCTTAGATCTAGAAGCATGTAGTCCTTGCCATCAATACTTGTATTCACATTTGTTTGAATATTCTCACAAGCCATATTTTCATCATCTTCTTCGTCCTTGATTGAGCCTGAACCGTCAGATTATTATTGACCAAGGTCAACAAGTCAAAGACAGCCTAGAATCAATACTCCGGTGATAATATAGTGTTTTCCCGGGTCGTTAAAGTCCCGACGAGATTGAAATGGTGCTTTGGAAATCGTTTATAAGTGAGTGGGACTGAGGACAGTAGCCCAGATGATATGGAATTGATTTTGCTACTGTTATTTTGGTATTGGTACACAGATATAATATTCACAATAATCAGATACCAGATATATGCACAAATTAACAATTAAGATCACGTATCGGACTGGAAAAGTGGGTTTTTTGGTATTTATCAAACTACAGGGGGTGCTTTTGACACTTTTCAAAACTTAAAATTAAAAATGAAAAAGAAATTATAAAAGTGATTAAAATATTATTAAACTATTATTTAATTAATTAAACTATTTAAAATCTAAATTAAAACCTAATTTAAATAAACTAAAAATGACAAATGATTTAAATTAAACTAAAAATTAACAAAAATATTTTCTAAACCTAAATTAGAACTTGAAGAAAATATAAAAAAATTAAAAATAATATTTTTGTCTTTTTGTGAGTTTTTTATAAATTGAAAACTATTTAACTTAATTAAACTAATTAAACTACTTTTAATTAATATTAATACTAAATTAACTTAGAAAATTACAAGAAAATTTTTAAAATTACTTAACCATCACAGGAATCCTATAAAATTATAAAAACTCTAAAAATTATATTTTAAGATTTAACAACTAATTATTTACCTATTAATTAACTTAAGTCTAATTTAAACAATTAAAATAAGAAAAATATAAAATGAACAGTAGAATTTCAAAATATATTTTCTAAAAACTTATTATACTATATTAGAACTATGAAAATTATAAAAACTAGATTTAACCTTATAAAAACTAATTAAGCTATTTAATACTTAATATTAATTAATAATAAAGAAATCTAAAATTAAATCTAATAAATACTAAATGGTAATATAAAAATCTGAAAATTTTATCAAAATTACTTTACTATATAAGGTATTTAATAAAAATATAAAAATACTAGTGACTTAATTAAAATATAGAAATGAAAATTAAAATTAACTTGAATTAAATAGAAACTATCACTTACTTAAACTTGGATTTTTTTGGAATTTTATTTTTCAGAACTACTTTATACCTTAAAATGACAAACTTTTGTAAAGACACTTTTCAAGATAGCTTATAAATAAGCTATAAGCACCCCCTTGGCTACACAGTTGACTTATGTTGACTGTGTGGTCAATTTGGGTCAAATGGCCTAAGGTGGGGTCCACAATGGTCAAAATGGGTACAAACAAGTTACTTACACTAAAATAAGCCAGAAACAACTAGTAAGCAACACAAATAAGCTGAATAAGCTAAAATAAGCACTTTGCACTTTGAAAATTAACACAGACTGGGGACAAACTTGGTGAGCTAAACTAGGTGGGGTCCACTGAGTTTCAGGTCAATCCTATGGTCAAACTAGAAGCCCTGGTAGGAGGGGGGTTGGGAGAACCCAAGTTATGGTTCTGGGACCCACTAGGATGGCCACAAACCACCACCAAAGTGGTGGTGGTGGGGTGGATATCTGCTGAAGCAGAACAGTCCTTGCCCTGCAGTCCTCTTTTGAGGGCTGTGGGGCCCACTAGAAAAAATCCTAAAAATATAAAAAAAGATTGGGACATGGAGATGAGGTGAGGGGCTATGATTCCTAAAAATTTCAAACCTTGAAACACAACACAAAATTCACAATAAATCTTGGGATTTTTGATTTTCTGCAAAAGGAAAAAGTTTTGACTTTTGAAATGTTGCACCCTTTTGACTTTATTGAACTTTTGCTGCTTCTAAGTAATCAATACATGTTTATAAAACCTAATGGAAACTAAATCAAGCAATCTAATCTAATTTTTTATTGAAATCTAGGATTTGGAATAACAAAACTCAAACAGTGGCCTGCTATGAGGATCTAATGGCTATTTTTTACTTTTGCCTATAGAAACTTGGTTTTGAAGCTTTATTAGACATAAACTATCCTAAGGTGACCAGATACAAGCAAAAACAACAACAACAAACACCCTTAGCATAGTGAATTAACATGAACCAAACACTCCTTATGCACTAGTTACACTACAATTTTGAACTTTTAGCTTATACCTACTAATTTTACAATTGATTATGGTTACTAAGACTAAATTAAACCTAAATGGGCAGGAATTAACAACTAAGACCAACAGGAACAAGCAGATGCAGTTTAAGCTTAATTGATCAGTTAAAGAAAGATTTTACACACATGATTAACAAGCTGCAACTAAACTATCTAACCCCTAACACTGACCATATTAAGCATAGAAAACATAGATATGAGCAATAATAATCACTTGAACAGTGAATTGACAAAAATCAAGGAAAATAGCTTACAATGGATCCTGTGTTGAGAACATGTAACCAAGAACTGTAAATCATACCCAAGGCTCACCACTGAGCTACTAATACCTTGAGTACCCCACAATTAACCCTGCTTCAACCCTTCTTCTCCATTCTTGCAATTTTTCATTTTACACTATTATTTTTGTATTTTTGATTTTCTATTACTAATCTGAGTTCTAATGTTTCTAAAAACTTTAATAAGCTTATTTGAGCTTATGTAAGCCTAAGGAACCCAGAGAAACAACCACAACCAATATTCACCCTGGTTAAGATTTTTGAAATAAAAAGAAAAATTACACAAACTGAGAATCCAAACAAACTTTGAAATTGATCTTAAAGAAAGTTTACATTACATTAAGGAAACAAGTTACAAGCTTTTAAAACCTAATATTACAACTATTTTTGAAATTAAATTAACTACGATTACATTACACTACTACTACACTACTTCGTCTTCTCCTCTGCTCCTTTGTTCACTTTTATACACCATTTGAGCTTTGTGGGCCCCTATGGACAAATCCCACCACCCATATCAGCTATTGGATCACTTTTGCTCTCATATCACTTTTGGCGGGAAAGACTTTTTTATGCAATTTGGTCTGTGGAGCTTAGACTAGGAGGGGGTGGGATGTGATGGGTGTTGGGAAGTGTGATGCAGCAAGGATAAGGTGAGGGATAAGGTGCAAGTGGGGGAAGGGGGAATACCACTGGTATTGGGTGCGTGGTTTTGCAGGGGAGAGGGAAGGAGGGAAGGCGGTTTAGTTTGTGTTGACCGGGGTCAAACAAGGGGGTGGACTGGGTTTAGTGTGTGGGCTGGTGAAATGGAATGGGCCAAGGGTGGGCTTAGGTTTTAGGTTTGTTTGTTTGGTTGTAATAATAAGTAAGGGTCCGGTTGGTTTTATGGTTTAGTAAACAAGGACCAAAAATGTAAAAACTTGAAAGTTGTGGACCTGTGTTGGCAAGTTTCAATAGATATCAAAAGGGAATAAACTTGCCATGTTTAAATAACCAAAGGATAAAAAAAATGTAATTTTCCCATTTTACATCACCCGGGGACCATTTATGTCATATTTGGATTTTTGAGGGACTGATTATGTAATTTCCCAAAGTACTTAAAATGGACCATGTTTGTCATGTGTAAATAGTACAAGGGGTATTTTGGATATTTTTCATTTTTTAAACACCCGGGGACTATTTCTGTAAATTCACCAAACTTCAGGGACCTTTTATGTAAATTTTGGATTCTGAGGGACCAAATGTGTAATTTTCTCAAACTTTTTCACCCAAAGTCTAAATTTGATAAATTTTTGACTTTTCAAAACTTTGGGTTGACTTTTCTTTCGTTTTAAACTTCTAGGGACTAGTTTTGCCAAATTTTGAAACTTGAGGGACTGAAACTGCCAATTATGCAAACTTTGTTCGTTTTTCATTTGTTTTTAAACATTTTGCATATAAAATGTATAAAACACAATTTTGGAATATTTTTAGTATTTTGATGCATTACTGAGTGTTTTTGGACGTTTTGGCAGTTCTTATAAGACAAAAATGATGAGTATTTACACACTCATCAATCCCTCACACTAAACTATTGCTAGTCCCTAGCAATCTTTTGAGAAAAACTAATGGATTTGAAACTCTTTACCAAAAGCCATCACTTCTGGAGTAGCCAGGTGTAAGAACTGTGGCACACCTGATAACCGTGTGATTTTGAGCAAACCACCAGCTGTCAACGGATTTGATTAGTCTTTACCAAAATCCGTTTGCTTCTGGACTAGCCAACTCTTGATGGAATAGTCAACATCTTGGTGAGCTGATTACCAATTATGGATTTTCCACGGCCTTTACCACAAGCCATAATCTTGCGGTCTAGCCAGCTCATTTGCTTATGAGGATGCGGGGGAGCTGAGGAACCATACAATTTTTGGCAAATTGCCAGCCATCAACGGATTTGAGATGTCTTTACCAAGAGCCGTTTGCTTCTGGACTAGCCAATCCATTTGTCATTAAGACTTTGGCGGACTGATTACCACAAAAATTTTGAGCTTTAGTGAAAAATTTTTGAAAATTTTTTGTCAAAAACAGGGGTATAGGATAGTAAAATATGATAAAATTCGCTAGAATAGCGAATACCCCCCCCCCCCCCCCCCCCACACTAAGCATGAATATTGTCCTCAATATTCAAAGTCCCGGCTATTATGCCGACTCTTGGAACGTAAAAGGAGAACATAACAAGCTAAATGTGGAAACACAATTTTGTTTTTCACTTTTGTAATCATAGCATGGGGGACTCCCCCACACTTAGGGTGAAAACCCTATAAGCATGCTACTGTTTTTGTTTACCGAGTCGCTAGCTTGACTCGACCCCGAATTCATTTGTCCTTGGGGAATGTGGAAGAAGTGATCTCCATCGGACTTTCATTCAAGATGTTTGGATAAACATTTGAAGCACGTGAAAGTTCCACACCGATGAGACATAATCCCGGCTCAAGATAATGATACATGAAAATGCCGGGATCAAATATAGTGTCCTCACTCCCGAAGGAGTGAAGAACAGGAGAAGTCACCTTATAGGTGAAGAAAAGGAAGAAAACCATGATGAAAATCATGATAAGATCTTCTTCCTCGAAGGCAGGCTCATTAGCCTGATTTTGGATTTCAAAGGGTAAGCTCGAAAACATCCCGGGAGGGTGGGTGGGAATTTGCAAATTCTCATGATTGAGTGCATCTCCCCCCGGGTCATCATACTCCGGAGGAGTCATGATATGAGTGAGTTCACAGGAGAACTCATCAAATGTGAATGAATCATATTCTGGATTGATGTGCGTGAGTTCACAGGAGAACTCATCGAAGGTAAATGATTCATAATCAGGGAGAGAATTATGAGAATGAGAAGTGGTAATGCCACTAATCTTCTCTCCCATAGGATCAAAAGTAAAGGCTTCAAATTCCGGTATAGGGTCATCGGAGAGAATGTCACTATCCTTTATGGGGATAGGAGATGAAATAGGTTTCTCTTTGAAAGCCTCGATTTTAGAAATGAGGAGATTGACTTTTATTAATGTTGCACGAAGTGCTTCATCTTTGATTTCAGTGTCAATCTCATCATTCTCTTCTTCTAAGCTAACTAGCTTAGAAGGCAATCCTTCCACATGACTGATGTCTCCAGAAGATAAAGAATTTTCATCAGCATGTGAAGTACTAAGCTCGATGTTGGGATTAGAGTTTAAAAGATTTTCAGTTTCTCCCATATCGGCTTCGAGATCAAGGAGACCATCATCATTTCCCAATGAAATTGGATTGATGTGAGTAAGTTCGTTTGTGAGCTCCTCAATAAGAGGGTCAACATCCGAATGAGGCAATGGTGCCTCTTCATACTCAACTTCTCCATAAGATGTACAATCATCATTAAAATCGAAGAAAGTCTCAAAATGATCTTTTGGATTTTCAGGGTGAGTAGGTAGATCACACACATGATCTAAAGTTCCCTGTGACTCTCTTGGGATTGGGACAAGGATCTCAGCACTAGACTTTATTAATTCGTCTGATTCCTTATTAGGAACAGTGCTAAGATGCTCATCCCCCATGATTAGAGAGTGAGTGGAAACCTCGGGTGTGACAGCAGTTGTTTGAGATGAAATCTCAACTGCTGGGATATCAACTGATGAACTTGATGAATCTTTTTAAATAATAACAATGTTATCTTCATCATCACTGTCATCATAGTCATCAAATAGAGCAGTATTGCGAATGTTAGCACGAAATTTAGCTGCTCGTTGCTCAGCCAATAATTCTTCCATGCTTTTTCCAGATTCTCGTTCTTCAGCAAGTAATTCTGCCATAGTTTTTCCACGAGAATTTGGAATGAAAGGGAATTGTGGGGATGTGGATGTGTCAAAACCGTAAGGTTGATATTGAAAATCACTATGAGGACCCCCACAATATGCACAAGAAGAACTTGGAGTTTGGCAGAGTGAAATATTAGCTAACTCCTCCTTAAGTTCTTTAATTTTCTCAAGAACTTCTAAAAAGTCTTGCTGGATTTGAGGAGTTGCTTGGATAGTTTGACACTGTGGAGGTTAGTCTTGATACGAAGAGTCATAATTGTTACAAGGAAATGGATTCCTCGTTTAACAATCAGAGCTAAAGTGTGGACCTCCACAGTAATCACAACAGTAAAACTGTTGAGGCTGTGAGTCGTATGTGCTAGAATCTAAATTGTTATCAGGAAACTGCTCATAGACAAGCGTGTTTCCCGATTGACAATCAGAACTGTAGTGTGAACCACCACAGTACTCACAACAGTAAAACTGCTGAGTCTCATGGTGTGGTAACTGATGGAATGAATCAGTTGTGTCATGGTAGGAATAGGGATTCTGGTTATAGACAGACCCGTTTCCTGACTCTACCATGCCACAACTGGGGCAATTGCCACCATTATAAGGATTACCACACCACTGACAAATCAGAAAGTGTGGATGAGACATAGAAAGAATCAAAAGGTTTTAGAGGGTAAGAAATGGAGAATCAAAAAGGTGAGAGGGTAAAGATGGATATTTTTGGTGTTTTTGGAAAACATTTTATAAGAAAGAAAATCTTTTTGTGTTTTTTGTGTTTGTTGAAAACTAATTTTACAAAGTTTTCAGAAACAGTTTTGTTTTTAAAACAAGAAAATATGAACAAGGGATGGTAAATATACAATGGATGTATATCCAGGTTCACTAATCTGCAAAACCGTGTAGAATACGCGCACAACCTCCCCGGCAGCGGCGCCAAATTTTGATTGAGCCTGAACCGTCAGATTATTATTGACCAAGGTCAACAAGTCAAAGACAGCCTAGAATCAATACTCCGGTGATAATATAGTGTTTTCCCGGGTCGTTAAAGTCCCGACGAGATTGAAATGGTGCTTTGGAAATCGTTTATGAGTGAGTGGGACTGAGGACAGTAGCCCAGATGATATGGAATTGATTTTGCTACTGTTATTTTGGTATTGGTACACAGATATAATATTCACAATAATCAGATACCAGATATATGCACAAATTAACAATTAAGATCACGTATCGGACTGGAAAAGTGGGTTTTTTGGTATTTATCAAACTACAGGGGGTGCTTTTGACACTTTTCAAAACTTAAAATTAAAAATGAAAAAGAAATTATAAAAGTGATTAAAATATTATTAAACTATTATTTAATTAATTAAACTATTTAAAATCTAAATTAAAACCTAATTTAAATAAACTAAAAATGACAAATGATTTAAATTAAACTAAAAATTAACAAAAATATTTTCTAAACCTAAATTAGAACTTGAAGAAAATATAAAAAAATTAAAAATAATATTTTTGTCTTTTTGTGAGTTTTTTATAAATTGAAAACTATTTAACTTAATTAAACTAATTAAACTACTTTTAATTAATATTAATACTAAATTAACTTAGAAAATTACAAGAAAATTTATAAAATTACTTAACCATCACAGGAATCCTATAAAATTATAAAAACTCTAAAAATTATATTTTAAGATTTAACAACTAATTATTTACCTATTAATTAACTTAAGTCTAATTTAAACAATTAAAATAAGAAAAATAGAAAATGAACAGTAGAATTTCAAAATATATTTTCTAAAAACTTATTATACTATATTAGAACTATGAAAATTATAAAAACTAGATTTAACCTTATAAAAACTAATTAAGCTATTTAATACTTAATATTAATTAATAATAAAGAAATCTAAAATTAAATCTAATAAATACTAAATGGTAATATAAAAATCTGAAAATTTTATCAAAATTACTTTACTATATAAGGTATTTAATAAAAATATAAAAATACTAGTGACTTAATTAAAATATAGAAATGAAAATTAAAATTAACTTGAATTAAATAGAAACTATCACTTACTTAAACTTGGATTTTTTTGGAATTTTATTTTTCAGAACTACTTTATACCTTAAAATGACAAACTTTTGTAAAGACACTTTTCAAGATAGCTTATAAATAAGCTATAAGCACCCCCTTGGCTACACAGTTGACTTATGTTGACTGTGTGGTCAATTTGGGTCAAATGGCCTAAGGTGGGGTCCACAATGGTCAAAATGGGTACAAACAAGTTACTTACACTAAAATAAGCCAGAAACAACTAGTAAGCAACACAAATAAGCTGAATAAGCTAAAATAAGCACTTTGCACTTTGAAAATTAACACAGACTGGGGACAAACTTGGTGAGCTAAACTAGGTGGGGTCCACTGAGTTTCAGGTCAATCCTATGGTCAAACTAGAAGCCCTGGTAGGAGGGGGGTTGGGAGAACCCAAGTTATGGTTCTGGGACCCACTAGGATGGCCACAAACCACCACCAAAGTGGTGGTGGTGGGGTGGATATCTGCTGAAGCAGAACAGTCCTTGCCCTGCAGTCCTCTTTTGAGGGCTGTGGGGCCCACTAGAAAAAATCCTAAAAATATAAAAAAAGATTGGGACATGGAGATGAGGTGAGGGGCTATGATTCCTAAAAATTTCAAACCTTGAAACACAACACAAAATTCACAATAAATCTTGGGATTTTTGATTTTCTGCAAAAGGAAAAAGTTTTGACTTTTGAAATGTTGCACCCTTTTGACTTTATTGAACTTTTGCTGCTTCTAAGTAATCAATACATGTTTATAAAACCTAATGGAAACTAAATCAAGCAATCTAATCTAATTTTTTATTGAAATCTAGGATTTGGAATAACAAAACTCAAACAGTGGCCTGCTATGAGGATCTAATGGCTATTTTTTACTTTTGCCTATAGAAACTTGGTTTTGAAGCTTTATTAGACATAAACTATCCTAAGGTGACCAGATACAAGCAAAAACAACAACAACAAACACCCTTAGCATAGTGAATTAACATGAACCAAACACTCCTTTATGCACTAGTTACACTACAATTTTGAACTTTTAGCTTATACCTACTAATTTTACAATTGATTATGGTTACTAAGACTAAATTAAACCTAAATGGGCAGGAATTAACAACTAAGACCAACAGGAACAAGCAGATGCAGTTTAAGCTTAATTGATCAGTTAAAGAAAGATTTTACACACATGATTAACAAGCTGCAACTAAACTATCTAACCCCTAACACTGACCATATTAAGCATAGAAAACATAGATATGAGCAATAATAATCACTTGAACAGTGAATTGACAAAAATCAAGGAAAATAGCTTACAATGGATCCTGTGTTGAGAACATGTAACCAAGAACTGTAAATCATACCCAAGGCTCACCACTGAGCTACTAATACCTTGAGTACCCCACAATTAACCCTGCTTCAACCCTTCTTCTCCATTCTTGCAATTTTTCATTTTACACTATTATTTTTGTATTTTTGATTTTCTATTACTAATCTGAGTTCTAATGTTTCTAAAAACTTTAATAAGCTTATTTGAGCTTATGTAAGCCTAAGGAACCCAGAGAAACAACCACAACCAATATTCACCCTGGTTAAGATTTTTGAAATAAAAAGAAAAATTACACAAACTGAGAATCCAAACAAACTTTGAAATTGATCTTAAAGAAAGTTTACATTACATTAAGGAAACAAGTTACAAGCTTTTAAAACCTAATATTACAACTATTTTTGAAATTAAATTAACTACGATTACATTACACTACTACTACACTACTTCGTCTTCTCCTCTGCTCCTTTGTTCACTTTTATACACCATTTGAGCTTTGTGGGCCCCTATGGACAAATCCCACCACCCATATCAGCTATTGGATCACTTTTGCTCTCATATCACTTTTGGCGGGAAAGACTTTTTTATGCAATTTGGTCTGTGGAGCTTAGACTAGGAGGGGGTGGGATGTGATGGGTGTTGGGAAGTGTGATGCAGCAAGGATAAGGTGAGGGATAAGGTGCAAGTGGGGGAAGGGGGAATACCACTGGTATTGGGTGCGTGGTTTTGCAGGGGAGAGGGAAGGAGGGAAGGCGGTTTAGTTTGTGTTGACCGGGGTCAAACAAGGGGGTGGACTGGGTTTAGTGTGTGGGCTGGTGAAATGGAATGGGCCAAGGGTGGGCTTAGGTTTTAGGTTTGTTTGTTTGGTTGTAATAATAAGTAAGGGTCCGGTTGGTTTTATGGTTTAGTAAACAAGGACCAAAAATGTAAAAACTTGAAAGTTGTGGACCTGTGTTGGAAAGTTTCAATAGATATCAAAAGGGAATAAACTTGCCATGTTTAAATAACCAAAGGATAAAAAAATGTAATTTTCCCATTTTACATCACCCGGGGACCATTTATGTCATATTTGGATTTTTGAGGGACTGATTATGTAATTTCCCAAAGTACTTAAAATGGACCATGTTTGTCATGTGTAAATAGTACAAGGGGTATTTTGGATATTTTTCATTTTTTAAACACCCGGGGACTATTTCTGTAAATTCACCAAACTTCAGGGACCTTTTATGTAAATTTTGGATTCTGAGGGACCAAATGTGTAATTTTCTCAAACTTTTTCACCCAAAGTCTAAATTTGATAAATTTTTGACTTTTCAAAACTTTGGGTTGACTTTTCTTTCGTTTTAAACTTCTAGGGACTAGTTTTGCCAAATTTTGAAACTTGAGGGACTGAAACTGCCAATTATGCAAACTTTGTTCGTTTTTCATTTGTTTTTAAACATTTTGCATATAAAACGTATAAAACACAATTTTGGAATATTTTTAGTATTTTGATGCATTACTGAGTGTTTTTGGACGTTTTGGCAGTTCTTATAAGACAAAAATGATGAGTATTTACACACTCATCAGTCCTTGTTGCACCATGATTTATTTACACTCTTTCTTCGGATTTGGCTCATGTATTCTTCGTTCTTGATACCTTCAATGATCACATTTGAACTAGTAGTACATGTGTTTATTTCAACTAAATATTTATCTATTAAATTTTCTAGAGTGACTATTTTTTGTGCAACATCAAGTTTATCATCTTTGGTTTTACATTTCTCTTGGTGAAACTTTAAAAGACATTTCCAAATATCATTTGCCATTTTACAAAAGAATAATCTTTCATATTCAACTCTTGGTAGAGTTTTGAAAATAAGTAATTTAGCTTTAGTATTTTTATCAATCTTTGTTTGAAGATTATTATATTGATTTTCAAAATCCATTTTTGTTGGTTGAAGATCACCAATTGAAATGATATGTCAAAGATCAAGATCTATTGATTTCACATAATTTTTAAATTTATTTTTCCATTCAAGAAAATGATCATTTTCAAATAATGGTGGTTTTTGCGTAAATTCCCCTTCTAGATATTTTTCAAATTCCATAGATCGTTACAAGTTTTAAAATACAATATATTTTAAAAATCTTGCTAGACGTGGCTCTGATACCAATTGCAAAAAACTAGAAGGGGGGTTTGAAGAGTTTTACGTCTTTTTCGTTTTATAAAAGTTTACTTATAAAGAATACATGTAAATTTTAAAACTCTTTGATGTAAAATTATAGATACTAGTTTATTCACGGTTTTTGTATAAACACTACTTATATACAATGTTGAGAAAGAATTTATAATTTCATATATCATACATGAACATATATATGTATATGTGTTTTAATAAGAGTTTATGTACTTGGTTTGTTTGTATAAAATTAATGTTGTTACTGAAGCCTAGTTTGATCTTTATGTGAAATCAATATATGCACAGCACAAGCAATTATAACTATGTACGAAATGCTAACAAGTAAATAAACAAAGAATGAGAGATGGAAAGATCAAACCGAGAGACAAAGGATTTATAGTGGTTCGGCTACAAGGACACCTTCCTTGCCCTACTCCACTCCCCGAGCACCGAACTCGAGATTTTTCTTCACTAGATCAATAACCTCCATTATGGCGGAGAAAACCTTACACACCAATGTACACACTACAACTTTGTCATAACTTAATCACAACTTCTACACAACTTCTTCACACCAATCTACTTCACACCAATTCTTCTTCACACCTTTCTACTTCACACCTATCTACTTCAAGCGAATGTTCTTCACACCTTTCTACTTCCTAACTCTTCTTCTTCACGCCACTTATTTCTTCACACCTTCACAACTTAGTTCTATCCACTACTTCAAGATTTATACTTCTTCACAACTTCGAGGCTTTAAGGTCTTTTCAACTTCAAGGCTTCAACTTCTATGTCTTCACAACTAATCTCTACTTCAATATACTACCACTTCTTATTTCTTCTACCACTAATCCTATGCACCTCTACTTCTTCACTTCTAGTATCACTTCACACCTTCAACAAATCTAGATCCTATATCTAAATCTAGCTAACCAATGTATACACTATATTCACCAAAGAATGAATGATATACAAGATGAAATGATCAAACAACTTAGATGGCAAGATGATACTAAGTTGTAATACTTCTAGTCTTGATAGATAGAAGTATTCTTCTCTTTGCACTAGGGTGGATGAAGTTTTGGATCACTTGAAAATAAAGGCTTATGAATTATATGATCAAAGAATTTTTAAGATGGAAATGGAGGTTTGAATCAGAGAGTTTTTAGTGCAAAAAGGTAAGAAAAATATGTGGAATGATCCAGTATTTAAAGGGACAGAAAACACTGTTTAGGAGCGTGCAGGTCCCCTTAATTCATGGCCGGTCCCTTTAATTTTAAGGGGACCGCCCCTTATAATTAAGGGGGCCGCCCAGCTGTAACGGCCAGAAATTTTGTCCTTTAGTAGGAAAAGTTTATTTGGTGAAAAACTAACTCATTTTGGTTAAAAATTTGAATTCATATATTTAGTATGATTAAAACATTTTTCTTTATTACCAAAAGTGTTTTTCAAAAATATATAATATGTTTATATATTTAAATAAACTTTGTAATAATTAATTAAATACCCCTTTGATCTTATAATGCATTAAACACTTTGTTTATTCATACCTTAAGTGATTAGATGGTGAAAGTGATTGTTTACTACTAAATACTTGTTTACATCATGATCTTTGGTTTGATGGGTTTTCGTTTTGTGATTATCAAAACATAGAGATATCGAAAGATATGAATAACGTTTTTAGTAATTTATTTATATCAACAAGCACCCTTCTTGGGCAAGTATATATAGGCTCCGAATTAGGGTTTGCGTATGCGTATTCTAATAGATATTTAAGAAACGTAATTTAAATATATAAAAAAAATATCGACGAATATAACTATTACTATTAAAACCTTCTACAATGTATATCTTATATTTGGAAACGTGATTATGACGGGACAAATTTTTATTTATTTATTTATTTTTTACTTTTTCGACACCAAAGTTTTAAAAATCACACCTGGTTCCTTCTATGTTTTTTTCTTCACAATTTTGACATATTTATATTTGGGGAGTTTTAATAAAAATTCCGATATTGACCTGATTTTTTCTGGCCTGATTTTTTAAATGGCCAATGAGAAGGCTCAACTACAAACTCGAGTTATCTCATTGGTTAATTGAATCCTTCGATTTGGTCAAAAATTGAGTTTTCTAAATATATAAAAGATATGTCAAAGGCATGTCTAATTGTCTTCACTAAAAATATTGACTTTGTGGTTCTAACACTAAAAGAAAAAGTCTTTTAGTGACACACAAAAAGTGTCAGAAAATGTCAAAAAAAGTGTCACTAAATTCTTTTTTATTTTCACCTTCATTTATAAAAAGCGTCATTAAAAGTCCAGACGGTAAAAGTATATAGTGACAAAGTGTTCTGACAATTAAAAGTGTTAGAAAAGGTTGAGACTTTTCCTGACACATACATCTGTCCCTATAGTCTATAACTAAAGAATTTGTCCATATGTATCTACCATGTACATATACATTTTAGGTAGCTTTATTTATCCAAACTTAACACATTAAAAACTAGTAATAATAACAAAAAAAGCTGAACTTGAAACCTATTTACTATTTCAGCCATAAGTTGATATAAACCAAGTATTTTGCCTAGCCAGTAGCCACAAACAAGAAACAAAGATCTTTCTCGAATATTAAATACAAGTACAAGTACAAAAAGACTCCCATATCCTCACTTTATCGTCAACACAGCATGTAGCCACAAAGCGAGATACGCCGAGTCATGCCAAGCACGTAACATCTTCCTGGTGATTATAACCGATAAATGCAATATTAGCACACAAAAATTGTGACACAAGGGAAAAAATAGGTTATGTTGAAGTGAGCCGTGAGGTAATCTTGAGTCTCACACGATTAAAGTTAGGAACAGACATACCGCGTGTACGCATGTGCAATAGGGTATAGAGTGATGTAGATCCCAAATAATGAGTTTCTGATCCATGCTTCCTGTTGCTGCCCAAGGAGCGCTGACATACAAAAATTAAGCAAAACTTGTAATGTTAAGCATCTTACTAGCTATGTTGCTATGATTAGCTATGGGAAATGCGGGGATTGGCTATAGGGTCAAAATTGGTAGTTTTGCTTTCATGGGTAAAAAAACAATCAACCTGAACGAATTTGACACAAGACAAACTCTTGAAAGATTACAAGAAACTCACAAAACTAGATTTTACGCAAAAATGAATATTAGATGTTTAGAATTCAGATCTGCAACAAAAACAAATATATGACCTTAGCATTGTAGGTATCAAATGTGTGCAATACTGGGATGTACTAGAGGTCAGGCATAGTAAATTAGAGAAGTGCTCAATCAAGGTTGGTCATTTCAAAGAACCAACATACTTAGACAACCCACAGCCCTACCAAACTTAATGCAAAATATGGACTAATGATCATAAGATAACAACAAAGAGAGCACAAAGATATTGTCTAGCTAATCTACATTCTATTACACATGTTCTAGAGCATACAACAGTGTTAATATTATGAGTTAATCATTCAACCCGCACCAGCCAGAGGCATGCAATATTGTACTATAAAAGTCTTGTAAGTAGCAAAAAATAGCTTAAAAAATCATACCCTTGGATGAGTGAATCTCTTTGGTGGCTCACGGTTCCTCCTGTCAACTCGTGATCGAACCTTTACAACCTTGGAGTGAATTGCACATGACACACACTACTGCATCTTCACATATAACTTGGGAAGAGTGTACTCTGTGATAAAAAGCAAAATTGTTAGCCTAATCAATAATTTCAAAATGCACATGTTTTTATGATCTGTGTTATAAGTCTTACAGTCAAATGCACAAGCCTCTTGAACATCCCTAACAACAGCTTGCTCAACAATGTTCCTCACAAGAAATCTCTTGATAGCCTTGTCTTGATGCCACAAGAAAATATACCAATTCAGAGCTGCAAACTATCCAAAGATCAATGGCGTATAAACTCGTATAGAAAACAACATACAAAAAGATCAATCTTGGAATGAAAAACTATCCATATTTTACCAAAATCATATACATAATGTAACAAAGATACCTTCGGGCAGCACTTTCCGCAGTTTGAGCAACGAATGAACTTGACATGACCACGACCATGCTTGTTCTTCCACCATTCCTTCGCTTAAACGTCTACACAAACAAAATTGTTAATCATCATACGATTTTAAAAAAGCTCAGCAATTTTTATAATATTGAGCTAACAATCTATCCAAGCAATATTTTATAACACATATCGTTATTCAGAAGCTATTATACAAACTTGAACATAAACAAATTGGGACAAAAAAATATATATGCTTACGTGAACGATTTGATGCATGTACATCTGAAAAAATAACGAGAACCAGACCAACAACACAAATGACAAAACCTGCGATTTTCTTGAATCTGTATTTTGTCTTTAAGAAAAGCCATGTAAGGATTATGACCGATGGTATCGTTAAAAACTATTTAAGTTATAGGCTGAAAGTGTGTTAAAAGCTGTTAACATACTGCATCTTCAATCGTTACCTTTGGATGTTTAATTTCAGGTCGGTTCCATTTATCTACAACGCCAACAAATCACTTCTCGTAACATTCAAATCTTGTATGTGACAAGCCGAATCCATCACATCCCCATCCAAAACCTTAATCATCTCTTTTAACTCCCTAATCCTACTACACATATCCACTAATATAGCCATTCCTGCAATGGCGTTTCATCTATTATAGTTTCACTTGAGGTGATTCTAGCATTTTTCAAACAAAGAGTATTCGTCATCTAATATACTTTCACTTGAGTTAGGCATATCATCAAACATCTTACATGCATAAGATTTAGCTATCAACTATAAATTTATTAACCTCCAATTAACTAATTTGAGTTGGGCATGTCATCAAACACCTTATATGCAACAATTAACACAACAGTTTTAGACTTCACATTCAACAAATCACAACTAAATGCAAACCTAAATGAACTAATTAACAAAATTAAACCAAATTTCAGTTCAAATTCACAAATTTTAAGATGTTTGATGAAGAATACCTGAACAGGTTTGTTAAGCCTAGGTGAATAGTGATGAACAGGAGAATTAATGAAATGAATTTGATGAAGACATGAAATGGATAAAGGGATGAACAAGAGAATTAACGACTATTTGAAAGGATTAACTAATAGTGAGTCTCATTGTTGTTGAGTATAAAATGGAAGAATTAAGAGTACAAAATATGGATTATTGAAGAAAAGTGAATGCATATTCCTAGATCCTCAAATTCACCGCTAGTTAGAGAGATAAAGTAACTTTATAACTTATGTGGTGCGTTTGGTAAATGATTTGTATTTTTATGTTATGTTTGGATTTTTATAAAATATATTTTAAATTGTGTTAATAGTTATTAGAGTTAAATGATATACTCCGTATAATTTTAAACTATAGACCAAACACACGTATTCAAATTTTTTTAAAGTGTAGTAAAATCGGGCTGGGTTGAAAATCGATTTTTAGAAAAACATTAACCGAGAACCGAGTCAAACCGAAACGAGCCTCGTATAAAATTTAACAATCCTATAAACAAAAACGAGCATCGTATTTACATTTTTCACTCACACTTTTTAAAAACTGTGGGTAAAAGTAAGAATATTACTTACACTTTTTAAGGTAAAAATAAAACTATTACTTACACTTATTAAAAAGTATGAGTAAAACTACACTTTTATAAATTAGGCTTTTGCTCACATTTTTAGTGTAGGCACAACTAGACGTTTGCTTACATTTTATGTAGAGTGTGGGTAAAAGTTAAACTTTTGCTTACACTTTTTGTAAAGAGTAGGCAAAACTAAACTTTTGCTTACATTTTTTTTTAAAGTGTAAGTAAACATGTAAAGTCACTTACACTTTTTTTATGTGCCGTAGTGTAATGACACGATAAAGTGTCATTAAATATAATGTTTTAGTGACACTTTTTGTAAAGTGTGGACGAAAGTTCAAATTTTTAAATTTAATAACATTTTTTTGTGAAAAACATATGTCGGCAAAAATTTATCCTTACAAATTTTTTGTGTCATTACACTTTTACCTACTTCACTTTTAACTACATTATTTATGAGCAAAAAAAACACCAAAAAATCTAATGACATCTTTTTCTTACTTTTGTTGATATTTCTATACATTTTTTTTTTCTTTTTTTTTTTTTTTTTTTTTTTTTTTTTTTGACTTTTAGTGACATTTTTTTGTGTTATTATAGGACAATTTTCTTGTAGTGCTTTGTTAGTTTGTTTGCCTATCACTCAAATGGGTGCAACTATGTTTCTTGAGTTTGTCTGGATGGGAGCATGCATCAAGATTGTCAACCTTAAATTCGTAGTGTCGTTGTGTTGTTTTTGGAGTGTCAAATGTCTTGTATATAATTCTTGCACATAGTCCGTCATACGTAGCCAATAAAATTGTCAAACACAGCTAGTTATGCATTTGTGTGAGAATTATAGACAAGACATATTTCAAGGCTCCAAAAATAGCACAACAATACTGCACGTTTAAGGTTAACCAGCCAACAATAATTAAAATATCGTATTTCACAAATAAATTAAAATGTGTTATTTAAATGTTTATGATAAGTTAAAACTTATCATTTTCAACATATTTTTGCAATATGAATATATAATTCGTCGATCTTACAAAAGTTAACCTCCAGTCCTACCTGGCAACAGATTAGCCAGGCCAGGGACGAAGCCAGGATTGTTCAGCCGGGTAGGCCAAAACAAAAAACTTGAAAAAAGATACCGACAAAACAAAAATAATATAAATTTAAAGAGTCGTACAATAAGAGTTTTTCATTTAAAAAGCGCACGACGCTTTTTAACATCATTAAAGTCATCTAGAACACTATCTAAACTAAAGGTATGGAACAATTGACTAAAGTTTCTAATGTATTTAACTATTATTTGACATTTTGACTGGACTTTGTATCTTTTATTGGGTGGGCCTTTTAAAGATTTTGATACAAATTGCACTATAATATATTCATACTACTACTACTAATTAAAAGTTTGGGGTTGGCCTTGGCCCATCCTAGTGACAATGTACCTCCGTCCCTGAGCCAGGCACGTACGTGACATCGTCTGCTATACGGTCGCAAACTTCTGTCTATATTTTGCTACACAAAAGATGCCTCATTTCCATTTTTTACGTAACCAAACTCTTGTCTTTTCTACATTTTTGAAACACAATGTCTCGTTACTGCACTTCCGGTGATCACAACCCAAGACCACTGCTCACCGCCACCGAACAACCATCGGATACTTTATACGACTCCCAATGCTTCGAACAACATCATAAGTTTGCTAAACCGCAACCCATAGTTAATCAGGTATGCATGTATTCCATTTTTTTTAGGTTTCTACATGTTGAGTAAATTCCTTCTTATTGATAATCATCAAGGGTGACTGGCTCAAACATCCAGAGCCCAAGGACAATATAGCTCGACCAGCTTCCCGCTCAGAAGAGTGTTCGTCCACTTTGAGAAATATGACAATAGTGTCTTATATAGTTTTTTTAGTGCGTGGAGTTGAAACTTATTACATGGCATCCGAGCATAGAGCATTTAAGATCTAGTGTCTCGACTCACCAGAGCATAGAGCATCTAGTTTCTTATATGTTTGTTAATGCTGTTGTGCAGTCGGTTCGTGGTGGTTCAAAGTCTGTTTCTAGTCCACGACAACTTCTTCAAGGTGTCGACAACGAGGTTTTTCAACTTGCATCTTCTTCTGCATGTCCATTTCCGCATACCGAGAGCGTTAAAAAAACCAGCTGGTGATCCTGAACAGAAGACCGCAGTTACAACAGGTGGGACTGGTGTGTTTCTACCAGCGTATTGTACAAGGATTAGTCATGCTCTTGGCAATGATGTTAAAAGCAACGAAGGTCAGTTTGTAATTTTAAGTATCAGCAAGCGATAATTTGTTTTTGCTATACGCTACTAGCTAGTCTACTACTACAAAATTACATTTTGTTGTTTGAGCAACAAACATCTATTTCAACCTGAATACCGTTACGTCAAAAAAATGTTTTAAGTGCCAAATAAATTAATTTTAAGGTCTTGCTTTTTAATGATCTTACAACCAGTTACGGGGTCATGATTTCGTAAGGGTTCCGAATTTTTTTTCCCCTAAACTAATAAAGTCATATAACTTTTTTTTTGGATAACCATAGTTTCCAAACTTTTAGCCGACTAATCTATAGTTCTCTCTATTTTCTTGAAGTGGACGTGGCCTATTCAGGGTTGCTTACACCTAGTAGGAATTGAACTTGACAAAGTGATATAACTTAAATATTAAATGACATGTTCAAGTGATCGATCATATACGCCAACAAATCCAGATTACAAACTTAAACTTTTGATAAGAAAAACATATTAACTTACCGATGGTTAAATGGCTGTTTAGGCACCATGATTTTGTCAAAAGATGTCGTAGGTTCAAACCAAAGTACCAAACTAAGGATTTTATAATGGTCATGGAAAGAGTCAGAAATGATCACACGATACTCTGATCACGTCCCGTACATCAAATAAAAAACTCAACTTTTCAAATAACTTAAATAGAAAAAATAGGTATATTTATGCTCTTATAACGGTGTTAAATTAAAAGATGTTACATTTTGGCGGTCAAAGTCATCCTTTTATGGCCACAGTTGAGCACAGTTGTGAATCACCATTGAAAGGACTTTTTATTCTCTTTATTAGAGTTCACGAAAGATTTAGGGTTTGTTTGGTTTGCATATGGATTTAGGATTAGGATTTAGATTTTGCTTTGATGTGTAAAAGAGAAAATATATTAACTTAAAAAAAAAAGAAAAAAAAGATTAATCTTATTTGGATTTTGATTTATTTTTAAATGAATAAAATAAATCTTATTATATCAAAACAAAAAATAATAATATATAAGTGATGGAGATTAGTGATGGGGCCACTTAAAAATATAGCATTTATAAAAGAGGTAAGTCACTTAGGATTTGCACACAGAAGATTTTTGGTAGTCACTCCAAATCTTGAGACCCACATTTTCAAACCAAACAACTAAAATTTGGCATCATCCCAAATCCAACACTCACATGTATCAAACAACGGGCCCTTAAATTCTTTTCATCAAAGGTAAATAATTATGAATTTCTCCCAGAATTGTTCATCATTTCCATCATTATCTACACTACTTTATACTAATGTATTTGGAATAAAGGCTTAAAAATTTTAACCAACACATTTTTTTTCTATAGAAAATGAAGTTACATTTAAAAAATTTAATGTCTTAAATTTGAAAAAATATAACAGCCTTCAATAAATACTTAAAAAATGTTATTTTTAAAATACTCCTAAAATGACAAATACATGTTATTATACATATTATAGAAACTAATAATACATAAAAAGCTTCGTACAATTTATATGAAAACAAATTGATGGTACACAAGGTTTTAAAAACCGGATCGGACCAACGGGTTCAACTAGGAATCGGAGTCACCACCGGTTTGGTAGCTATTAAAATTCGTTCGAAAATGAACCTTAGAGGACCGTTGGAACCGGTAAAAACGGATTAATCGGTCCGGACTAGAAACATTTTGGGTTAAATTCATAAATGTTTAACCTACTTACAATCTTAACTCATTCTACATAATGCACTTTTTTTATTGTCAAAATGCTTAATTAAGTTTGTATTAGTTGTCATAATGCTTAACAAATGGTTCTTTATTATGCAAAATGACTTAAATACCCTTTGATCATCATCACCACAAAAAATCTACATTTTTAAAAATGCTCCTTTCGAGTCACAGCTGCAACTCGAGACCAAACCACAACAACCATAATCAAACCCAAACCAAAACTAAATCCAATTCTAACTCTCGACTTGATCACTGGAATAAGTAATCTCAAACTGTCCCAAACACCCAGTGATCAATTTGCACTTGTATTCTTCCACATATAAATCAATAAAGAAACAAGAGATATTGACTTCTGAACTAATTTCCACCATTGACTTCAGTTAAATTTACTCTTAATTTCACACGTTTTTTTCTAATTGCCACCATCATCTTAGGTTTCTTCTTTTAAACAGATCACACTATATTGTAACTCTAAGGAACTATATTGTAGGTTTAATACCACAGCACAACACTAAGGATGGAGTCAAATTCCCTGTGGTTCTCACACCAAACCTTAAACTTACGAAAACTGTTGAACTAACAGATGCAATCAAAGCTAACAGATCATGGCTAGATAGTTTGCTTCATCAGTCTGGTGCTATTTTGTTCAGCGACAGTCTTGTCATGGATGATGGTGGGTATTACCTTCTTTGACACGGGAATTAATAGATCAACAAAGATGGATGATGGTGGTGGTGATATACGCGGCGGTGGTGATGTATTCGTGGTGCTAGAGGGAGTTACAAGGCGCGTGTGTTATGTAGAAATGACGGGGAGGTTGAGAGGAGTAAGGTGGTGGTAGCGGTGAGTGGTGGTGGTCGACGGTGTAAGCTATGGTGGCCGGAAAGTGGCTGGAAATTATTGGGGGGCGGGGGGCGGTAGCTGCTTTGGAGAAGAGAGGGTAACCAAACCCTAGTGTTATTATTAAGGGGATGAAGACATAAGAAATGACGAAAGTACCCTTAACAAATCTTATTAGTTATGCGTAATGAAAAAAAAACACAAACTTAATTACGCATTTTGACAATAAAATAAGTACATTATGTAGAATGAGTCAAAATTGTAAGTAGGTTAAACATTTATGAATTTATCCCAAACATTTTCTTCTCGTTTCTCTCAGGTTAATAAGCTTGTCATTATTATTTTGTTGATACCCTGCTAGCATACTTAAAACATACGACTTGTTGGTGTTGGACTTTGAACTATCATTGTATTTAGGGTGCGTTTAGTTTGTAAAGGGTTTTAGATTTGGAATTTGATTTGTATTTGAGAAAGGTTTGAAAGAAGAGAAGGAAAATAAAAATATGGATTATTTAAAATAAAATTATATCCTATAAGTTGATTTGAAATATATGTATTATTTTTTAATAAAAAATGGAGGAAAATACAAGTACTAAATCAAAACGTATGTCTTACAATTGTTAATGAGTTTTTAATGTCAGAAAACCAACCAAGTTAGTGGGTGATGGGGTTTTTATTTTTTTATACTAATTGAACTTAAAATAATCATAACAAACAAACATCTTTTAATATCATATCATTCCTACATAACAAAACCCACATAACAAACATGCCCTTAATCTACAAACTCATTATTGAAATGTAATATTTTGTCTCAATCCCTAAAAACAAAAAAATGTTTGAAATAAATTTGTTTCTCTTTGTAATTTTGATAGTTTTGTCGAAGAAATGTTTCATGTTTGTCAGTCACATGTGTATCATTAAAGTTATAGTTACCAAACTCATTGATTTATATATGTTTTTTTTTTTTACAAGCCTTGATGAATAAACCTTAAACAATATTGTAGCGTTAAGGAATAGAGATATGATTAACTATTTATTTCAGCTAAGATGCATACAAACGAGAAGTAAACGAGACAAGATCGCAACAAATTTGTGTGGCTCGGACCGCTCGGTATTTACAACCTACGTCCACTGGTTCAAAACTCTTCTAATATTTTTACTGAGTATGATAAACTCTTCTGATTTTTTTACTGGGTATGATAATAGAGACCAAACGCACTATAACTATATCTATTTGATAACTATATCTATTAGAACATGCATAAAAAGACAGACAATAACCACAATGAATCAAGAAGAAGTTACTGGGTTGGATTAGCCGTATTATTAATCAATGATTTAAATAAATACACAAATGTTTGTGATTGTTTTGAGTAACAGTCATACAAAGAAACAATAATCAATCGATTAATACAAGAATTATACTATAACAGAATATGTTTTGGATTTTGGAAGGAAGGAGACAATTGTGCGAGGAATTCTTTATTTGTGTTTCTTAACCCTAAATAGGAGAGGGTAATATATAAGCCCAAAGGAAATAACTAACCCTCCCGGTTTTCTTCATCACACTTTAGCCAAAAACTTCTATATTCTAGCAAGTCTTCAAGAATGCCAAATTTCCAAAGAAGCCCATGAGATAACTAATTAATCACATAGGAAGCACAATAACAAGAAGAAATAATCACATTAAAAACCTTATTTTAACATCCCCTTAATCTGATTATTGAATAAGTCAAGCAAGTTTTATAGAATGAGATTTAAAGATAAGAGCCAGAAAATGTATGGTAAGAATGTCTAAAATTTGATCAATGAGCCAATATTTTGATTTTTTTATGATCTCAATTGCAATTTTTTCTCTAATGAAATGAACATTTATTTCAAAGTGTTTGGGTCTCTCATTGAAAACTGAGTTATTAGCTAGTTGAATTGCAGAGTTGTTGTCACAATAAAGATAAATAAGAAGACAAATATTAATTTTGAGATCTTTTTCAATATATTGAATCCAGATTGTTTTACAAAAAGCAGAGGCCATAAACCTGTATTCAACCTCAGTTGAGGATTTTAAAAGAGTGGAGTTTCTTGCTTTTCCATGAGATAAGGCAGCCATTAAGAAAAACACAATAATAAGAGATAGTTTTTTTTTTTCTTTTTCTTAGGGGGGGGGGGGGGGGGGGGGGCATTTAGCCTCGTTAGAGACAGCATACGTAACCATTTTCTTAGTAGAATAATTAGGAGAGTGAGTACACTTGAGGCCCTTACCTGGGGTGCCTTTTAAATATCTCAGAACATTAAGTGCAACTTGCATATGAGATTTAAGAAGAGCATGCATATGTTGAAATGAACAGTGGAAAAATTAGGCTATATCAGGCCTACTGTGAGTTAAGTAAATAAGTTCTCCACCCAGTTTTTGATAGCGTGTGATGTTGTCAAGAATGAGATCATCATTACTTACTTTAAAGTTGAGAACAGTGTTGGGTTCCATGGGAACAGATGTGGGTTTGCAGCCAAGCATCCCAAACTCATACAATAATTCAATGCAATGTTTTCTTTGGCTAGACAAATATCATTACCATATTCATGAACTTCATGCCTAAGAAGAATTTAAGTTCTCCTAGATCCTTGATTTGATATTTAGAGGTTAGAAAACTTTTAAACGTGTTAATTTTATTGAAGTCATTTATAAAGATGATGATATCATCAACATAAACCAAAAGAGCAATAAATGTTTTGTTGGAAGAATTAACAAATAGTGAGTGATCATTTAAACTCTCAGTGAATTCACACTCAAATAGCACACCAACTAGTTTCTCATTCCATTTTTAGAAGCCTGTTTTTTAAGTGACATAGTTTTTTTTTTTTTTTTTTTTTTTTTTAAACTTAGAGACTTTGTTTCCATTAGACTTAGAGGCATAGCCTTTAGGCATTTTCATATACACATCTTCTTCCAACACACCAGAAGGCATTGTTGACATCTAATTGGAAAAGAGAACACTTATTTTTAACAATAACAACAATAAACACCTAACATCAAACATTCCCAAGGCTGATTTATATTAAGGGCCTCCATTTCTTTGTTCGTAACTTCAACCCATTTATTGCCATTAATATCTTCTTTAAACTACAAGGTTCAAAGCTTTTGTTGACAGTGGTAGTAAAGCATAAATTTTCACCACACTAGGCATTCAGACCCGTGCGATGCACACGGGCTTGATCTAAATGTTCATAGCGTATTTTTCAGCACTAATTTTCGTCATTATGATCATGGATGGATTTTGTTGGTCAATAAGTTTCTAAGTTGTGTTTGTTAGCATGACATGAAAAATGTTGATGCCGTTATTTCGTTACTTTTAATTGAGGTCGATTCAAACACTCAAAATACAATATATAACTCGGGTTGTCTCATGACCCGTGTGATGCACACAGCTATTTTATTTGTTATTATAATTTATAAATGATTGCGAGCCAAAATTATGTAATTTTTTCATTCTATTCATTATTCAAGGTGATATTTTTAATATGTCGTATTTTGTTATTTTAGCAAACTCTGAAAGCCCGTGCGATGCACATGGGCTGTATAGAAGTTTTCAAAGTTTAATATCCATCTTTTATTTTTGTCATTTTATATTCGATACGTATTTTTGTCATTATATATATAAAAGTTGTCATGGTAGCATACATTTTGTAAGCATGATACGTATTAAAAATAGTTTATTGACATGCAATTTTTTAAGTTGTATTTTTTACGTAATATTTTTTGTCTATTTATTTTGGTATTGACTTTATCGTTTTTATTGGAACAAACTAATATTAATACATCCGGCTAAGTTATAACTATTTCTTATGATAGTCAACAATGCCCGTGCGATGCACATGGGCTGTATAGAAGTATTCATAGATTTATAATACGTGCGATGCACATTGGCTGTATAGAAGTTTTCATAGCGTAATATTCGGCATTTATTTTCGTCATTTTCTATTTAAGTTGTCATGGTGTCACACATTTGCTAAGCTTTATACGTATTTAAAATACTTTATTGAGTTGCACATGGGCTGTATATAAGTTTTTATAGCGTGATCTTCGGCACTTATTTTAAAATAGTTTATTGACATTAAAAGAGTATATGTGAGAGATTTTTTTCAAAATGTTACATTGAAAAGAGTCTCTTCACATGTAATATTTTAATATGTATAAGTTACATAAATTATTTTAAATATGAAGTGATGACATTAATTTTGGAGACCTTTTATATTCATCCCCATGCGATGCACACTGGTTTAGACTGCCTCAGGACCCATGCAATGCACATAGGTTGGATCTAATTGTGTTTTTCGTAATGTCAGGGACCAATTTTTTGTTCATGTTTGAAACTCTCATTTTTTATGAAATACGGACTTTGTTGTTCAAATAAATTACATTATTAAAAGCAAACTATAAAACAAATTTCCTTTTTAACAAAACTATAAAAACATAAAATATTAAAGTAATTAGTATATTCAAGAGAATAAATTATAATTCGTATAATAAATTATAATTCGTATAGTAAATATTGCATGTTTAATTTGTACGTACTATGAATATGAATGCTAAGTATTCATCTATATTGACACCGGTGGCCATGGCAATTTTTCTTGTTGTTGTTCTTCTTTTTGTTGTTCATTGGCATTTTGCATGTTTTGTTCTTAATACAATTTTCGTGACTTCTCGATCTCTTTCTTTAATGTGAAGAGGTTTTTTGTAAAATATTATATTTAAATGAGGCTTTTCATATATAATCTTTTAATATGAGTAAGTTACATAAATTATTTTTAATTAATGCATTATTACAACATTTTTCTATAAACTATAACTAGACGAGTACCCGTGCATAGCAACGGTATTTTATAGCAACAGATAATTTATTGATAAAAAAAAGTTTATAGGTTATAAACAAAAAATAATAAAAATTTGAAGATTTGGTGATTAAACATAATGATTTTAAACCCGGTTCGACCCGGGTGGTTCAATCGGTTGAACCTTTCCGGTCAAAAAAATGGTTCAATTTAAACCGGTTCAACATGCTAGGTTGGTCGAAAACGGGTCAAATTAAACCGGGTCAACCCGCCGGATTTGAAGCGTCCTAGGTCAACCCGGTTTGTGATTTGTATTAATAATTTCCTTTTGAAATTTATGTTTTCAACATTTCATTTTTTAGTTTCAACTTTTCACTTTTCAGTAACGGGGTATTTTAATAAAAAATATTAATTACAGTATAATTTAGTTTTAGAAAATCGTTATAATTAGTAAATTTCTCTCCAATTTGATCAAGTGTTGAAAACTCAACATTTCACTTGACCATTTCTCCATTATAAGTAGTTAAGATATCGAATTTGGAGCATTCGTAACTCACTCTAAGTATTTACAGTATGAAGACATGAATCCCATGATCTCAAACTCAAATGAATAATGCTTACCTCGTGATAGGTGTAGAATAACATTTGAAATACAATTTTCTTCTCCTTTATATACTTCTTCGATTTAGAAGATTCTTATTGTTAAGATGATAGTGTGAAGATATTTTTATTATATACTACCATTTTCAATATGTAACATCGAAATAATTTATATAGTCATATCAAATATCAAAGTCATGCAATATTCCAAGACGTTTAATTAAGAAAGTGACATTAACACACCGCAAGATAAAAAACTACATTAAGAGCAAAAATATTAAAATACACCAACAAAGTGTAGTAATAATTATTGACTAAAAATTGAATGCCCGTCACATTATTTTCAATAAACTTACTTGCTAACGAATAAATAGTATTAGCCCATTTAGCGGTATTACATGAAGTAAAATATTGCATGTTTAGTTTGTAACGTACTATTAATATGAATGCTAAGTATTCATCCCACCGGTGGCCGTGGCGTTGTTCTTGTTGTTGTTGTTGTTGTTGTTGTTGTCTTTGTCATTGTTTTTTATTGGCCTTTTGCATGTTTTGTTCTTGATACAATTTTTGTGACTTCTCGATCTATTTCTTTAATGCTTCTTGACGCTCTACAAAAAACAATCAGATATAGTTGATCATTAGTAACTTAAATACAGTTAATCAATATATTGCATTTTCGATCAAAGTAAAAATGTTCGTGCATGTTCCACTTAATTGATAAGACAACGATGTGTAGGATCTCTTAAACCATTAGACAAGATAATGTTACTACCAAAAAACTCTCCTAAACTCTCTCTAGCGACTACGACTTCCAATTAAACCCTAACTCCTTTTTTCATATTTTCGATCCTCATTAACAGTCTTCTAACATCCCTGCTACTGAACTTAATTATTCTCTTGTGTTTAATCTTGATTAGTACGTTTTGATTGTTATCTAATTGTTTCTGTGTCGGATTGTTGGAATTTTTGTTAGGGTTTTAATTTTGCATTCGCTAAGTTAGGGTTCCATCTTAGTCGGTTTGCTTTACTTTAACTCCTATCATTATTGCAATCCTTAACTGATATGGTACATCACTATTAATTCATGAGTTGATTGTCGAGCTGTTCTGGTTTAAAAACCCTAGTTGTAAACTAGGGTTTGAATTGTTTTATTGTTGATTTGCTGTTTATTGCACGAGTTACTTATTTAGGGGTTTGGATTGTTGTGATGTCGAATTTAGGAGAGGTGAATAACAACGTTCCATGTTCTGTGGTTATGGAAAACGTGGGTAACATTGATTTAAGTGAAATTCAGTCTACTACTAATGGTTTGGTTGCTTCCCAAGGTGATGCCGTGACGCGTTCTTTGGATGAAAAGATCCGTGATATGGAACGGAAAATTGTCGAATGTAAGCTTGTGTTTGTGGATGATGATGGGGTTCCATTACCTCTGAATGATGGGACTCCTGTCATTAGTACTGTTAATGATACGGTGAATGAACCTCAAGTGGCGAAGGAGTCTAATAATGAATCTGTGGTTGCTCCTAATGTTGAACAGTTATTGTTAAGTGCGCGAAAGAATTTTGATGCTACTATAAATCAAGTTCAACGTCAGATTGATGCTAATAAGGGTACTAATACGGTTTCTAACACTAGTGACGGTTTGGATCAGCCTTCTAATACGCGTGGTACGGGAGTGAAGTCGGTCTCTTATGCGGGTGCTACTTCTACCGATCCTAAGAAATATGTGTCTAATTTTCGTAGGTTAGAATGTAGCAACAAGAAGAATGATGTTGATCTTTGTGTCCCGATGAAAGTAGTGGAAGAGGTGAATCTTAGATTTGAGAATACTCTTTATGGGTATTTCCTTGGTCAACGCCTTGCTTTTCCTGTTGTCGATTACTATGTACGCAATGCGTGGGCTAAGTATGGTATACAAAAGGTGATGATGAATGCAAAGGGGTTCTTTTTCTTTAAATTCAATTCGATTAAAGGTGTTGATGATGTTCTTGAAAATGGTCCTTGGTTGATTAGAAATGTTCCTATTATTCTTAAACCATGGACTTCGAACACTAACCTACTTAAAGAGGATTTGACTAACATTCCGGTGTGGGTTAAATTCTATGATGTGCCTCTTGCTATGTTTTCTAATGATGGTCTTAGTCATCTTGCCACATTGATTGGTACGCCTAAAAAGTTAGACGCTTATACTAGCCAAATGTGCAAGGAATCATGGGGCCGTAGTTGTTTTGCTAGATGCATGATCGAAGTGAAGTCGGATGAGGTGCTTAGGGATAGCCTCACTGTTGAGATTCCTTTACTTGATGGTTCAGGGTCTACTATTGAGAAGATTCGGGTTGAATACGAGTGGAAACCACCGCGTTGTGATAAGTGCAAGATTTTTGGTCATACTCTTATTGATTGTCCTAAAGTTGTGTTACCTCCTATCCAGCCTACTACGAATGTTAATGATGGTTTCAAGACTGTCAATAATAAGAAGAAAAAGAAACAAGGTGGTTCTACTATTCTGGGTCAAGGAGGGGGTCCTAAACCTGTTGTGGGTAAGCAGTTTCAGTATCGACCCAAGAAGACTCCTCCTGAACCTAAGAAAGTGAATGGCAATAAGATGAATGCTTCTGATGTGGCTAGCTCGAGTGGAACGAAGATCTCTACATCTAATCAGTTTGCTACTCTTAATATGGAAGATACGGATGCTTTCAGTATTCCCACTACTGACACCAACATGGATGGGGATTCTGGTCGTAAAATGGAAGTTAATGAAGATGAGTCTACTAAGACAGGTAATGCATCCCAAGAACCCCTTGTGAGCGATTTGAAAGAGAAGGAGTCGGTTATGGCTCCTAAAACTATTGATTCTTGTAATCCGCCCGCCTCTTCTACTAAGAGAGTTAACCCTTTCACTAAGTTGGGAGAGATTGAGGTTTCTGATTTTGATGATGAGTTGGTTTCTAACCCATTTGATGAGTCTGCTAATCTATTCGGTGGTGGCCAAGAGTTTGAAGATGATTATGATGACTATAACTACGATGACTATGCAAAACAGGTTTATGATCTCCCAGGAAATTTGGATGCTTTTAATGCCATGTATGGCACCAAGCTTCAAGGTCTTAGAAAGTAATTTTATTTCGTTTGTCTTATGTTATCATTTGAGTAATGGTTTGTTTTCTTGTTTAGAAAATAGGAACTATCTTGCTATGTAAGCTGTTTGCCTATGTAACGGGCTAAGATATGGGATTCCACCCATATCCTTTGTACTTAAACGTTTTGGTTTATATATTTACCAGGGTGCAGGATTACTCCCCTTTACCTAAAAAAGATGATGTTATTACCAAACCTCATAAGCACCATCTTTATGTCCTACATTTTTACACACATGAAATTTACATAAAATATATAAATCAATCTGGTAAATAAGTAAGATGATATGATTCTTAGTTTACCACCATAATAAGTTGTAGCCCAATGTGCATGTGGTGTGGAGGAAGTTGTGGTTTGTTGTGTGTGAGTTTTGGCACATTATATAGTTGATAAAATACTTGTAACTCATGGACAGGAAGGTAAAAAGACGAACCACTAATTGGTCTGTTTAATTTATGCATTCATGTCATTTTTGGTTTGTATTCTTTGAGGTTAGAGATGGCTTGAAACATGTTGTACCGTAAAAAGTTTTGTGCACGATTCCTCATGCAAAACATATTGTACCGTACAAACTTTTGTGCACAATGCTTCTTGCGCATTAAATTAAGCACTCAAATCTTTAGATAGTATAGAAGATATACTTTGCATGTTTCTTAAACTACCTTGTACCGTACTACAATTTGTTCATGATGCGTGGGAATTGCACCAGGCTTTACCTCTCGAGAAGCTTACAACCCCCACCAGGCAGTGTACCTGATAGTTGTAGTATAGTATAGTGACAAGTACCGGGGGATTGATCGTTCAACTCAGGAATAGTGTCGCTAGGATTAGAAAGCCTAAAAATTAAGTCTAGAGGTGAGGGATGATCCTTTTTGTATTTTTATATTTTTATGAAAGCAATTAAAATCTCGGGTTTTGAAAGAGTGGGCGGAATTAGTTGCTAGTCAACTAACCCAATAACTAAGATGCAATCAAAATAAAATAACAAAAATGTAAACAAAACTAATTACTAATGTAGTGTGAACAATAAATGGGAAAATTGTGTTTACTTAGATTTTATTACTCCCTAGATATCTTTTACAGGTTGATAGTTTGTTACAATTGTGTGGATGACGGGTTATATTCCTTAATACCATTCGTGGGGTGGCGTACGTACTTCCCCAACTCTATAAGCTCCTACTTCACTCCTATGTCGAGCTTGCAAGAAGCTCCTAACATGGGATCATTAGAATTCGCTCATGCATTAAATACAACCATAAAAACCTAGTACGCATTGGTTCATGTTTCTTAAGACGTTCAAGCATGTTACCCTATGGAAGTCTGCCAGTTTTTTTAATCCTAACATCGAAATCATTCATCCGTAACAATTATAAACAAGCAATCAACCCATAATCAACATCTAGGTTTCACTACATCTAAGCAAACACACAAGAGATCTAGCCTAGCATGTTAAAATCAAGACAAGTGTAAGATATATTCAAACAACACATAGACATATTGAGTGAATTGAAAGGATACTTATCTTAATTGAACATGAAAGGTTTCAAAGGGTAAAACCCTTGAAAGAACTGTAAAAATCGTGCTAGGGTTTCTCCAAGTTATCCCTCTAATTGTCCTCTCTTCATGAATGAAAATTACAAAACTATATATAGATTTTCCAACGTGACGGCGTCAAGAAGAAAAATCTGACGCCGTCAACTCGCCGCCCATAGTAATATCGGATTGCCTAGATCCAGATCTGACGCCGTCATGTGCAAATTTCCTCTGGGTCGTCACGTTTAATGGGACCATGACGGCCTATGGTGACGTCGTCATGCCCCTAGTGTAAAAACTCTCTTGATCGTCACGGACTCTATCCACTTTACCTCTTGTTTTACTCTTGACACCGTCATGTAGAATTTTGTGATGCCGTCAGGTACTGTTCTCAGCAAGAAAAATTAAGAATTTGCCGTTTTCTTCACTTTTATGCTCCAAAAACATCCAAAATGCTTCCTTTTCCAGAATTCACTCCAAAAGTACCTAAAATCACAAAAGGAACGATTTAGGGCAATATTTGATCAAATAAATTCAATTCCGGGCTTAAATGACCCCCTAAAAACGGATCATTTTTCGCCTCATCATATACCCTTACACTTGAGATTTGCTTGTCCTCAAGTAAATGCGCTTTTATTCTAGTCAAAATACAAGTTAGGGGTCATTTAACACTAATATAAAAGTAATTACAACAAATAATCGTTCCACTAAAGACCAAAGACAAGCACGGAGGTCATACACTAGCACCTCACAAATAGTGTCTAGATACTCACATCTCTCGGGTGTAATAAAGTATATATCACAATATAGAAATGGAAAACATCTATCACTACCTGTCATAGCAAAATAGATTACCATAGGCTTTGGAAAGGATCAAACCTCCACCACATGGCGTAAGCACCTAAGATAAACTATCAAAGAGGTCTTTCAAAGGGTTATAACGTTAGGTGTAGGGATATAGAATACACGGTTTTGTTGGATAAAGGAAATCTTTACTGGTGGCGAGTTAATAATCTTGGTTAATTACATGTACAATATGGCGTTGCTAAGCCAAGACTAGACTCGACTTAGGCTAATAAATCAAAAATAACAAAAACATAAAACAAACATAGAATGAAACGGGATGGTAGTCCGTATGTTTTTCTCTTTTTTTTTTTTTTTTTTTTTTTTTTTTTTTTTTTTTTTTTTTGCATACACTCTTACCCTACCATCCAAAATAATACATCATAGGGAATGAACATTCCCCTTACACTTGAATTTTTACATACTTTACAATAAACTAATCTAATGACTCGAATTAAGATAATCAAAACACTTGGAGTACTTTTAAGATTAATGCACCTATAGGGGTAATAATATGATGTTCTTCCCCATTACTCCCTAACATTAGTACTTTACCCATGAGTCCCAATCGTCCCAAAACAATATGTACAAGATATGACTCGACTTAGCAACCATGTAAACAATTAGATAATTAACTAAGGATTTAAACATGTAACAATAATGCACTAACGATGAGTGCATACACGGAAGGCTAAGGTGATTTGGGTGTACATTTAAGTGGGGTGTAACAAATTCTTCCTTTAAGTAAGATGCTTAAAGTTAGAAACGAAAAGATAGGCTCGGAGGGGTGTACTAGGGGTTTCGTGTACTAAAAATGAGTACAACGCTAAGGTGTGGGAAAAATTAGTTGACTTTACTAGCCAAGTAATATGACTTAAATGGTCAAGTAATTATGATACGGGTTTAACACAAGGGTGATCCTAATGCCTCTTATCATGTAGTAAATCCTACTACACGATTGTAGTCTCACTAGCGGTCTCGGGATGCATCACTAACACAAGTTCTAGAATCTAAATGCTACCGGTACACTCATAAGCACTAATAATAAATGTTTTTCCTATCAAATCTAAAGGCGAACCTCACATATTTGGGTGGAAAATTTTTCTGAATGGTACGGTTTTGTGCTAGTCATACAACTTCTATCCATGAGACGCTTGCTATGGCTAAAGTTTCACTCCTAAATGTTGTAAACAATTTTTAATTTGGCGCTAAAATTACACTAACAAGTATTTCTCTTAGTTTTATTACACACCTACCATGGAACAAACAAACTCAAGTGCAAGTTTATCCTATAAGGTATCATCATTTACCCTCCCCTTACACTTAGGATGAACATTGTCCCCAATGTTCAATTAAAGAAAGTAAAAGTAAAACAGGTAAAAGAATGAAATCAAATACTCCCCTGATTCGTTCGGTGTGGATAGTGTGGTAACAAGGTTAGATCTTCCTCCAAGAAAATGAACAATCAAAGCTTCCCTTCCAGAATATAAATCATCTTCTTGTCATACATAACCTGTTAAACCTGAGAAAACAAACAAGGCAACCTCGCATAAAATCGGCGGCAATCTATATATACTAACAAATCCTAGAAAACAATGTAAGATATAATGCTTGTGGAATGAATGTTTGCAGATTTCCTGGAGTTTATAAAACTAAAGATTTAACAAAAACTTTAAGACTCCGTTAGAAAAACAAAACTAGCAAAATTTCCAGAATTTTACACATGACGCCGTCAGGAATTAATTCCTGACGCCGTCAGAAGTGACCTGCAGAAATCTTTACGTTAAGTTTCCGGAAAATTTCTGGAAAAACCTATGTCCTGCTTCCTAGAAAATCCTGCAAAACATCATTATGACTCGATACAAGCATTTGACTCAAACAAATACGAATATACATGTCCATTTAATATTGTGGGAAATCATGATCGATTTTGTTTCTTAAAAACATATTTGGGGTTTCCCCTTACACTTATCTTTTGCGAAATACCTTTGGATGAAGTTAAGACTAAGTCAAACGACAAAATAAAGTATTTTCACCATTTTATTTTTGAAACATGATCTACCAACAATAAAAATAAAGCATGCATACGGAAACAAATAACAATCAAACAAATAAAAATCACACAAAACATGGGTTGCCTCCCAAGAAGCGCTTTTCTTTATTTACGAGTCTTGTAGCTAGACTCAAGGTCATGGGCAATTACGTGACCTCATCGTTGGTCTCATTTTCTAGGTCATCTCCTATATTAGTTTTGTATTCCGGACCTAGTTGCAAGCATTCTTTGTAGAAGCCAAGCATTCTATTCATAACATATTCTACTCCTCTACGTTTATCCTCATCATTCCTATAGTAAACCGCTTGTTTGTGTTCCTTCTCTATGTTTGATAAGAGGCGGTATTGTTCAATATTATGGGGCATTTGGTAAGCAATCTCATCATTCTCTTCCATGAATCTAACTATCCCTAGAGTCAGATCATAACTCATCTTAGAGGCCTCAACGAACGGTTTTCCGAACACTAATTGACTTAGGCAATCATCTATCACCGGACGAGTATCCTCCACTATCACAAAGTCGATCTTATAAGTGAAGTTTCCAACAATCATATGCAATCCTTTCACTCTTCCTACAAAATTACTTATCAAATTCTTATTGGGCATCATCCTATAACCAAGTTGCTTCTTCATTACCCAATTATAATAAGTCCTAGTCATGATGTTTATAGGAGATCTAGGATCGATATAAGCTTTCCATACATGCATATGCCCAATGTTGCATGGTATGTTGATGTTAGAGGGATCACCTACTTTAATAAGGGTTGAACCAAGGATATATGGTGTCTCGGGATCATCAAATAAATCCTTGTGATATTCCCGTTCTTCCTTGGTGGGCAACTTATCAAAGTACTCTTCTACGTTTTCTACTTCCTCTAACTTTTCTCCCTTATTAACCTCAACTTCCTTAATTTCATCCCTTGTCTCGGTTTCTATTCCAACTTCATCCTTGTCACCTTCTTCTATTTCCTTATCTTTTGGCTTAATGGTGATGACATTCACAAAGTGGACGTGTTTGGATGATGAGGGGTCCTTAATTTGGATTCCGCTATTGGTGTCCCTAGTGTCCTTCCTAGGTGTAGTTAGTGCTTGGTTGTTGAGGGCTTTCAACAAGTTGTCAATCTTATTGGTCATCTCCGTTTGTTATTGATTGAATTCGGTTTCAAACTTAGCTATTCGAGCTTCTTGAGATGCCATAAATTTGGACGTCAATCCTTCAAGATTATTGGTACTACCATAGTTATTGGAAGGAATTTTGTTGAAAGTACGGTTGGTGGGTGGACCGTTTGGTTGGTAACGATTAGGCGGATTGGAAGAATTGTTTTGGTTTTGTTTCCACCTAAGGTTCGGGTGATTTTTCCAAGAAGGGTTGTAGGAATCACCGTAAGGGTTTGGCTCGGGTTTGAAAGTGTACCACTTATCTCCCGCTTCGTCGGTACGCGAGGATGCGTAGTCCGCAAAAGCTGTTTCGGGGAGTTCCACGCAATCACGAGTGTCATGGGGACCACTACATAATTTACATGAAGAAGTGATTTTGTTCACTTGGCTTGAAGGCTTAGGAGCTTCGTAAGATATTTCCTTGACCGTTTTGTTCAAATCACGGGGATCATTCCAACTTTCGTTGTCATAGAGAGCAAGATCTTCTATGAGTTCCCATGATTCTTCCGCACTTAGATCACGTAGCTTACCACCGGCCGATTGGTCAATGGTTCGCCTTGTAGAGAGATCGATATGGTCATAGAAGATTTGGACTTGGAGCCAAAGATCTATGCCATGATGAGGGACTTTTTGGAGTAAGTCCTTGAAACGAGTCCATGCTTCATATAGAGTTTCACCTTGACGTTGTTGGAACATCAAGATATCATTTCTAAGCTTGGTAGTTCTCCCCGGTGGGAAAAATTGAGCAAGGAAACGAGTGGTGAGATCATCCCATGAGGTGATGGATCCCGCGGGTAAACGTTCAAGCCATTGACTAGCTTGATCACGTAGAGAGAATTGGAATAGGCGTAATCGGGTCGACTCTCTAGTTGTAACATCAAGGTCTATAGAATCTACGATTTTAAGGAAATCCTTGAGATGTTGGTTAGGATCTTCGGAACGAAGTCCATGGAGTGCACATCCGCTTTGTACCAACCGGATGGTGTCGGATCGCAAGGGGGACACATTGGCTCCTTGGGTGAGCTCAATAGTGTTTCGATAGCCTTGGTGGCTAGGACGGGAATACTCTCCTAGGGTTCGGGGCCTAGGAGGTTGGTTTGCTAGTGGTGGATTTTGTGGGTGGTTTTGTTGTGGTGGGTTGATGGGTTCAAAGATGTTACCAACTTCCATGATGTCGGATGGTAAAGATTATGAACAAATAGATAGACTAAAGAGAACCAAAAAATAAAAATAAAACCTTACTAGAGAGGAATCTAGCAAGTAGACTTAATAAAAAGAAATCCTAACCTAGACAATAACTATTCCCCGGGCTGCGGCGCCAAAAACTTGATGCGTGTGAATTGCACCAGGCTTTACCTCTCGAGGGATCTCGAGAAGCTTACAACCCCCACCAGGCAGTGTACCTGATAGTTGTAGTATAGTATAGTGACAAGTACCGGGGGATTGATCGTTCAACTCAGGAATAGTGTCGCTAGGATTAGAAAGCCTAAAAATTAAGTCTAGAGGTGAGTGATGATCCTTTTTGTATTTTTATATTTTTATGAAAGCAATCAAAATCTCGGGTTTTGAAAGAGTGGGCGGAATTAGTTGCTAGTCAACTAACCCAATAACTAAGATGCAATCAAAATAAAATAACAAAAATGTAAATAAAACTAATTACTAATGTGGTGTGAACAATAAATGGGAAAATTGTGTTTACTTAGATTTCATTACTCCCTAGATATCTTTTACAGGTTGATAGTTTGTTACAATTGCGTGGATGACGGGTTATATTCCTTAATACCATTCGTGGGGTGGCGTACGTACTTCCCCAACTCTATAAGCTCCTACTTCACTCCTATATCGAGCCTGCAAGAAGCTCCTAACATGGGATCATTAGAATTCGCTCATGCATTAAATACAACCATAAAAACCTAGTACGCATTGGTTCATGTTTCTTAAGACGTTCAAGCATGTTACCCTATGGAAGGCTGCCAGTTTTCTTAATCCTAACATCGAAATCATTCATCCGTAACAATTATAAACAAGCAATCAACCCATAATCAACATCTAGGTTTCACTACATCTAAGCAAACACACAAGAGATCTAGCCTAGCATGTTAAAATCAAGACAAGTGTAAGATATATTCAAACAACACATAGACATATTGAATGAATTGAAAGGATACTTATCTTAATTGAACATGAAAGGTTTCAAAGGGTAAAAACCCTTGAAAGAACTGTAAAAATCGTGCTAGGGTTTCTCCAAGTTATCCCTCTAATTGTCCTCTCTTCATGAATGAAAATTACAAAACTATATATAGATTTTCCAACGTGACGGCGTCAAGAAGAAAAATCTGACCCCGTCAACTCGCCGCCCATAGTAATATCGGATTGCCTAGATCCAGATCTGATGCCGTCATGTGCAAATTTCCTTTGGGCCGTCATGTGTAATGGGACCATGACGGTCTATGGTGACGCCGTCATTCCCCTAGTGTAAAAGCTCTCTGGATCGTCACGGACTCTATCCACTTCACCTCTTGTTTTACTCTTGACGCCGTCATGTAGAATTTTGTGACGCCGTCAGGTACTGTTCTCAGCAAGGAAAATTAAGACTTTGCCGTTTTCTTCACTTTTATGCTCCAAAAACGTCTAAAATGTTTCTTTTTCCAGAATTCACTCCAAAAGTACCTAAAATCACAAAAGGAACGATTTAGGGCAATATTTGATCAAGTAAATTCAATTCCGGGCTTAAATGACCTCCTAAAAACGGATCATTTTTCGCCTCATCAGTGCACAAACCCTCTTGCACATTAATTTAAGTCACCAAATATTGTGTAATTGATATACTTTTGATGTTGCTTAAACTACCTTGTACCGTACAAATTTTTTCAATTACTCGAATCACTAATCTTATGTACTTACCCTTATGCATGACTATTAAATCAATGTAACACATGAAGTCTCTACATTTCACTTTTAATTCATGAAACATTTATTGTGAGCACTTTGCATTTATAAGACAACTTAAGTTTTTAGTATATAAGATAGTTTAGAGTAATTAACAACCCTATTTAAACCAAATTTAACTTTACTATCAACAACATAGTCATTAAGATTTAGGGGGAGTTTTGTCTATCGAGATAACCTACTAACAGGCTTAGCCACATCATCATAGTTAGTGTGGTCAGTTAAGTCAATCCCTTCCTCATTTTCAACAAGGTGGTTACTTTCATCCTCACTTTCAACAAACTGATTTATACTTTCAGTATTGCCCTTAGGGTGTGCATTATCCTCTATAAATGTTGCAGCAGAGTCATGATTACCCTCATTAATAGGATTAGACTGCCACCATTATTAGAATGCACTCTCCATTCATCATCAGGTCTTTTAGGGTTAGGCTACTCATCATACAATTGACCAGTGTTAAAGAAATTTGTATGGTTTATGTCTTTAGTCACACCAGTTTCAATTATAGTTTCTAGTTTGCTTTATTTTGAAGGGAAAAACAGTTTCATAAAATTTGACATCTCTTGAAAATAAGACGGATTTGGACTCAAGACTAAGCAATTTGTATCCTTTTTTGAAGTTTGAATAACTAATAAAAACATATTTTACCGACCTACTATTAAGTTTATCATGGTTATTTAAAGTAGTATCAAAACATAAGCCGGCTTAGACCCTAAGGTGAAAGAGTGTGGGATTTTTCCCATACACAAGAAAGTAAGGAGATTGTCCAACTAAGACAGATAAGAGCAACCTGTTAATCAGATACACATCAGTTAGAATGCAATCAGACCAAAGGTAAAGAGGTAGACCCCCTGAAACATAAGAGACTTATCCAAGTTAAGGAGGTGTCTGTGTTTTCTTTCTACATTCTCATTTTCTTGGGGGTGTCGGTTATGGATGTTTGATGAATTATCCCTTTGTTGTTTCAAAAATTTTGCATTTAGTTATTAACAAACTCAGTTCCTTTACCACTTCTAATTTTTTTTTACTTTGACATCAAATTGATTTAGAATAAGGTTAACAAAGCTTTAAATAGTGAAAAAGACTTCATCTTTACTTTTGAGCAAATATACTCATACAGCCCTGGAGTACTCATCGAAAATGGTGAGAAAGGACTTGTACCTTTTTTGATGGTGACCTTATAAGGTCCCCAAACATCCAGATGAAATATATTTATGGCCACCTAAGGGAAATGGTTCTCTGGTTTGTTTGACCTTATGGCACACATCACAGGGAGTTGCAAATTAGTTGTTGTGTTCAAGTTTAAGGTCATCCTTATGTAACTGAAGGACTTGGTCAGCCGGGTGACCAAAACTATTATGCCAAAAGGTCTTTGAGACATAAGAGTTGATATATAAATTATAGGCAAATTGCTTAAATGTAGAATTAAACAAGTACAGGCTACCATGCATGTCACTAGTCCCTACTATCATATTTCTTTTCAAATCCTGAATATAGCATTTATTTTCATCAAAACCAACAAAAACTTGCTATCCTTCGCAAGTCTATGAACAGATAAGAGACTCAGTGTGTATTCAGGGACGGCAAGAACATTATACAAAGTAACAAACTCATTTAGTTTTAGATATCCAATTTTAAGAATTTTTGCTTTGGTTCCATTTAGGTAACTAATAGTTAAGCCAAGATTAGACACATCAACAAATTGAATAAATTTTTTACAGAAGTAGTCATGTGTTGATTGGCACCAGAGTCAACCACCTAACCAATGGTTATGTTCCCAGATATAAGGTTGGATTTACCGTTAAAGAATTTTTAAAATTCATATTAACCATGACACTTCCATTAAAAAAAGTACCTGCCATATTGGCAACAGAGTTGGAACACATTTGTCATCATTGAGACTTAGATACTTTTGAGCATTTGTTCTCTTTTAACAATTAATACACTGTAGATTTAGGTTAGGTCCTCTTTTAACATGATTTTTTGTTATCCTCATTTCCTCTTTTAGCGGTTGTTTTGTTATCAAAACCTTTAGCAGTAAATGCAATTATAGAGGGTGCTTTTGATATATGGCTAATAGAAGTCACATTTCCACGAGACTCCTCTCTTGAGACAACTACAAAAGTAGTTTTCACAAGGGGGAAAGGGTCCCTGGTGAGAATGTTACTCCTAATGGGCGGATAGACATCATCTAAACCCATAAGAAACTACATTAGTTTAATTTGATTAGCATGGTTTTCATAATGTTTGGCAGCTTCACAAGTACAAGCAAAATGACTAATCATAGCATAAAATTGTTTCTATAGTGTATTAAGGTTATGGTAATATAAACATAGAGAGGACCCATTTTGATTTAAAGAGAACTGTTTTTATAAAGATTAAAAATCACAGATCCATCAACTTTATCATAAGTTTCTTTTAAGTCAATCCACATATCGACGGCAATTTTGGAATATATATGGTCAACATATAGTTCATCACTAACAAAGTTTAGAATCCAAGTAACAATCACAGAGTTGCACAAGTCCCATTGAACAAGATTATCAAACTTTCTCTTACAAGTACCATCAATAAAGCCTAATTTGCTTTTATTTCTTAAGGAAAATTAGATAGCACTGCTCCACATATTATCGTTATCAGTTCCAGTCAATTTAAGTAATCAGAGGGGGTAGACTGGCATCACTAGGATGCAAAAATAAGGGGTCACCAAATACAAGATTATGATCGGAAGGTCCACCTTACAATTGAATTATCAGAATTTTCAAAAACATTATCATCAACAAACAATTTTGCAGATACAATGAGACATAAAAAACAGCAAATAATATGATAGATAACCAGACACCTTAATGAAGCAATATGCAAAACACAATATATCAACATATAGATAAAAAAAATGGATAACTAGACAAGCTTAATAGACCAAAATACTAAAGATATAAGAATAATGAGAATTAATAATGACAGTTAATTATACATAGAAAAAAACAACAACAGATGAACAAATCAAAAAGAAAAAAAAGAACAGGTTGATCCCTAATTATTGCAAGAACTACCAATTCAGGCTATAAAAGATAAGGTATGAGAAGAAAAACTAACACAGATGAAGTGTAGGAGAAGAAAAACTAACACAAATGAACTCATATATTAAGCAGTGGAAGAATATATCTTATGAACATTCACTTAGGGTTCACAAAATCCTAGCAAGAGCAATCCCTAATATTAGGGTTTTAAGCAGTGTTGTAAAAATCGTCCTAGGCGTTAGATGTGAATTAACCGCCCGAATTTAGATTAATCGGCCTACTAATCGGATTGGTAAAATAATCGGTCAACACACCGACTAATCGGATAAAAATCGGCCAACTCGGTTAACGTTTAACCTTTTTAAAAAAATTAAAATTGAGACTTTTATTTTAATATACCTCCCGTTATTCACAAAATTCGTCGTCACATCCATTTAAATGCACCTCGAGCAGTGATTTAACACAAAATGTGATGATATGCTCGTTTTTCTTATTTCAATTGAATGTTAATGACACTAATTAAATTCGAAAATTAAATTTTGAAAATTAATTAAACCATTTAAACTTTCAACATTAAAGAATTTTACAACATTTCATTTATGTTATATAGATAATTTCAAAAAAAATAAAAATTAAATAAAAAAAATATACATAAAAAATCCAATCTGATTAATCCCCGATTAATTGCCACTTAATGATTAATCGCTAGACGATACCCAGCCGCCTAGCAATCGCCTAGCGATTTTTACAACCTTGATTTTAATACCACGTCAACAATCTAGCCATTCCACAGAATCCAGAGACTTGATCCTGAATAGAATCAAGTATCAACAACCCTTGAGCAATCAACAACCGACCTTAATTTTGAAACCCCCAAATATAAGAAGGTATCAAAATCAACCGATCGAATATATAAGAACCTCAAGCTTTTTGATACCATATTAGAACATGTATCAAAGAAAAGACAATAACCACAATGAATCAAGAAGAAATCAGTCGGCAAGATAAGCCGTATTATTAATCAATGATTGAAACAATTACACAAATATTTGTGAATTGTGATTGTTTTGAGTAAGAATCAAACAAAGAAACAATAATCAACCAATTAATACAAGAATTCTGCTATAACACATAAATATCTAATAATTTATATATATAATACTGAATTGAATTTACATAGTGGTGGAAGGCAAGCGAGCAACAAGCTGCGCCGCTAGCCCTTTTTGAATTGCAAAACTAATCCTCTTAAAAACGACATTTGTGGATCTAGGTGTTACAACATTACTATACATAGCACGTTGAACTATGTTGAGTAGCTCCACTGCCTCAGGTGCAAGAAAACCAAAAGTATCAAACGCGAAAGGAATAAAAACATGCTGATTTTCAATGCACGTTTTCTCGTGTTTTGCCACTTTGTACGAGGCAGCTTTCATAGCAGCCTGTCCTACTGTAAAACCCCGGCTACTCAACCCCACTTGAGGAGAAACCCCGGTTAGATCCATACACTCATGTTTCCCTCCAACCCACTCAAAAACCAAAACGTCTGCCGGTCTGAGTGTGGATCTTCCATCCATTGGGTCAGTCAAAAAGTTCACAGGCGCTTCTTTCTTGACAGAGATTCTGGCACGCCTAAATATGTCAAAAAGGACGTCCCTAACCATATCATGCCTGTACTTGAAGCCCGGGAGCTTCTTGCAATGAACCGCATGTTCTCCAAAGGAATCCAAACATGCCTTGTGACAAACTGGGCATATCTCATCAACCGGAAATAAAGGAATCATAAGGCGATACTTAAGGATAGTACGATATTCAACCGGTGACATATGTTGACCAAGCCCATCTATGGGGATAGCTAGAAGAAAATCCTGAGCATGTGGTGCCGGTAGACACTCAAACACTGCTTTCTGTCTCATCGTCATGTCGAAGTGAGCTTCCATATCCTTGACCAATTCACTAAAAAGAGCACTCGCCAATGTTTGTTGGGGTTTAGAGGGGGCGGTGTCCTTATTAGTGAAACCACTAAAATCAAAGCTTGGAATCATATCACGAAGACAATCCAAAGCACAAGCATAATCTTCATCCATACCACATATGCCACTGTCCCATAAGATGTGGTCTTGTAGCACCCAAGATTGGGCCCTCGAAGCCACAAAAGCATAAGAGGAGACCATCTTTGCCGAGTACATACCCAAACCACCAAATCGAATGGGTAAAGAAGCGAGTCGCCACTGTAAGTCTCCAAAAAAGGCCCTCCACAAACCACTATGTTCTCAATCGACTCACGTAACCCTTTGTCAAAGAACAAGGCCGCATCCTCCATGTGTACGGGTTGACAAGTCCTTAATCCAAAAAAAAGTTTGGCAATACCCATACATGATCGAAGTAAAAGGAGCTCACTCTGCGGGTCGTGTAACTGTGGAAGAAGACTCATCAAATCAACAACATTCGCAGCTCTCCTCATAGCCAACCCACTAATAAAATCTGCGTCTCTACTAACCGCTCCCCCAAGAAGCTTCACACCCAATGATGTCCTTAGAATATCAATAGGGAATAAACCCTCACGAAGCTTCATACCATTACACGAGGGCCAAAATATCTCTGTTTTCTTGATATTAAGTTCAAGACCCAAACCTGGTCCATTTGCCCTTATAATGTCTAACACCCTGGCTACCTTTTCTGTATCTCCAATAACGGTCCCATCGTCAAGATACCAAGCATGAAGAAGACGCTTACAATTGTCCCTGATCTTATCTACTAGCGGGTGCAATACAAGAGCAAAAAGAAGAGGTCCCAACGGGTCACCTTGTTGCACCCCAGTGGTAGACCAGATATGTGTGTCTCCTATATACAACCTCGCTGCCTGCCCATATAAGAAATCCACCCATAAAGAAATAGAGGGGCACCTCACCCTAACCTCGTGGAGTAGTGTTGATCGATCCACAAGGTTAAATGCATTCGAGAAGTCCACTGTAAGCATAGCAAGAGACCCATCACTGTGATATTCACTCAACACCCTATTGGCGCTATGTAAAACAGCCTTAGCGCCACCCGACACTCTGACCCCAAACTGATAATCACTGAGTTACTTGGCCGTTTCTTTACCCACACCTTTCATAGCAACCTTGGAAACCAAACGTCGCCATATAGTGCCTACTGCAATAGGCCGAATCCCATTATCTGGTTTAAGGAGTGGCGTGAGAGGAGCAGATGCAACAAACTCCGCTAAAACAGGTGGACACCTTCCCGCTAACCATAAATTAACGAATGAAGTGATTGCCTTTAAGAAATCTGCGGAGGTAGCAGACCCCTCTCCACATAAAGCATCTAAAATATGATGAGCCCTCAAACCATCTCTTCCACATGAAGTACCTTTAGCGAATGATTTGATACAACCAAAGACACTATCAACTTCCGCTACAAGGGGAGGCTCAGAAAATGTGTTGCTCGGCCTGGATGGGGGTTGCTTGTAAGGATGCTTAGCCTCCAAGGCTTTAATGGTATCATCACAATATGGAGCAACCCCGGAGGAGGATAGAACTTTCACTGCTGCCGTAAAATGCCCATCTGCAACCTTGTGAAGACACTGTCTGATGTTGGTGTTACTCGTTTTTCCCTCTTCTAGAAAATCATCCCCACCCTGACCCAAGGGCCCCAACCCAGAACCATCTAACATAATTTTAATTAGCGTTTTAATACCATCATCTTCCCCCCATGTAGCCAGAGACTTCAATATAGAACTTTGTTGCAAGGATTTTCTATTCCCAGATCTACGTTCTTGTCAATTCTTGGGCCTGCATACCTGCAACGTACAACGTGGAAAGAGTAACAGCCTAACCCATGCATCGATAGAGCCGGGTTGGGCAACCACCTTGTAAAGAACTGTTTTAAACGCTTGAGAGAAGGCGAGAAGACAACCATGAGGTATAGATTTGACTGTAATGATAGGCACTTTAAAAACACGATCAAGAAGATCAGCATCCAAAACCAACCCCTCGGTACCTTTTGTCTCGGACTCCTTAATACTCGGTTTGGAAATGCCCACGATGTATCCGCTCATGTCGTCGGACTCTTTAGAAAAATGAACAAGACCATCCGGGTGATGACAAACGCGACTCAAAGCATGTAAACTCATACAATTCCCACATAACCATTGGTCAAATGCCTTCAAAGTTTCCGTTAATGCCATAAATAATCCACGATCCGTAGAAATAGCCTCACGTAAAACACATAATGGTTTGGATTTTGGGAGGAAGGAGACATTGATTGTGTTGTGTTGTGAGAGGAAATAGTTATTTGTGTGTCTTAACCCTGAAGAGATAGTAGTAATATATAAGCTCAAAAGGAAATAACCAGCCTCCAATTTTTCTTCATCATACTTTAGCCACAAACTTCTATATTCCAGCAAGTCTTCAAGAATTCCAAATTTCCAAAGAAGCACGTAAGATAACTAATCACATAATAAGCACAGTAACAAGAAGCAATAATCCCATTAAAAACCTTTCTTTAACACTATTTACGGATATTTTTTAACCGCAACGTACTAACTATAACCGAGTCTTTCTGTACATGAACGAAAGTTCCAAAAGTATATTTTTGCAGCTTTGGCCCAAACGGCCCTTAAGTCCTTTACCAATTCCATGCACCTTATTTTCTATTTCGTGTTGGGCTCACAAATATGGGGTTAAGTCGGTTCAAGATCCTTTCAACTCACTAAAAATTCAAATGATTAAGTTCTTCAAAGTTAGGTCAAAGTTTCAAATTTCTTGTGTGATCGTTATCATTCGATAGAAATGAATTCTTTTGATTTATGTCTTCTTATTCTTGTTGAGTTATAACTATGCAATGATTTTTCTTACGGCAGACATGGATCAAGGAGAGCACAAAACGAGGAACTATGATGAAGAGGTTCCTATAGAAATGCTTTTACCTTCAGAATGGACCTATTGACATTTAAAGACCGCCCTCCTCGCTATATACTATTTAGCAACATTATATTAATCCATGCTTCACTAGCTACTTATGCAAATATGTTATGTTGTAAAACTATCTTAGGTAAAGTTAATAAAATAACTTCTATAATATATAATTGCTCTTGGTGGTGGAAGACCGAAAGCTATGAGGCCCAATTCTCAGGTAAAGTTAATAAAATAACTTCTATAACTTGATGGTTCATAAACCTATTTGGAAAAAAAATAATACTAAAAAATAAAATAAAATAGCTCTTTCAAATTTGGGCTATAAGATTAGTTGGGCCGATATCTTTGAATATGATTACCTTTTAGTTCAGTTTGCTTACTGGATGACGTAAACATGGAATGCATCTAACTCAAAGGAATAAAATGCCAATCAGCATTTAACTAACATGATCGTACCATGCATGTTTGTTAGGATGTTTGAAACTTTACCAGTTATATTAGTTGGGCTAACGTATCATCACAGTAGCGTAGTTGTTTCTGACAATCTAAATTTTAAAATAGAATAAGTTAGTTCACTTTTTTAAAAATAAAATAAGTCAGTTCATTTGCTGAAGTGTAGAGGTTTGTTAGTAGTTGACTAGTTGTAGTGCTGTTAGTAGGACACATTCTGAAAAATCTTCAAATTTAAAGAAAACAAAGCATCTTAATAGAAAAGAAAAAAGGCACATTTTAAAATAGAGTTTTGTCAGTAGACACATCCAAGAAAGTTTACTCTCTTCTAAATATCATCAACATGTTTGCTTGTTCAAACATGACCTCTAACTTAGATTTTAGTTTGTGCAAAAGAGAAGAACACGTTTGTCACTCAATTAAAATGTCTAGCAACTTATCCATTTATCACAAATACACATTTGTTAATAGCACAAATTACCAAAACAAACACTTCTCCTACTCAATTACAAAAATAAACACATTCAAATTACTTTACCAAAATCTACTAAGTGAGCAAACCCCACTTACATTTACTCGCCTCTTTTGCTTGAAGATGAAAAGTTCAAAGAATATTGAAAATGATGTGTTGCTAAAAGACAATCTAGTTGGCGAGAAATACTTGCTCTCCACCATTGCTCGCCACCATTTCTCGTCAATTTCAAATGATGTGGTGCTACAAGACGACAATGGACATAGCAACAAACCCTTGCTCTCCCCTCACTTTGCTCGCTTAGTAGAGTTCTGTAACACTATTTCGATGGTACATTTTCGTAAAGTACATTCATATAAGTTCATTTCAGTAATTCTCTCTTTGTTAATATATACAAGTTCTAGAGAAAGTGTGTTACTAAACGTCTTGCCTTAAACTTCAAGTTGTACGAGGTATATCAGTCACTACAAATTCTAAAAATGAAAGAGATAAAAATATCATTTTTTTACATAAATCATTTTGTACAATGTGTAATACTATACACAAAAAAATGACGTTGATATCACTTCCCATCTAAGAAATAAAAATCACAACAAATTCAACGGCCACTTACACATTAAACAAATCATCATACACATCCTCGTACATATCTTCCTACAACTTAGAGAGGTAGGTGCAGCTCGCCTTCCCCCTTCGCCGTTCAGACGTGGCACCATCAACGGCGAGCCGTTGCTCGTCGCTGCATCGCCCCCCCCCCCCCCCCCCCCCCCTTTGCCGTTCATCGCCGTTGGGTGGTTTCTCGTGGGTATGGCGAAGCATTGGAATGTACGGAGTGCAGGCTTTTCTGATTATTAAAACGTTACACAACGTTTAAATATTAAACGTTACTTTTTTTTCTTTTTTTTTTCTTTCTTTTTTAAAAACCTAACTTATTTTACACTATAAATACCAAACCTTTATACACATTTCTATCAATTACACAACTTATAATATTCAAACACTTACACTTAAAAGCAGGGAACATGAGCGAATAATCACATTCAAGTGTTAGCGACTTTGAAGAAATAACGGAGCTAGAGTTGATTACCCAAGAATTTGAGCACGAGCAATCGTTGCAAAACCAAGAAGCCGGTCCTTCACAACACCGTAGATACATCCGCCGTGAACGTGAAGTTGCTGAAGCACGTCTACTGGCCGACTATTTTGGTGATGAACCAAAATACACGGAAGAAAATTTTCGTCATCGTTACCGTATGAGCCGTAAACTATTTTTAGAAATAGTCGAAGGTATTGAAACATATATTGAAAATAATCATCCTCTTCCTGCGCATTTTTATTTCTTTAGAGTCCGACCCAATGCTGCGGGTGTAATGAGTTTTAGTGTGATTATGAAATGCACATGTGCCCTACGCCAATTGGCTTACGGGTTATCAGCTGATGCACTAGATGAGTATTTACAATAGGTGAACACTGTGCACACGATTGTCTAGATTTGTTTACTATGTCCATAATCCAGTTGTATGAGAGGGAGTTTTTAAGAAAACCAACCGAGGATGACATTCACAAGTTATACTACGCACATAAAGAGGTTCATAAGATACCGGGAATGTTAGGAAGCATCGATTGTATGCACTAGGAATGGAGGAATTGTCCGAAAGAATGGCAATGGCAATTTCACAGAGGTGATAAAAAGTACCCAACTATAATGCTTGAAGTTGTTGCATCGTATGATTTGTGGATTTGGCATGCATTTTTTGGTGTGGCAGGTGCGAATAACGATCTTACCGTCTTATATAATTCTCCGTTATTCGACGATCTGATTGATGATATTGGCCATCAAGTTCCGTTTGAAGTATATGGAAGAAAATTGAAGCATGGGTATTACCTAGCTGATGGAATTTACCCACAGTGGGTAGCATTTGTCAAATCCTTTACTGTTGCAAGCAACCCAAGAAACGCCGCATGGAAGGCGAAACAAGAAAGTGCTCGAAAAGATATTGAAAGAGCTTTTGGTGTCCTCCAAGGACGTTGGCATATTATTGCCCAACCGGCGCGTGCATTTACTGTGGGCAAGTTACGGAGAATCATGTACTCGTGCATCATAATGCATAACATGATTTTGAAAGACCAAAAATTTGCGATATCCGAAGCTGCCGAAATGTATATTCCTCCGACGCGAAATATGCAGCAGACATGGGTTGAGCGTTGCGCAACGCAAAGAAGAAAAACCAAAAGAACTACATGATAAACGCACACACGCAAAGCTTCAACGATGTCTCATCGAGCATGTTTGGCAACAACAACAATAGGAAGCAATTCAGCGGAATAGGAATAATTAGGCTCGTTATAAGTTGATGTTTTTTAGTTCGTATCGTATTTTTTTTATAGTTCGTATCATATGCTTTTTTTAGTATCGTGTGTTTTGTTTTGTTTTTTTTAGTTCGTATCGCATGTTTTTTATTTGGATGAAATAAAATTAGTATGTTGTATTATTTTTGGTCCAACAATTTTGGTCCAAAAGTTAAAAAAGTTCCGGATGCACTACTGTTTTGAAACACCCATAACGGGTTTGGTCCAAAATTAACCTAAACATTAAAAGTCTTCATTAACTCAAACACGTGACAAACATGTGAGGGCAAATGTGTCTTTTCATGCCTATTGTTTTTGTATCTTTACAAGCGTATCTTTATATATACTGAGAAACATACCATTTTCTTAAAATCCAAATACATCAAAAACCAATAATCCACCCGGCCCTAAAAACCACATCACAGTCAAACTCAGCCATGATTTGCCCAAGGTGTAGATCACTAGCAGTTATTCGCACATCTTGGACAGATGCTAATCCTGGAAGGCGTTTCTATTGTTGTGGAAAGAGGGTAAGCCCTAATTTTTTATATTGTTGTAGAAAGAGGCATTACTTAACTCTTTTGTAATTTTTTGATTAGGGTTCAAACCATGGTATTATTGATTGGTACGATCCACCAATGTGCCAAAGATTAGCTCAAATTATTCCAGGGCTTTTAAGATCAATCAATGGTTTACAAGCTACTGTTGCAAGAAAAGGAGTTGAATCAAAAAGATTGAAGATGATGTTAGGGTTGACTTGGTTGTTCTGTGTCTTTTATTATCTTCTTAAATGATGTAATGTGTTCTAGGTAGGATTTGACATGTAATGGTAGTCTTTTGAATGTAATGACAACTTCTTTGTATTGGAAAGTTGAAAGTAATGGCAAGTTGGTTTTGTTGAGTAAATGCTTTATGAGTTTTGACCTACCCATATGTTAATGCAATTGAATATAAATGTGCAATGGGAGTGTTTGCAGATTAACATAAATGATGTGCAAAGTTTCAATGTTATTTGTAGTTGAATAAGTATAAAGTGCTGTCAAATTTTAAAAAGTGCAGGTGAATGTAAATGCTATGAATGCAGTTGAATAGACATGAACATGCCATAAGTCAAAGAAATCCAAAGTAATAAAACCATGTTCTTCATTGCCAGAATAGATACACACCAAGTTCAACACAAGAACATGACATAACATGATACCAAAGTGCCAAAATAACCAAACATAATAGTCTTACAGAACCAAACATAAACAGTCATAACAACATAGTCTTACATAACCAACATAAGTCTTAAAACCAAAACATCATCCCAAAAACTTGTTTTTACCTTTATTACTTGCACCAGTAGTTTAGGATGTTGGTTTAATAGGGGAAAGCCTATTTGCAGTAGTTTTAGTCCTCCTCATATGTAAAGCTATAGAAGCTTGTTGACTTGCAGGTGCATGAGATTGTGATGGGCCTTAAGATGCTTATTGGCTAGGCATTGCAGGTGTAGATTGTGATGCAGAAGGTTGTTGACCTTGTGATGCTTTTCCACTTTTCTTAGGTGCAGCTGCTTGACCTTGTGATGTACCTTGTGATGCTCTTTTCTTAGGTGCAGATGCTTGACCTTGTGATGCTCTTTTCTTAGGTCTCCCTGAAATGAGCATAAGAAACTAACCTGAATAACAAAATGAAAACAGAAAATTGTTCAATTAATAACAACATAGACTTGAACATACCACTAGCCTGAGTACTTGGACCTTGTGATGCTTGTCCACTTCTACTAGGCTGAGCCCTCGATGGACCCCTACAAGATCTTTGATTGTGACCCTGTGTGCCACATTTCAAACAAGTCATAGTTTTCCCCTTCCTGCTTAACTTACCACTCCCTACCATTTGATCATACAACTCTGCTGCACTCTTCTTCCTTTTCTTTGGAGGCCTACCAATTGGAGTTACAAATTTTGGTGGGGTAAGTATGATAGGGCTATCTGATGTACCCTACATCTCAGGACTATCTACTGGATTGATCTTAAAACAGTACATTTGTTGCCATGTTGCAAACCAATAACTTGGATGTACCCATGATTCAGGTAAGCCAGGTTCCAAACCATTTTTGGCCATGTCCCATATTGATGCCACTGCATGCCTGTAGGGCATCCCTGTCAACTCCCACTTCTTACAAGAACAAGTTCTTGCATTCACATTGAGCACCCTCTGGTCCCCCCATGGACCAGTAGTCTGATACAAATCCCCACCATTCCATGTTACATTGTATTGTGCAGCATCTCTCTTGATCACATTGAACATCCTTGTAGCTTTAGGTGTCAGTGGACGAGTACTCTTGCTAATAACCTTTTGAACCAGCACAATCCTTTTCATGAGGTACTCTCTTATGAACTCCAAACATGTTATGATTGGCTTATCCCTCCCATCCAATAGTTGTTTGTTCAACACCTCACACATGTTGTTCAACAGAACATCACAATGAGGTCTACCTGAAATTTAAATAAGAAACTAACCTTAATAACAAACCAACAAATTTCACTTAATAGGACAATAGACCTAAACATACTAGAAAAGTGTGACCTTGCCCAATGTTGAGGTGGAATTTTGGTCAACCAGTCATAAACTTCTTTGTTTGATCCCTTCAACTATTCTATGTTTTTCTTGAACAACTGCATAGTGGTAGCAGTAGCACACCTCCACAATAGATCCTTATAATGTTGTCCTCTCCATTGTAACTTCATGTTATCATATATATGCTTCAAACAATACCTATGCTCTGCACATGGGAATGTCTCTGCCAATGCAGGTATAAGCCCCTACAACAAAATAAAATAAGTTAATTAACTGTATCTTTTACTAATGATGTGATATATTGTAAATCAAAATGAAATAAGATAGTATACCTTCTGTTTGTCTGTAACAAATGTAAAGTTTGACATCCTGGTCAACTCCAAATCATCTCCAAGATAGTCAAGAAACCAGAGCCAAGAATCCTTGTTTTCAGACTCTACTACTGCATATGCCAATGGGTATGTTCCATTATTTGGATCTACCCCAACTGCTGTTAAGATCTGACCTGGAAATGGACCAGACATAAAGCATCCATCAAGTCCCAAAAGATCCCTTTGTCCAGCTTTGAAACCACTTTTCAAGGCCCCCAAACAAACATAGATTCTTTTGAACTGTCTAGTATTACTGTCAACAACATTTGAGTTCCTTTCAACTTCTATCTTAACAGTTGTATTTGGGTTCTTTTCTTTCAACTCTAACACATATTGCTTCAAATTAGCATACTGTTTTGTGTAATCTCCAATAACCCTTTCTTGTGCCATCTGTTTTGCCCTAAACACTTTCTGCCTTGAAACTCCTAATTCATACTTCTTTTGTAACTGATCTTTCAGAGCTGCAAGAGGTATCTTAGGGTTTGGTTTTATGGTATGCTCAATCTCTTTGGACAAAAATGTAGCAGTGCACTTTTTAACATCCCTTGTTTGAAGACAATGATGTTCATCTATAAACTTTTTAACCCTCCAAGTTTCTTCATTTCTAGGTTTAGAACAGTGTAAGATCAAGGGACAAGTTAAATCCTCCACATGTGCCTTTTTCTTGATATACCCACCCTTTTTTGTCTTTTACACTTTGGCATCTGACCCACTAGGCCCAGCACTTTGTGATCCACTATCCACATTAGGCCCAACATTTTTTTATCCACTATCATCGTTGGTGCTAAAAACTAGAACAACACCCCTGCATTCAGCTCTTACCCTCTCCTTATCATTTTTAACCAAGTAAAGCTGTCTTCTTTGCTCCACTGAGATTCTTGTTACCGTCTCTTTTATCAAATCTTTGTTACCAAAGGTTTGACCAACATAAAAGTTTTCAGTAAATATTTTACCATCTACAGGCTTTTTACCTTTACCTAACTTCCTTAAAGCTTTCCTCCTTTCAGCTTCATCCTCATCTGAATCACTTTGATTATCAAAGTCCTCAATGTCAAAGTCTTCTTCTTCTAAGTCTATATGTTCTGATTCTGCATTGTTTTCTTCTTCAGGTTCAGTTGGACTACCCCACTCTACATTTTCATCAATGTGTTTTCTAAACTCTGCCATGTCAACCTCAACATCATCAATATCATCCATATCATCTGTTCCATACTCAAAGTCACTGTCTTGACTATCATCACTGTCTTGACTATCAATATCATCCCTACCTTCATCAACATTATTTTCTACTTTAGGTTCAGTTCTAGGGTTGTCATTGTTTTCTACTTCATGCTCTGTTTTAAGGTTTTCACTTGACTATCCAAACTCATTAGCCATATGCACTTCATCAACATAATTAGTCTCTATATCAACATGATCATTCTCTAAACCATCCTGATCATTCTCTAAACTAACATTTTCATTTTCTAAACCAACATTATCATTCTCTAAATCAATCTTTTCAGGACCTAAACCAACATTATCATCATCTAGAACAATAGACTTATCAACTGGATGCTCCACATATAACTCAAGTAGTTTGAACTTAGTAACATACTTAACCATATCCAAAACATCACTATCTTCTTTTAATGGTGAAAGACCTTTATCTAAATCAGAAGTAGGATTTTTATAATGAAATTTCATACCTTCACTAAAATAGCCTAACTCTTTTACCATATCTATTACATCAATAAAATAAAACAAATCCCCATCAACTTCATCAAACCAATCAGCATTCCTACCTTTGTAAACACGCCTTGGAGCCATTGTACGTTTTGGACCAGGATAGTAAGTGAAAAACCCTCCATGGTTGCGTTTTAGGGAAAACATACTAGGATCATTTCCTGTTTCAAAAAGAATAATATTTAGAAAATTGATCATCAATAATGCATGTAAACAACAATAATACACCATTTTAGGTCAAATCAAAAATGCACTTACTATATTTGACGTATGGATTCAATGTGGTGCCTTTTGGTCTCAAAGACCAGTTAGAAATCACCATTTTAGGTCTAGAAGAAAATCAATTAGTTTTTTTTTTTTTTTTTCTTTTTTTCTTTTTTTTTTCTTTTTTTTTTTTGACTGTTTACAAGAAAGGGGGAAGATGGATTGATTGTGAGAAGACTGCAATTTAATAGCATCGTTCTTCCCAATTGATATAGCGGGAAATAGTAATTGACCAATATACCCCAATAAATGTTATTAGTATCAAGAGTTGTCCTCACATGTTTGTCACGTGAGTGTCTTTAGCACCCTAAACTAACGTTTAGGTTAATTTTGGACCAAACCCGTTATGGGTGTTTCAAAACCGTAGTGGATTCAGAACTTTTTAAACTTTTGGACCAAAATTGTTATACCCGAGAAACCACAAGGACCAAAAATGTACTTAACTCTTAGTGAAATGAATTTATTTTATTTAATGAATTGAATAAAAAAATAAAGTTGTAAGTAGTGGGGCCCAAATGAGTAAGTTGAGGTTTGTTGTTTGGTGAGGAGGGGTTAGTTGTGAAGAGGTGTTGGGGGTGATGTGGCACTTGTGGGGCCCGAATGAAGAGGTAAACTTGTTGTCTACACCTAGCACTCTTAAGTGTTATTCTTTCAAAACATAAACGTAGCCCACTTTTCCCCTCACCGTTAGATGATTGACACATAAGCGATAAGAAGATAAGTATAAAGATGTGTAGGAGGATATAGTATTTCTCTTAACGTAAATAAGTTTTGATAAATTCAATACAATCACACACTCTAAAAAAATGTTTAAATTTGAAGAAAAAGAGCATCTTTTACCAACCATGTACTCCGTATCTTAACTTGAAATCATTTTATACTAAATCAATGCGCCTTTAACGACTAAAATGATGTATCTATATTACTTTTGTATGTATATATATCATTATCTTATGATTTAGATTATGAATCAACAATGCTTTAAAAAAATCTTTAATTATAGAGCATGATTAGAGATGTTTTTGTGTCACCCATTCTTCAAATATGAGGAAATATGTGGTTTGAAGACAATGGTTGATGACCTAAAGTTTACTAAAAATACAATTTAGGTTTTTTTATTTTTTTATTTTATTTTATTTTATTTTTAATCTTACTAGCTTCTTACTCTTACCAATAAGAGGCGGTTAGATGTTTTGGTTGTTTGTTTTTTCATCACCAGTTAGATGAGGTAATAGCTAATATGTCTAACTCATAAGAGGTTGTGAAAAAATCTTACTACCTCTTATTAACATCCCTTCAACCCATTAATCTTCAAAACCCTTCAACCCATTCATCATCAAAACCCTTCAACCCCCGCATTCTTCTCCACTTCTACGCCGCTGTCATCTCCACCTATAGCCGCCATCTTCACCACCTCTAAGGTATATGCTCTTTTTTTATGATAAAAAAATATTTTATTTTAATTTTACATCTAAAAGTGGTGTGCACACCACTAATTCTGCATTTGAATGTTGTACTGTGTGCATCATCAGTGTAATTTAGTGGTGTACACACCATTTTTAGCGGTTTACTGATGAGTGTGTAAATACTCATCATTTTTATCGTATCTGAACTGTCAAAACATCCAAAAACACTCAAAAATGCATCAAAATATAGAAATTATTCCAAGAATTGTGTTTTATATGTTTTAGATGCAAAATGTTTAAAAACAAATGAAAAACGAACAAAGTTTGCATAATTGGCAGTTTCAGTTCCTCAAGTTTCAAAAATTGACAAAACTAGTCCCTGAAGGTTTAAAATAAAAGAAAAGTCAACCCAAGGTTTTTAAAAGTCAAAAATTATCAAAAACGATCCTTGGGTAAAAAGTTTGAGAAAATTACATGTTTGGTCCCTGTACTTTCTAAATTGGCAAAATTAGTCCCTGGGTATTTTCAAAATTGGAAATTTACTTTCATAACCCATGTACTATTCACATATGGCATTAATGGTCCTTATGGTATTTTTGGGAACATGTCAACATCAGCCCCTCAAAATTCCATGAAATACAAAATTGGTCCTTGTGTTTTACAATTACAAACCAAACCGGACCTTGCTTAAAATATTAGCCAAACCAATCCCTTAATCCAAATACAAACACAACCATTTACCAGCCCACCACACAACCCCTTATAACTCCCAAAGCCCATCTCCCAAAAGCCCAAGTCAACCCCCCTTTTTCTTGGTCAAACCCACCACAAAAAAACACTCCCCGTTTTTAATAGATGTCCGAATGCATGGCCTAACGCGGGTAGATTTATCGTGACTGCGTTGTTCGCGGCTAAAAGATAAAGTAGGTCCGATCGTGCGGACTTAGTGTGATTATAGGTAAAATCGTGTTTACCAAGTTTTAAAAGATTTACATAAAATCTTATGAATATTTAAAAATATAAAGTAGGTCCGATCGTGCGGAATATAGATAAAAAATTAAACAACCCTTCGGATAATATATAACAAGAATTAAACTATAGTATTCCCGTAAAGGATAAACATTTGTTTCAGATTCAATCGTTACTTTTGGTGACACGTGCGTACGTATCGATTCATGCTCAGTGGCATAAGAATAAATGTTAGATCAACATATAATTGACTAATATATTGTTACCTCAACATGTGATCATGTGAATCAGTCAATGAAGTACAAATCGACAAAAATATTGTTTACCGGTGAGAGCACGATACTTGTTGTTGTCATGTCCCAAGGATGGCGTCAACTTGTTGATGCATAATCTGGCACGGACTGATTCAATGACTCTCCTTGGGCCGTTAGTCGTCTTCTCAAGCCCTAAATAGACCTGTTCAACAAAGAGAACCCGTTAGGAGTGGACCCGAGGCCGTAGCCCCGGGATCCACCTCCGATGGTCAAGTTAGTATTGATGCGTTTTAGCATATATGAGTTAGGTTTAGGGTAACCTGTTGTATTCTGTTGTTATTGGAACCCCAGCCCTATATTTATAAGGCATGAATTAGGGTTTAGGCATAGAGTGGGCCGCTGTCTGCCGGGCCTGGCCCATGTAGGGTCCAGTCCGGACCATACGTCCATAAATACTAAACCAGTCAAACTTGGTTTGACCTCTCCCCTCCCAAACACACCCCGTGACCTCTGCTCCTTCATCATCACAAAACCCACTCATCCCAACACCATCATCACATCCTCTGCTAATACTCTACCCCTACTCCTCACTTTCCACCATATAAGTCCAATTTATCCCCCCTGGCTTCAAATACTCAGAAAAAAAAGCCAAACGCATTTTGGCGGCAAAACCAATCAAAGGTTAGGATTGCTTCTATTCATCCAATGGCTCAAGTTGAAAGTGGGAAACGTCCAAAGGACCTTTTGGAAGGTTATAAAAAAGAGAGAAGGGCACAGGAGCAAGGGAGTTAGTTTTTTTTAGTAGTAGCTTAGTTTTAGTGTAGTCAATGTAGTTAAATTTCAATTCACAAGTGTAATTTTTAGTTTAAAAAGTTGTAATTCCAATCTTTTTAGAGTATTCTAAACTTAACGCAATCCTAAATTTCAGTTGTTAATAATTTTTGAAGTTTGTACCATTTTTATCTTGAAATTCTCATGTTAACCAAAAGTTGTTAGAAGTTGTTGTTTGCTGGTTCATTAAGTTCACACAAGCTACTGAATAGCTTCTATAAGCTTTCTTTTGAATTCTAATCAGTTTATTTCAATAAATAAAAAAATATCAAAAATATCAATAAAATAGTCAATAAATAAAAATTCATTAGAAAACCTTGATGATGCAAAGATCTTGATCAGAAATGGATGGAGCAGGGAATTAGAACCTCAGGTGAGGTGTTAGGAAGGCTCTTGGTTCTTGTGTACTTCAGTTCTGTACCTTGGGTCAATGTGTAAGAACTTTTCCATATTTTTAGCATGATCTGTGATATTTAGTAATTGTAAGAAAATGTTGTGTATTTCTACACATTTATGCTCATATGTGATTAGTGTAATGATAGCTTTCAGTTTCATGTATTAAATATGTCATGTGCTCCCTTAATTGTTCAATCATGTTTCATTTAGGGGTGTTTGGATTAGATCAGTACTCTGTGATCTTGGTAGTTTCTTGTTGTTCTTTTGGCATACATAAACTGCACTAGGTATAGTTAAGTTATTTCAACCATAAAATTTGGTAGGTTAGTGGCAAAAAGTCAAAATAGCTTTCAATTTTATGGTAAATGCTCACTATTAGGATTCTAAGTGGGACAGTCTAAATTCTAGTCATAGATACTCTTAAGTTAGCTTAATCTAGACTCACTTTAGCTTGTAACATCATATTAAGTAATCTAGGACTTTTAGAAATCCATTTTGGTCAAACCTTACAAGAAATATCAAAAGTCAAAATTGCACTCTTTAGTAGAAAGTCACTTTTAGTAGGAATTTTCCTGATTTTTGTGCATCCAACTAAGCTCTGAAAGTTATTGAGGATAAAACATACCAGCTTATCTACAGGAATCATTGGTTGTATTATTTTTAT